>JAPDPK010000187.1:742500-1111316 GCA_031772115.1 Heritiera littoralis
AACTGGGACCCGAAAACATACAACCCTAAACACATTCCTGAGTGAAAGCAACATAATTATATATTATATATAATCGAATATTTAAACATAAGAGATAGATCTGAAAGGACAAACCTTTTTTCGAAATGTCTTATTCTCCAATCGCAATCTTCAAAACAAAATCTGACAGATTCTCCCAAAAATACAAATCAACCCTCGAAACCCACCCTCCAAACCCTAATTGATTCTCACTTTCATCTCAGAAACACTTTCCCCAATTTCATATGAAACCCTAAATTGAATCGATCTCACTTTCATCCCAGAAACACTTTCCCCAATTTCATATGAAACCCTAAATTGAATCGAACCTCAAGCTCTCAAAAACAGAATCGCAAGTTCCCAAAAATCCCTAATTTGCTTAACCCTTTCATTTCTCGTCTGTCTGATAACAAAACAAAAATTAAAAAGCCTTGTAATAAATAAAATAAATATAATATAATAACTAAATTTAAAATTAAAAGAAATGAAAATAAAAAAATAACATTTTTAGGATGCATGAGCTGGAATTTAAAGAAAGGAATGACATGGAATAGAGAACCAAATGGCATAACCTTATTGGCTACTTTCTGCCAGGTCAGCATTTTTTAAACGGAGTTAACAGGTGGGGTAAAGTGGCTGACGGAATTGAAGTTCAAGTATTAAAGTGACAAAAAATTTTCTTTAAGTACCAAAGTAAAAAAAGTGGTATAGTTCGGGGGCTAAATTACACATTAACCCTATAATAATCTTATGTATATTCTTGAAATTCAAAGACATCCTAAAGGCTAGAACTTAGGTTGCATTTAGATTACGTTTGGTATTGTGAAAATAATCACTTTGCACCGTAATTTAATTGGGCGCACAGTAATTGCAGCCAACTCTACAATGTCTTTTGCCCGGAAATAACCCCATCACCCTAAATTGGTTCTTCGAAATTTCCTCTTGAGCTAGCCTCTATCTCTTTTTTCCCTCTCCCCTCTGTCTCTTCTTCCCTCTCGCCTCTCCATCAACAAGTTCTTTCCCTCTCAAGCTCACCTCTGCACCATCTCTCATCTCTGTCACACAAGTGAGATTATTTTTCTCGAAATCCTTACTTCCATTTTCTGAAATTGGGGTTTGAGATTGTTTTCATGTGCCTGTTGATAGTGCTAGGGGTTAGAAATTGGGGTTTGAAATTGAGGCTATTGATATCGTTAATTGGGGCAAAAAAATTTCTAGGGTTTATCTGGTTTCCTTTCAACCACCGCTCTTGCAAAGAAATTTCTAGGCAAAGAAATTTCGTTAATTGTGGTTTCCTGTCAACCTCTGCTCTAGCTTTTTAGTTTGCTGTCAACTAGTATAAGTCTCCTTCAATCTATAGCTTTGATGAGGCCAACTAGTCAAATGCCAAATGGTTCCGTTTCAGATAGAAAAATCTCAATCATTTGTAAAACCAATCTATCTGTTTTAGATAGACTGTCGTGTATAATATGGCCCCTAACCCAATTATTTGTAGCTCTAGAACAAGATGTCAACAATTTGAAACCACAACTTAGCTTGAAAAACTCTTAACGATGGAAAATGGGAAAGAAAGAATGGGATTAATGATGTTAATAATCATGTCAGCATCATAAAACTAGTCAAATTCCGTTTATCATGCCTAGCTATTAATCATGAAAAAGGGCTAATTGATTAGCTTTTGTACTATGTAGTAACTGTTGATCTTTGACTGCTTTCTTGAGTAGTATCTTCTGTTTTTCCTACTTGTTTTTGCTGTTTGAAGCTTGATGATTCCAAGCAAACCCTTTTTGTTTTCTCTCTTTTTGAAGCTTGAACATGAAGTGAAAGATGGAAGCTTGATTATTGAGTGTTTGTTGCTGATATTATTATTGTTATTATGAGGGTAAAATGAGGGACTTTTGACCATAGAAAAGAGATCAGGATAAAGCAAAGGGAAAAGAATAAGGTAGTGAAATAGAAATGTGTGAGCTTGTACAATAAAGAGAAAAAATGTGCAAGACTTTAATATGAAATTAACGTAAGATTTTAACATAAGACTTAATGAGCTGAAGGCTGATGTAGAAGACTTGACAGATGAAAAAAATAGTTGAGATTACAGAAATCGTATTGAGTTGTTCGATCAAAGTTGACGTTTTCTTCTTATGTTCTTTTGAAAGGAGAAAGGTATATGTCAAGAAGTACCTTTGATAAGTACGTCAGTAATGAGTTACGTTGATTTGAGATACGGATGGTTTTATCACAATGATTATGAATTATTTTTATGATTTGTTGGATGTTTGGGTAAATTATTAAAATGGTTTTATTATTAGTTTCATGGATGTTTTAGCTAAATATTATGTATGACTTATTTTGGATTTGTAATATGGTTTTATTATCACCTATGATTTGGTGGTTTTGTTCTTTGATTCTTTGAGCTAGAAGGCAAATTCGTTTATTTGCAATCCAAAACAAATAAAATTATTTGGCATTGCTCATTTCTCTAATCGGCATAAAAAAATCGTAGAAATATAAAACAAAACACAAGTGATACAAATTAATTATAGAACAAACACAACGATTAATGTTATTACAAATTAATTATACAAATTAATAATAATGTATATAAATTTGTTATTACAAATGATGATCAATGTCAATAATTACAACTTTATATTCTTTACATTTTAATATGATTATTACATTTGTTATTAATTCCAATGTACAAATTTTGTTTTTATACTTAAGAGTATTTTTGGAATTTGTAATTACATTACCAGCAAATTGATTGCATACCAAACGTTGCAATATCACTTTGTGTTGCAATCACTTTACATACAACTTACAAACGCAACCTTAGTGCATTGCATGTAAAGTGATTGCTGGAAAAGTAACATTGCAGTATTTAGTATTAAGGGCAAAATTCTATTTAAATTGCAAGAAAAGTTATATTGTAGTATTTGGTAAACACTCACTTTGCTGGTAATGTAGTGATAAATTCCAAAAATATCTTTAAATATAAAAATAAATACGATATAATAGAATTAATTAAAAATATAATTATCATATGAAATGTAAATAATATAAATTTATAATTATTGATATTGGTCATAATATCAAAGTTATATACATTATTATTATTTTAAAACTTAGTTATTATATTAAAATGTGACTAATAAAAAAAAACATCAAATCATATATATATATATATATATTTATTGAAGATTTAAACAAGATCAAACACAATTTGTACATAAATGATATATAAAGTTTTAAAAAAACTTTAGAAAGTCTTAAGACCATCATTTTAAAGCCAAGAATGTTATAGGTTCTCAATAGGTAATAATTTTCGTTTTAATATTCTAAAAGATTTTCAACGAAGGCATGACTATCTCCATCGGGAGGGTACAAGATTTAAAAGTTTAATAAATTTAATCAAATAATCAAAAAAATTTTAATGTTCATATTATAGCACAAAAAACAAACAAAAATCTAACTGTAATATATATAATATTAAACATATATTTTAAGGATTTATATATGATGCACTGACATTATATAGTTTTTATACACTATCAATGCACCAGAAGTTGATACCTCATCAATAAGTCTTTATGAGCAAATTAAAAAAAATTATTTATATTTACTTTTAAAGGCCTGACATATTTTTTTAATTTGTCAATTGATGAGGTGTCAACCTCTGATGCATTGACAGTATATAAAAACTATACACTGTCAGTGCATCATATACAAACTCATATTTTAATCATATTATTTTTATAAAATTTTGTGTTGAGTTAAAAGTTTATTATTAATTTTATATTAAAATAATCATAAATATACTAAAAATAAAACTAAAATTTAACGAAAAAAATAATTCACCCAACATAGCTAGGTCTAATTCTAGTGAAAGTAGTTTTTGGTGAGGAAGAGAGTTTTGTTTTGGGTGAGAGTAATTTTGGTGAAAATATTACTTCACGGATGCAAAGTATTTTGGCTACAATCACTTTGCAGCCAATGGGTCTGACTGTGAAGTGATTATAGCCACAATCTCACTTTGCAGCGTTTAAAGCCTTATCAAACGCTGCAAAATCTTTGCATCTAATTAAATTGCAGTGCAAAGTAATCACTTACAACATATCAAACGCAACCTTAAAACTTTCAACTTCAAGGCCTCAAGTTTGAATTTTGGTAAGGAGGTTTACGGGATGGGAGATAGCTCTTCTAGTGGTTTGTCATATAAATGCATCTCTTACACGAAGCAGAAAATAAAGGAAGACAACATTGAAACCAGATATGTACCTTTAAATTGAATATTTTAAGCGAATCAGAATATATATGAATTTCAGCTGCACAACACGATAGCATATTTTTTTTTTTTGATGGAAAACACAACATGATAGCATTTGATCTCTTACTCTACCACTTGTAGTATTAAATCTCTTTGTAGCTTAACAAAAAATGCTTCCTATATTTAAAAAACAGAAACAAAAAAGCAAAGAACCAACATTAACAAATGATCCATCAATAGTTCAGAACATAGTAGTTGACCATTAAAGATTTCCCGTTCAGTTTAGCTATCAAATACTTCCTCTTTATAGTCCTATAACCAATAGCTTTGGAATTTAGCATGTTATAGAATTTCACCTGAAAGGTAATAAGGCCAACCTGATCATTAGAATTTATATCTGTTCTGCTTTCTCTGCAACATCTTACACTTTCAGCAAAGCACCTATTAATTGGGAATTTTGGCTCGAACAAGATTAATCTCAAACAGAAAAATAGATAAAAATACTTATGTTTACACAAAAAAGAAAAAAAGGTTACCTGTCAGGTGACAGTTCCAATAATTGCAATCACCAGGAATTCCTTCCATCCTATCATGAACTGCAAGCAAAAGCCGAAGGTTAGAGTTCAATGTTTTAGGAGGAAAGACTAGCCCACTTCACAAGCTAATTATAATTGCTATCATTTCAAGTTGTCAAGATATGTGTTACCGTCTCCTGCTGCAAACAATCTGCTTTACAAAGTTTAAAGAAGCAGAACATAAAACTTCCATTCTACTAATAGAAAAAGTGAAGTGATAAAATCAGGTCAGATTCTGAAACTACAATTACTACACTGCAAGCCAAAAGAAATTTTTTAGTGGCACATACAAGTCATAATTTCTGAAAGATTTTGCTTGATTCCTTTCTGAATAAAATGAAAAATGCAAAATAAAAAATTACAAAATGATACGCATGCAATCAGCGTAAAAGGAACTAAATCATATTAAAAGCTTTCAACGTAAGAAAAAGGAGGTCATATGCACAGAGGCCAAAAACTTTATTAAAGAATCAAGTCAAGATATGCAAGCCATAGAAAAGTAAAATAAAATGACTTCAAGGTTGTGGATTTGCTCATGCAGCAGATTTAGGTGTTGCAAGGAGGAAATCAATCTTTCTATCTCTTCTTTAAGAAAAGTCAGAGTTTATACAGAACTATTCAATCAACTTATCAGTCCTCATGTCAAGAGTAATTAATTAAAATTACAATAAAATAACAATTCCTCAAATTAGCAGGCGTTTCATAATGATGTTAGTCTGTGCTGCAAGGTAGCTACTGTTTCTTCTCATCGGATTCACCATTTTCCACTGGGTTGTCAAACCCATGATGAGGAACTTCAACCATGGGCCTGGGAAGTGGACGTTCACCAAACTCCTCTGGGAAGCATTCAAAGTCAGGGCCGAAATTGAACTTCACCGAACAGTTTGGTTGATTCGGAAGAGTATACATTGAAGCAGCAGGATAGTATCGACCACCAAACAAATCCTTGAAAGCAACTCCTTGGCATACCCCATTTTTGAAAAAAGAAATTTCACTTCCTGCATAAAAGGTCAATATGTGTCAACAATAGATAATGAAACTTCAAGCATACCAAATGAAAAGCAGTATTCCCCGTCAACTGTAAATAGCCTCAAAAAGTCCTCATCAAACACAGAATTGAATGGCATGTTCGTAAAAAATGCATCTATTTCCTTTCAAGCATAACACCTAGAATTCAGTGCTAGTTTAAAGAGTCTTTCCAATGGCTTGCCGAAACAGGTTATGCAAGTTGAAACTGGAGAATATAGTCACAACATGCCAGACTTTTACTAAAATGTCAGTTTTGAACATACAATCCAATTTTTGATAAAATGTTTATAAAGAATTCACTTGGAAATATTAGCATGACTAGGTTTAATGAGCAAACATAGCACAACCAATTAGCTTTAGGTTAGACTCTATGGTAATTGTCCTAAGTTTACCAATTATGGCATGCCTTCCTGTAAAAAAAGGGTCAAAAGGAGAAAACCCTGTACCCCATGCAATGACACCATACAGAGGCAAGAACCCAACCCCTACTATGATTATAAACCCAACATTTTTTTTTACCTTGAAATATCCTTAATAACCTTACTGTTTTGACTAAATAACAAACCAACTCAAAAAAAAAAAACAACAACAACAACACTTTTTGAACCACCACTGATTTTCTGTTATCTTGCTACCTACTAACAACTTCTTAATTGGCTTTTCTCACTTGCTTCCTCACTACCTCTAATTGTTAGGTCATATGTTTCCAGAAAGGCAGAAAACCATTGCAGCAAATCTATGTAGCAGGAAAAAAATGGTAGCCTTTACAACATAACAATCACAACCTAAAACAAGTCAAATAAAATCACATTGAATTGCATGGTTCACAGAAAGAGGGCTCTGTGCATTAAAAATAAAAAAGCTAGAGAAGCTTCAAGCCATACATATATAAGGGATCATTAGAGGGTATGACGGGCAAAAAACAAAAATGAATTTCCTGGGTTTGATGTCACATGAAAAGGACAGAAACGATGGAAGGATAACATAGGTAACATGTAGCCAATGGGACAAGTTATCTTTAAAAATGGTACATATTTACTTATCAATCAAATGATTGAAAATTATTATTATTCTTTTATATATCAAATAAAGATTATTATCAATTTTTAATTTTAAGGAGAGAAAACTCAAGAAAAGAAAGAGATATGCTTTTATGATTGTTTAATTAAGATTTCAATCCAAGAAACTACCAGTTCAAAATTTTGTGATGTGATTCTTTTCCACATTAATGCCACTGGATATTTTCAGTCCATCAATATCTTCGTCAATCACTTTTGTATATGTCAATGCCTTCTAACAGATTGACTGCAGGCTGCTTTTACTCTTGCAAGAAAATTTCAGTTTCGAAACAATAGAGATCGCACAGAGTGTGAGTGAAACACTTGGAATGAGGCAAAAGTAGCATAATTAGAAGAATTTGAGCATAATTTCTTAACTTTAACTGAAATTTAACAATTCAAAGTAACTACTTATCATCTAATCATCCCTCTATTCCTGATACTCATTGAGGAATTAACCACATCATTACAACTACTTACAATAATTATAAATTAAGGCTCCATTTGGTTTGCGTATTTCATTTTTCAGAAAATATTTTTCACATTTTCGAATGTTTGGTAGGTGTAAAATGCTTTCGGTCAACTGAAAATCAACTCTGGCCAATGAAAAATACTTTAGGGTTTTCTGAAATTGTCTTCCCCTTTTGAAAAGGGGACGACAATTTCCAACCCATGCCACCCTTAACAAAAAGCCTAATTGCTAAAAACCCCCAAGCCGATGCTGCCACTTTTCCTCACTGATCTTCTCACCGGCACTACTGATCTTTTCACCGGCATCACTGATCTTCTCGTCGGTTTTGGTGATTGATGTTGGACTGCTGTGGTTTTCTTTCTAGTGTGTGTTTAACTGTTGTTTTGTTGCTGTTCATGTGGACGTCCAATTCTTTTGTGGACTCATTAGTAAAGATGGGAGTTGACAAATTGGATTTCTTTTATGCTTTTGGGACTAGCCATCTTGCTGCTGCTCTCTGTTATGGGAAGTTACTGTTGTTGTCTTTGTCTTTCGATAAGCTTTATTTTATTGCTTGTTAATTACTGTATCATGGGGTTTTCGTGTTGAGATCTTTGTTAATTGGGGATTTGTTGAGGTTGGCGGTGAGGATTGCCTTGTGGGTTTGCTGATATGAGATGTATATAGTCTGATGATGTAAGTTAAGGCGTAAGCTAAGGAGGTGAATAAGCTTGTGTGCTACTGCTGTCACAAGAATTGCAGTGTTCAGGTGGCTTTGGTCTTTGAAATGGTTTTGTTTATGAAAGTATGCATCTTTGAAGGATTCTTATTTCTATTGTATTTCCTGTTTTTAGAGTTGGCTTTTATTGTATTATCTTTGAAGGATTCTTATTTCTATTGTATTTCCTGTTTTTAGAGTTGGCTTTTATTGTATTATACAACCCAATGTATAAAGATTTTGTTAAAAAAAAATTATTCCTTTATTATTATGTGAATAATATTTTTTAATATCAATAATGATTTTTCAGAAAACAACCAAACAACAGAAAATATTTTTCAACATATCAACCAAACAACAGAAAATATCAATTTTTCCAAAAAATCAATTTTTCAGAAATCATTTTCCAGAAATCATTTTCTAGAAATAATTTTCAATAAACCAAACGGAGCCTAAATAAGAAAAAAATTTAATGCACACACACACAATAAATGCCATATATTTTATCTACTTGTGTTTTCTTCAAAGTTTAGGAGTGGCTCTATGTTTGGTCAAAGAGAAAGAGGAAGTGGGAAGGAGGGTGGAAGGGAAGACTATCTCCCCTCTTTTGGTAGGAAAGAAATGAGGAGGGGAAAACACTCATTCAATTAAAATGAATCATTTTATTTGCAATACAAAACTCATAGGTTAAAAAGCAAGTTTTACAAGACAGTTGTTAGACCAACATTACTCTATGGTAGTGGGCGACAAAAAGTCTGCATACACAAAAAATTAGTGTAGTAGAATTGCAAATACTATGATGGATGTGCGGATATACGAGAAAGAATAAAATAAAGATATTTGCAAGAAGGTTGAAGTAGCACTTATCGAGTATAAGATGAGTGAAAGTCGTTTACGCATATATGATGTGAACTTGTGGACGCTCCAGTTAAGAGAGTGGAGGCTATAAGTGATAAAAAAGGAGTCAAGGTTAGAAAAAGACTAAAAAAGACTTGGAAAGAAGTTATCCATAAAGATATGGTGGAACAAGAGTTGAAAGAACAAATTACCTTCAGATAAGAATAAGTGAAGGAGGAGATATCATGCTAACAACTTAGCGTAAGTTTATATATTGATTCATGTAGCCTACCCCAGTATTGGAATAAAAGTGTTGATGATGATGATAATGTATTCTTTCTTCAACTATTCCATCACTTGCACCAAGCATGAGGAGGGAAAAACAAACTCCCTTCTCACCTTTTCCCCTTCCCTCCAGTCTCCTTCCTTCCAACTGAATAGTGCAAGTATTTTGGTTAAATTCTGGGTAATTAAAAATAGGCTAGTTGTAACTAATGTTATTAGGTTATGTAATCTACTTTGGAGTCTAGGTTGTTGTTTCATAAAGTATTAAAAGTTCAATTAATTGCAAATTCTAATTTTAAATGATCTAACTTTTTCAAGAAGTTTTATTATCATTTTCAATTTTCATCCAATAGAATTATTTCAATAGACACTATCACAAATATTAAGAAGCCAAAACCTACTTAATTTATTTGATCAAGTTTGTTTTACAATTTTTTACTTACAACGTTACCTATATATTATTTAAAATTTCACTATGGCATCTTTTTTGAACTCCTTTTTTTGGCTGAACTTTCAACACTAACTAGATGTAAAATCTCTAGAAAATCATATATATGTCTTTTGCAAACCCAACCCATTTATCCACGCATTACTTTCCAGCAACATATCAATTGGTTTTCACAATACTCAAGATATGCAATACAAAAAGTTTGGCACCTAATTTCTAAGCATCAAATTCACAATTTATCAAAAAGCACTTGAATCTTTAAGGAACAAGAATTAAAAAAGTCTTTCTTACCTCTATACGCCATTTTCTATTTTCCAAATCAAAATGATTCCCTGATGTTTCAATTACTCAGATAACTATCTTTATGTATTTCTAGCAAGCTATGCACTAGAAATTATACTAGCATGAAATCAACTTATAAAAACACACAAATGCCATTTTAAAAGCCTCACCAAAGCTACAGCCATGTTAGAACCCAATTCCTACCCGAAAAGGAGAGTCACAATTCATAGTTTCTGCTCAATGCTCCCTCATTAAATTCAAACCAAACCAAGAACTGTTATCTATACTGAAAGAAAATCTGGACAGTAAACCATTAAGTTAGCCACTATTACCAATAAAGCCTTGAAAAAAAAGCACTTTTATAACAGTCCTAGAATACAAACATTTAATAATATTAGAAAATGAGTACACTAATTTCAAGAGTGATTAAAAAATGTATCGTAAATCTTTAATATTCTCAACTTGTCATTAATCAGATTATTATTCTGGAAAGAATCCAATTTTAAGGCAACCAACAAAATGCCAGCTTGAAAGCAAATTAAAAAGGAATGCGGATTCAAAATCACGAAGACAATAAATCAAAAGAAGAAAGGGAAGAATCAATTGTTAAGTTTAATAGATGCAAAAAGGCAGTATGGAGTGGGATCATTTTTATTTTCTGAACTCGTTAAAACATCAAAATTCAAAGTACCATACTAAAAATGCAATGTGTTAGAATTTATTTTAAATCTCTCCTACTAAATCAGTAACATGCAAGTCACCACTTTCTTTTCTCCAAATACAATGCTGCGTTCCCTTCTAAGATATCATCAAATCAGAGCATCCATTAAAACAGTGAAAGACATGGTAAAGAAAATAAGAGCAATAAACACAAAACCAGCATACATATCTAATCCATTCATATATATTGCTCAAAGAACGATCTTTAATCAGAACACTAGCAGTAACTTACCAGGAACCACTTTAGGCGGCTCTTCCTTGGCATCAGGGGCGCACACATACCTCTGTCCTTTATACCAAACCATATGGGGCGGCTTGGGAGCAAAAGACGCACCTTCTGGTAAATTTATATAAAACCCAATAACATCTCCTTCCTTATACCCTTCTTCACCATACTTCTCTCTCAAGGCCTTATGCACCTTACTCCCATCAATATCTCTATACCCAAAGCTATTTCCATCATACCCAACCGGCGCCTGCAAGTCCCCTTTCTCCGTAGACCATCCGAGCCGTGTATGCCCCGTCTCCCCAATTTCACGACCTTAATTTCAAAGTACCAAGCTCCTTCCACCACCCCTCTTGTGGTTCTAACCATTCTATACCCCTTTGTGCTCCCTGCACTCATTCTATCCTCGCTTAACTCCACTTTTTCGGCTTTATAAACCTTGGATAGACATATTTTCATATCCGGAGTATCATCCCCTTTGTCCGGGAATCTGGGAACAGGGGTGATCAAAACTGTGTCTTCCGCATTCCCAGCATTCTGATTATTCACTTTGGTCTTCTTTTTCCCTTTTCGTGACGTTTTCGTTACCCAAACATTATTGTTTTTCTTCTTAGACTTCTTTGTCGTCGTTGTTTTCGTGGCAGGGGAAGGATTTGATGGGGCATTGTCATTATTGTCGTTGTTTTCGCCTGCGGTTGCGGTAGTGTTATCACTGTTGATTGCGGGGACTGTATTAGGGAATTGGGGAGGAGTTATTGAGGAGAGGAGTTGTTTTTGCTTTTTGGGCGGAGGTTCTTCGTCATCGTCGTCGTCGAATTCATCGTCGTTTTGGGGAACTTTAGCTGGGTTTTGGGTGTCGTCAGAAGCCGTCGTTGTTGTGGTGGTGGGATCTTCTTCGGACAGAGAATCAGAAGAAGCCGCGGCGATGTGAGAGATTTCGAGTTTGCTGGTGTTGATGTCATTCGGAGGTTCGATTCCCTTCTCGGGTTCGACGTCGTCTTCAGAAACAGTATTGTTTCGAGGATCACAAGTGACTGGTGATTGCGACTGTGGTGGAGGAGTGAAATGAACGGCGGCGGTGGTGGAATGTGGCGGTGGGGGGGCGGTTTCTTCGTCGTCTTCGTCATTGTAAGTGGCTTGGAGAGAATCCATGGAAGGGAGAAGTCGGGGTTTTCGATTTGGATTCGTTGGTGGGGAAAGATTAAAGGGAGTTTTAAAAATAACAATGAGATTGGACAGTGTGTTACTGTGTTCTGAGCAACAAGATAGAAAATATTTAAATATGGTTGTCGGTTTTGGGCCTGGATGAAATGTAAGTGAGTTTTGGTTCCGGGCTTTGGGCGATGTGGCTATTTCAGCCTTTTGTTAATCTTTCATATGGATTTTGGGTTTCATCTAAAGTCTATTTGTTCATGCAATTGCTTTTTTATTTTGAAGACTTGACATGGATTTGGAATCAAGTTTTAGGCAATGTTTGGAGGAACATATGTAATGATATATAGAGAGTTTTTTTTCCAATGCATTACACTTTTGTGTTTATTAAAGTGGAATACTGAAAAGATAGATAATATGTGTGAAAAAATGGAAAAAAATATTTTTATATTGCTTGCTTGATAAAAAAATGAAGAAAGAAATTAGGATTTTCTATCTTTATTAAGAAAATGATTTATATATGATGTATTAACAGTGTACAGTTTCTATACACTGTCACTGCATCAAAGGTTAATACCTCATCGTGAGTAAATTAAAAAAAATTATTTATATTTACTTTTAAAGACTTGGCATATTCTTTAATTTGACAATTGATGAAATGTCAACTTCTGATACATTAACAGTGTATAGAAATTATACACTATCAGTACATTATGTACAAACCCTTAAGAAAAATATACCCCTTTTTATCTTTACTTGGTAGTAAAGGTAGCCATGGATCTGGTCGGACCTAAGCCATATATTGATAGGCATTGCTATTAAAACCGATCACAAGAGTTTGAAATTTCTCCTTAATCAAAAAACAACTCCAACTCTAGTGTTGTCTACAGGAAAGGGTCTATAAATGTTGTAGCAGATGTGCTTTCTAGGAAACCTTGTAGACAGATTCTGACCCTATCAGTGTTGCGCACTAGTCTATTCAATAGGGTGCAATTATTGGTCCATAGACCCCAAACTCCAAGCACTCATTTCTCAAGTGCAACAAAACCTTAACATGAGTTCCAAGTATACTTGGAAAGCCAACCGACTTAGAAGGAATGGCAAGCTTGTTGTTGGCACTATTGGACTATTTCCACAGCTCGTCTATTGGAGGACATCTGGGCATGCAAGCTGTAATGGCTTGAATGGGCGGTATACTATATTGGAAACGGTTACGAAAGAACATCAGGCAATTTTTTCAAGAGTGTGCTACTGGTTAACAATTTAAATATGACAATGCAGCTTCGCTTGGACTGTTACAGCCCTTACAATTCCTGAAAAGGTGTGGACCAATTTTTCAATGGATTTTATTAAAGGTTTGCTCGAGTCAGGGGGTGAGGATGTGATTATGGTGTTTGCGGATCGTTTAAGCAAATATGCCCATTTTATTGCCTTAAGTCCTCCACTCTCTGCTCTCTCGTTGCACAATATTTTATGGACTAGGTCTTCAAGCTTCACGGCATTCCAAATAGCATTGTCTCTACCAATAAAAGAGAAAATGTTCTTGAGCCATTTTTGCCAAGAACTTATTGAAAGTTTAGGAAACAAGGTGAAGATGTCAACATCTTATCACCCCCAAATAGACGACCAAACTAAAGTGGTAAATCCTTGCTTGGAAACCTACCTCAGGTGTATGATTTGAGAGAAACCAAAGCAATGGTCTAAGTGGTTGCCCTTGAGTGAGTGGTGGTATATCATATCCTTCCACAACTCCACAAACATTACATCTTATAAGATCCTTTATGGCCAGCCTGCCCCATACCACATGGCTTACTCTCTCGGTGCTTCTATGGTGGCTACAGTTGATAGAAGTTTACAAGCTCGTGAGGCAGCTATTAAACTTTTGAAATTTTATCTTCAGGGGGCTGTCAACAGGATGAAACAATAGGTAGACAAGAAATACTCTAAGAGACGATTCTTTGTTGGAGATATGGTGTATTGTTCATAGGCCATGCTTGAAACTTTCAGCCAGATTCTTTGAGCTTTACAAAGTTTTTACAAAAAACTGGTTTTGTTGCATATAAATTGGATCTTCCTAATGATGCTAAAATACACCCCATTTTTCATGTATCTCAACTGAAGCAACATGTTGGCTACGCTCAAGTTCAATCTCAAACTGCCACTATTAGATAGCGATGGAACTCTCAACAAGGAATTAATCTCTATTTTGGATCGTAGGATGGTGTAGAAAGGAAATGTTGCTGCTACAAAGATACTTGTCCATTAGTCTAGTTCATTTCCTGAGGACTTCACTTGGTAGAATTTAGCTGAGTTTTAGAATAATTTTCCAAATTTTCAACCTTGAGGACACGGATGATTTCAAGAAGGGGTATTCATACAATGGATTCGGTTTTACTGCTAGTATTGTGATAAACTTAGCTTAATTACTATTTAATATACTTTATGCATGTAGTTTGTTAAGGTAGTTGGTTTGTTCTCGAGATGAAGAAATAAGTGGGCAGGGAGAATTTTAGAGTTTCATGTTGAAATTACTTGATAAATGGTTTTCAATCACACAATTTTTAATTTTTTAATATTAATATAAGAAATATATAAAAGTCCAAAAAACGCTGACAAAAATTCCTTCGAATTTCTGTCACTGAAAAAGATATTAACAGCGGATTTTCCCACAGAAATTTTTTGTTGGTATTGTTTAATATTGGAGAAAAGTACTTTCCTTGCATAAAAAACTACCGCCAGTGGAATATTTTATCAGAAAGTCACATGCCAATGATAATAGAATGGCACCTAAATTAACTGACGAAAATAATAAAGGAATTTGATGTTGATAAATTTTGATGGAAATACCAACAAAATTGCTTTTGTCGACAAATTCCAACAGAATTCTACTGAAAATTTGAGTTTACAGTTTTCATTAAATATCGGTTAGAAATACGTCGATAAAAAAGATACTTTTCGATGAAATATTCTTTCGTACTGATCGTAGATATTATTCGTTTCTAGAAAATTAGATTTATTGTACTCACGTCTTAATATAATACACCAAAAGTTTCAACTAATAAACAAAACTTATTCTACAATTCAGAGCAAAAAAAAAAACCTTATTCTACAAAGCCTTTTGATAGCCCAAGTAAAAATCTTACTTGTAACGTCATGAACCAATGACAGACGATCATTCTTGTTAATTTCCATATGGGAAGATTAACTCCCAAATTCCTCACAATGAGGGATGCTATAGAAAAATAAAGGCTAAAATATTAAAAAAAATTCTCGAACTATTTTATTTTTTAAATAAGTCTATGTATTATTACTATACTCAAATAAGCCATCACCTTTTGATTTGTACAAATCAACTTTTATTTCAAATAAAAGATTACATATGAATAAAAGCTTATCTAAATTGGCTTAATCAATCGAAATTCGATTAAATCGGTTCAATTAAGTCGCTTTTGTATTTAAGTAAATTTTTATAAGTCAGTTTATTCGATTAAGTCGATGTTAAAATTACGAATTAAGCCAATTGAATTAATTGACTTTTTAATTTATATAAAATATAATATAAATAATTAAATATTATATAATACATTCTATCTAACCCACCCTTTTTATGTATGAAGTTGCATTCTAAACCCAACCGAAAAAACTAATTGTTCACCCCTAAAAAAGATTGATTTATGTTAAGAACTCATTTAGATACAAATTAAAAATTAAAGATTTATCTAGGTACATATTAAAATCTAAGGGCTTATTCGAATGCAAATCAAAAGTTAAGAGCTTATTTAGATGTAATAAAAATATAAAAACTTATTTAAATAAAGTAATAAAGTTCAATTATTTTTTATTATTTTAACCAAAATAAATGATTTCTTTGACAGAAAAAACCACATTAGGAGAAACGCTAACACAATTTATCTCACTTTTAATTATTTCATTTTACTAAATCAAACAGTTAATGTGAACCATGGATACAATTACTTCACAATCATAGTATTTTATTTTTATTTTTTTTATGAGGTTAAATATTCAATTGCGTTCAAGAAGACTAAATTGCATTATTTGCAAGAGATAGAATTATTTTTTGGGATAAGGTACAAATTAATTTCCCATTCTACAATGTGAATGGGCCAGATTTATTGTTAATCTTTCAATTGATGCAATTTTATTATTATACTTTTAATTTTGAAACAAATTATTATATATCCTACTGTAATTCTGAAGCAATTTTGTCCAAATGAAACAGGTGAGAAATTTTTTAAGAATATTTTGTTAGAATCCGTTTTGTAATTCAAATAAAAATCTTGAAAATGACATGATAGGAAACAAAGGCCAAGGCCAATGGAAAGTAATGATACGTCATTATATTTAGTAAAATTTACCACGATGAAAGAAGAAAAGAATTAAAATGTCAGGATAAAAGAAGAAAATGAAAAAAAAACGAAAAGAAAATTTTGAATTTTAGCTTCATGAGTATTTTTCTTCTACCGTGTCATTTTAAAATATTTTTTAACTAGTTTGTGATCCATACGATATATCACCATCTTAATTTCGTTTTTATTGATACAATAATAATCTTAAATATATTTGGTAAACAATAAAATTAAAAAATAATATATTTTGAACTATCGTATGAGTCATAAATTATTTACGTAAGCATCCATGTTAACATACCTTCTCAGGTATTCATGTATTTTGCAATATATATAGTATATAACAATTTCAAAATTAGAAATATATTCATAAATCATACCAATTGCAATATTAATATGTTTTAATGTAATTGCAATATTAATATTAAATTTAATTCAATTATATATTTGCACTTTTTCCTTATATATATGTAAACTATAGTACTACACGTTCCCATCTGAAATTTTGGAACTTCTTCCACAAACAAAAAGTCAAGTCTTCCCCCATTACAATAATAAATCAGCTTGGAATTCCGAAGATATATATGGTTTTTTTTTATTAATAATGAAAGCGAGAAGAATCGAAGAACTTGGAGGGAAGACTTCCAAAAGTTTGTAGGGCCGATAATAGTAACTTATAATATCTTGTAATTAGTCTAGTTAACTTTTAAAGCAAAAAATTATGAGACTAATGTTTATATGTAAAAATTATAATCGCAATGCAGCAATTTTTTTTTGATACATAGCTTAAAAATTTAGAAAGTGGAAATGCAACAATTTTCAGTGTATATGACATATAATTATAATTACATTTTGCATACAAATTCGATAAATAAATCAATATAAAATTAAATAAAAAAGATTGAAATTTAAGATTTAAAAATTTCAAAACCCCTTACTTTTATTTACAAGACCTTGAAACAGATAATGATATGAGGGTTTGTATATAATTGCTTGGCAGGTTTTTCTTTGGTCAAAATATCACTTTCTTCAACAACCCACTATACCTAAATTCCCCTTAACCTTTCTGTTTGGTCAAGGAACGAAGAAGATTGCTGGTAGTCATTGAATTAGTCTCTGCCAGCCCCCCAAGACTGGCAATTGTATTTTCTTATAAACAAAAGAAAAAAAATATTCATTGTCTCTAATTACGGTTATTTCCATGAAAAAGAATGAGGTTTGTCGATGATTGTAGTGGAGACCTTGGACAAATTGCATAGAGAATAATATAAAAATATATAGTTATATATATGACTATTTTTTTAACTACAAAAACCTTCATCTGTTTTACTGTCTGAAATTAATCTTATTTAGATTGAAAATTATAAACGGTAAAACCTTGCCAATAATGATAACTCCAATATTTGAATAATGTTCAAATATTTGAGGAAGAAATTCACTTCCATTTCTTTCAACAACTTGTTGATTATATATATATATATATATATATATATAATATTATCTAATATATTATCACTGTAGTTTTTAGATTTCACAGTTGAACTTAAAATGATTATACATATTTCATTTTATTTATTTTTTATATTTTAATATTATTAAAAAATATATATCATCATCTTAATTTTGAAGTTCAAAAATTTTGCAAATAATGTATTGAATAATAATTTATATATATATATTCGACAACAAAACTAACAAAATATTCTTACAAGTTAGAAAAATTGCATTTGTCAAAGAGACTAGAAGGCAATGAATACCCTTGACTCGGTTTAGTATGGAACAGTCGGAGGGTTGTTTAGCTAATTTGACTTTGGAAGCATTACGGAAGGGAAAAGGCATAGTTATTACTTATTAGTTCCGTGGGATAATTGTTCATTCAAAAATCAAATGTATTTGTCCAAAAAATCCAAATAAAAGGTCTGTGTTGGATAATGCATTAGAAATTTCCAATGTTTTGAATAGAAAATTTTCAAAGGTTTGTCATTGTGTTTTATAATCCATATTGACTATTATTTAATATAAGATTTTCATAAAAAATTGAATAAGTTGAATAAACAGATAGAATATTTATTATTTTAAATATATTTTTATCGTTAATTGTTAAAAAGAGAATATATGCTAATCCTTTTTCGACCATTGGAATTGGAATCGACTTCTCACTTAAGAGATTCCAAAACCACCCAAGTTTATTACATCGTTAGTGTTGAAGTCGAGGATGGCTCTTAAGGTGAATAGTGGTAGAGTTTCTTTGAGGATTTGTTTCCTCCCTTGTATTCGAGGATTCGGATGATATTTATAGATCAAGGAGGACGTTTGGATGACGTGGAGAGGATGACTCAGACTTGTTTGATCGTGGTCCAATAAAATCAGTTTGAGCTTGCCAACCTATAATACAGGTTGGCGAGACAACTGAGGTTAAATTTCCCGCCTAAGGCTCTCCATTGCTTGTTGAGTACCGAGGTAATGATGGAGGCCAGCCTGGTCAGCGTGTCAGGCGCCGATCTAAGCACGTTAAAGTGTATTTGGATCAGCGTATCAGGCGCTGACCCTGGAACCTTCTACCGAGGTTAAGATAGGGCTGTGATAGTTGCGGCCACGTCACCTTCAGATGAGTCTTCTCAAGCTTGACCGAGGTGAAAGACTGAATTACTCTTGTTAACAAATTACTCTTCATCAGTTAGAATCACCGTTTTCTTAATTGTTGAAAATTTATTCCAACTATATAAAATATTATGATAATAATAGTAAAATTGTGAACCGAATAATTTTTAAAATTCAGTATTTACTGTTATTGAACAATTTTATTATATTCAATAATTCATTTCCAGTAACATACCAAATAGTTTTTACAATACAAATTTAATATAAAAAATTCAATACTTTATTTTTAACATTTATTTTTTAGTTTATCAAGAGCACCTAAATGTGTTTCTTTTACTATGATTAAGATTTTTTTTTATAAATGTTTTCTTTTTGTTATTTGTCTTTAATTTTTTATTTATTTTTCCTTTTTTCTTTATTTTTTAAATTAAAACCAAAAATGTTTATCAACAGGACTTAATAATATATTCGCTTGTAGGATTTGTAAGTTCCACTGTATGATTCATAATTTCATATATATATATATATATATTACTAATATCTAATTTACTTATAATAATAATAATATATAAAATTCAAGTTTAAATCTGCTATAAATTTGATATCTATGGTTATATTTATGGAATGTAAAATCTTAATATCAATAGGAGATAAAAGTGGGAAACCCATTGTAGATTTGCTTAAAATCCAGCTTTTCTGTTACGTAACACGAGGTCTTAACATTCTACGCTACTTTGTTGATTAGGTCACAACTAACTAATATTCGAACCTGTTCCTTTTTGCGCTCATTATTTTATGCAAAGATATATTTTTTTTCCGTTAATTGTGATCTTAAAAGTAAAGTCTCATTTAAATATTTAATATAAGTCAAGTCTCATTTTATAAGGTAAAATACTAATTACTAATGGAGGCATGAGGCACGTTGCCAGGCTTCTGGTTGTCTTGTCTTTGCCTGCTGCAATTGGGTTTTTTTTTTTAATAATGAGGTAAAACGAAAGGAAAAATCCCGTTTTGATTTAATTTTTTTAAAATAATAGTTTAATCAAATTTTGATTGTTAATTACTATTTGATTGTTAAATTGTGTTTTCTTTTTTGAAAAGGCAATATATAAAACTAAAACGGTACTCTTAAATTTTAGATTTGGTAATTATTGGTTTTATTTTATTGATATTTTGTTTTTTGATTTTTGCTTTTTAAACAAATATAAATAACAAAATGTAAAAAAAAAAAAATGCCAACAAACAAATCAATTTACTTAAAAAGCAAACGAAAACTGATATCAATCGTGAAAAAGAAAAACTGATTTTGGTTATTGTGACATTGAGAATTAACTTTTAAATAAGTGCCCAATTTTAATGATATTTTAAAAAATAAAAAATATAATTTTCTAATTCGATGGGATAGCTTACAAATTACATTACAATAATAATTGGAGAGTCCAAACCAGTGGACGTATTTGAATTTTGCAATCATGTAATATATTATATTATATATTAGAATACAAACAATCTCATAAAGTATTTTTTTAGTTTAGGTTTGAATTTAAAATTTGTAATATATCATTACTTTCTTTTAATCACTCGACACATGCGTCATGCTTGTATCTTATAATAATTAATTTAATATTTAAAAAATAAATATTTTAAACTATTTTTTTGGACATATATTAAATGAATTTTCAAATATACTAAACATATTAATCCTTTTATTTGCCAATTTTTTAAGTCAATGTAATTTTACTTTTTATAAAAATAATTATGTACTAAAATACATAAAATAATCATTTTGATAGCTATTTGACTAAAATTTTTAATATATCCAGTATTTAAAAATAAATATTTATTATTAAATCAGTTAAAATTTTAAATGATGATTTTTTAAAAAATGATTAAAAAAACTTTTAGATAATTCACTGAAAAATCTATGAATAAAAATTGAAATAATGCAACATAAATAAAAAAATATTTATTTCATTTACTATTCAATAAATAATTTTTTATTACAAAATGCATAAATAATATTTAATCTATAAATAAAAATTAAAATAGATGAAATTAATATTTGCATAACGGTAACAGAGGAATAGAGGATGAACTGGTTCTAATGATGTATTGACGCGTTTGACACGAGTACATGACATATGATCCCCACGTGGAGATTAGAGAAGCGGACCACCGAATGCCACTTAACCAGCTGCAGCAGATTGTATCCCAAGTTGGTGAGAGCTGCGAAATGTGAATTTTTTAATTAATAATAATAATAAAAAAAAGCAGATCAATTTTGAAGAGGAAGAGGAGGAAGAAGAAGAAGATGAACACACAAAGTGGGACCCCTACCCAAAAGTCTGTAATTGTCTGACTACCTAACCATTTTATGCGGTTGGACAATGGAAAGGATTAAAAGGGTTGATATTTTCTTTGCAAGTCATTATTACTGCAAACATTTACAGAATTCACAAAATCAAATCAAATATGCTCTGGTGGCAATAGGTGCGGCTCTTACGACTTTACAAAAGCATTCCCTTTTCTCCTTTCTGCCTCAACTGCCCTTGTCGCCCTCTCATCACCAAGAAACATGTCTCCCAGCAAGTTTGATTCCACTGTAATCAAAGTTTCTCTCTCTCTTTCCTTTTGTATCTGCACATTTATATTATACGTGGCTTGCTTTCATGTCTTTGATGCTTAATTCTGTAAAATTTTTTACTTTGCTTGTTGGGTTATTTGCTTGGTGTCATTAGGTTCTGTTTCTCAGTCTTTCTGCTGTTGGGCTGTTTAGTTTCTGCTGAATTATATCTTTTTTTATTATTCTGTATTGTTTTCTTTTTTCTTTTTTGCTAAGGAATTCTTTCTTTTTATTTTGGTTAGTAGGTAGAGCTATTTTTGGGTCATAGTTATGAAACTGACAGAAAAAAGATAATATTGGAAACTTTAATTGATCAGATAAGGATGGCTGGGTGAAAATTTTGAGCAGTTCTAGAAGTTCTGAACTTCTAATATTTTGTCGGTTTTCATAAACTATGAAATTCAATGATCTTGTTGGAAATTTTAGTTCTTGGAGATTTATGTTTTGT
Organism: Heritiera littoralis; assembly: GCA_031772115.1. NCBI lineage: Eukaryota > Viridiplantae > Streptophyta > Magnoliopsida > Malvales > Malvaceae > Heritiera > Heritiera littoralis. Next base: position 764,606 of record JAPDPK010000187.1, read on the forward strand.
GTATTCATGTATATGTGCTGCATTGTTGTGTTACTGCTATAGCATTAGTTTCTAACTGTTGATTCAAAACAATCTGGGTTTGGTTGACCTGAACTGTGTGTTGGCCTGTTAAATAGGCAATAAGATGTTTAGTTTCTTTTGTCGTATTCATTTACTACTCTCATTAAGTTATTTATGCATATTAGCAACATAAATTTGTAACTTCTTACAATCCTATTGTGGATCACCATATTTATGGAAGAATCGGCCAAAGATTACGGCTGGAACTATTCTAATTTCCGAATAAGAAGCCATGTGGAAGAGTTGCTGATGGTCATTGCGCTTCATTTGGTTAAATATGTTAATGGCAGTATTCTTTTCTTAAAGAGAGCTTTTTGGACATTTATGAGGCAGTCTGTTTTGCTTTGTTATTTCAAAATTTGTACGCACTGCCAACCTTACGATGTGTTGCATGGTGAAAAATTACAAAAAGAATAATAAAAGGAAAAATGAAATCAAGAGAAACAACTAATGATTTCAATCTTTAAAATGCATGAGTTAATCTAGGCTTTATTGTATTGTTGCTTTTGTACTACTTGCTTTTTTCATCTTTACATTTTTGCTATAAAGTACAAGCAAATAGTAAAATAGAAAATCATATTTGATTGAAAATGAACAAAAGGCTAAACTGTAATATAAATTAAAACAACATGCTTCTATGTATAGGTAAAATCATACTTTTTTTTAATTACAAGAAGCTCAAAACTTTGATTTTTGTTTATTAGAAGGTATACGTATCACTTTTGTTTCGAAATGCTTTTTTGATTAACTAACAATCAACCACAGCCTCAGAGAATTTGATGCAATTATGTCCTTCGTCAATGTTCCTTGTGTGAGTTAAAATGTTTCATCAATGGGTTCTTTGTATGAGTTAACAAGTACTACCATGATGTACAGTTGAAATCATTGTCCTCAATTATGTCCTTGATCAATGGTTTACATATCTTAAAAATGCGTATCTTGTTTTGTGGTTGGAAGCAATGTCATATATGTCAACTTTGAACAGGCTTCCTTTGGACAAGGGGATGCAAGTGTTTCATGCTCGAAGCAAGAGAATGGTTTTGTTGATTCACTTTCTTTTGTCCATTCTGAGAAGGCAGTGGAAGAACTTCTTCAACAAACTCCTGTCGAAGGAATGGATGAACATCTTATTGAGTTCTCTGAAGCTTTGAGAAGTATATTTATTTCGTTGTTGAATGCATTCATGTCTTCAATTGAACTATCTGTTTATTTATTTATTGATGCTTATTATTTTGAACACATTACTAGCTGTTGCAAAGGCATTAAGACGGGCTGCTGAAGGAAAGGCTTCTGCACAAGCTGAGGCTGCTGAATGGAAACGTAGATATGAGCTGGAGAGAACGAGGAATATACAGATGGAGCGTAAAGGTTCTCAAGATTAAACTGCATAGTTGTTCTGTCATATGTCTTTCATAGATCATTATTGATGATGCAAACTACTTTACAATAGGAAAAAAAGAATGATTGAACTTGACTTGATAAAAGCTACAGATTAGGTTTCTTTTGCTAGCTGTTTGATTTACACCTATAACCTAATCTACCTCTTTTAAAAGAAATTGCTGATCTTGTCAATTGCTTAATTGCATTGTGCATATTCAACTTGTTTGTTTGGTTTGAATCCGTACTTCTTATTAGTCTCCTACCACTACAAGCTTGTTTTATAGACAATTTGTTTCTTGAGGGCACAACATTTGGTTCAGCCTTGTAACCTTTCAGCTGTAAGAAGGAATAGATAAATACTTGGAACGCTCTTGGTTATGTGAAGATTATTTTTCATTTTCTTTTCTATTCAAATGTATTTATTCATAGCAGAACACTCCATCAGTTCTTGTGCATCTATCTCACTTTATTTCTACTTGAAATTTTCCTGCACTGGGTAGGTAAATGAGTCACTTTTGGTATTCCATTTATCTAATTTACACTATCCTTTATAATTTTTGTGCTATAAAACTAAATGAATATATCCTTAGAATGTTAATTTTGAATATTTTAAAAGTAAAGCATCTCTCATGTCAACTCAAGAGATAGTGCTTAAATTTAAGTCTAAGGGCTGAAAGTATGTGATGTACCATACTGAAGTATTGAGCCTATCTTCTACAGCCATGTTAGTATATCTCCATGCATAATTTGACGGTTGTACAGTTTGGTGGGAGAAGCCTCTTGGTATTATTTTGGAGAAACTAATTTTTAAATTGAATTTTTTGTAGGCAGAAAAGTTCTCTTCACTTCAATTGTGATGCTATCTCATTTCTAGTTTAAACTAACTGAAGAAATATTCATGTTGTAGTTTCTGAATTCTCATAGCTTTGGATTATGTAAGCTACAAATCCAATTAATGCCCTGTGCCTATTCAGTGCCTCGAGGATTCTGTTTTGGAACTATATAATTGCTAGGTTTCAGTAGGTATTCTGCAATTTAGATTCTATGCAATTAGATGTTCCTAATCATTTAGCTTTGGCAAGCAAGTTGATATTACCAATAACTTGTTTGTTGCAAACTGGAAATCCTCTGACACTGCAATTGGGAGGATGCTTCCTTTTAGGAAAAATCACTAGATTTGGCAGCCAACTGAACACCTGTTAAGATAGCCTTTAATTCATCTTGCATTGGCTAAAGACAAACTGTTTAGTTGGAGAATGTGGCATTCCATTTAGAGCATGTAATCTAAAGTATCCCGCAAAATGCTCCTAGCAAAGCATCTTTGTCCACCCTTTTTTTTTTTTTTTGCAAAAGCATGATATGTTTTCTGTTTTTAAGTTCTATAGGGACAAGTTGCATGTCAGCCCTTTTGAGGCTCCTAAACCAAGTAATAATAGTGTTAGGGACAGTTGCAAACTAATTTTGTGGAAGTGAAACTCTGAAATTATGATCACCAGTAGAGGAAGTGTGGTGTGCTGGTTTTGATATATGAGGTCTCACTGGGGTTGATATGTTAGTTATAATGATTTTTGAAGGGCTTATTTTTATGTACTATTAATAGCGTTAATTTGATATTCTAGTACCATATTCGCCTGTTCTTTTTGAAATCCTAGCCAGAAACTTCATAAATTGAAGCTTGTTTGCTTTTAATAACTACCACTCCACCATCTACAATGGTTATAATTGTGTTGGAACTATATGGTTATTCCAAATATTTGCTTGAAGTGTGAGCCCTATGTGTGAACATTGTGCCTTGCCATTTTCCCTCTCTTTACCTTTCCTGGTGTCATCCCTTTTTTCTTAGATGGATCTTTGTCTTTTATGTACTTTATTATTTCATGGTTTAATATTTAATTCCTAGTGCCAACTTGGTCAAACTTGAGTAACTTCACTCTATGATGCTAAAGCTAGGCAAAACAGGGTTTGAAAAACAAATTTTTAGGTATTTTAAAAGTTAGAAATGAGTTTCCGGAGACTAAAAGCTGAAACCAAAAGAGTAACAATGTCAAGCTGGTAGAAAAATTTAATACAGTGTTCTTCTAGACAAGTTTTAGTCATTTCAAGTAATTTTAATACGACATCACATGTCCAAAAGCTCTACTTAAACAATACTTATTCTGCAACTCCAGCCAAAAAGACTCTTATTCTATCAAATATTTTGCTAATCTATGTTTTCATCCTTCACGCCTGATCTATGATACTGGTCAGAAGGTGCTTAAGATGCCTCATTGATTTCTTAACATTCAATCTAGCCTGGTTAAGAGCTTATGAGTGTGTCTCTCAAGTTTCCTAGTTCAAGTTAGTGAAGCATGAAGTCCAAAAGGTGTTTTGGATTGATTTAGAATATATTTTATAACTTCATTTGGATTTCTTATGAAACTTACGACATGAAAGGGACAGGTTCGAGTAGTCTTAATTTTGCGAAACATTGTAAGGAAGTATTTTCATCACTCTGAATGTTTGGACATTGTGTTCATTTTCCTTTCTTTTCCTTTTTTTTTTTTAAATTTTTTTTTGATGAATAATATTGCTTTCTTCTTCTCTCCTCTTTGAAGATCTTCTCCTTCTTGTGTGGTTTTCCTTCTTGCTACTTAATAAAAGTTACTTATCATAAGGAGGGATAAAGTTGGACTTGCTTCATTACATGGGAGCAGCTTTCAGACCATCCAGTTTTCTTGTATCACAAGTATTGAAATTAGACAATTTGTTTGGTTTTGGCGAGCTTTTTAATCAAGTTTGGACTTATTATTATCAGATTCTGGCTATTCCAGTATCAGGCAACAATATCTGTGAAATGCTACGAAGTTGGTGGACTTAGACTTGTCTTGATAATGCGATGGAAATGATAAGAATTATGCTTCCATGTCTTGTCTTCTGGGATGTTTGGAAAGAGCGAAATAAGAGAGTATCAGAAGGTACTTGCTTAAAACTTTCGCAGTACTATCAGTCATCTTGTTGCTTCCATTAAACAATCATTGCAGCCTATCTAAAAGAATTTGATGTGTTTCACTGCTTTGGATTAGCGAAAAAATGTCAAAGCAACAAACCTTGATAAAGTTAACTCACTTGCAAGAGTTGTGGGATTGTATGGCTAAAGGAGGGTTGGGCTCCCCTTCCATTATTTTTTCAATTAGTTTTAATACACTTACCATTATCATTCATATATGTAGGACCCACTTATGAATTGCAAAAGTCATACTCGTGGGTGGTGATTAATTTTGTATTGGAAAGAAATGAACAGAAAAGTAATGGAGGGGAACCCGACCTGCTAAAGGTTTTATGTGATGCTTTTCCAAGTTACTGGTACAATTAGCTCTATTAAAGGTGTATAGATGGTTAGAAGGAAATAAGATAGTTTGGGTGCTTTGGAATTATTTTTTTTTAATGGAAGCCATGTAAAAAGGATGGTTGCTGCACCTTGTAGCTCTTTGCCGAGGGTTATGGAATCTGGAGATGTTTGTCAAGTGAAGCAAATTAGGTGTAAGCTATGCACATAATCTTCCCAGTGATAATGCTTAAATCCAGATGGTAATACCTCCATAGAGTTTTGCTTGTAGATTAGTTTTATAGGATACCCTAGAATGCACATACACAGTTTCATTATACACGGTAAGTTAACTCATACACTTGGATAGACATTGTCGCCATCCATTTTTGATCTTCTCAAAGTGATCTATTTAGGTGTTTATTGGAAATGCTCAACATTTTTGCATGAATTGGCTGCTCTAGTTACTTGAACACACTTATTTGGGCTTGAGAGTTCCAGAAGGTTTTCTATTGCATCAGAGCATGGCACAGACTTTTCTGTTTCTCATGTCTTATAAGTCACATCATTTATCAGCACAAATTCATTTTTAATTGTTATAATACGAGACTGGTAAGTGGCTCGTCACTTGGTACTTTCGTGTCAGGGATTTATCCTCAAATTTCTGTGATGTATCTGCTCTGTTGCAACTATTTTGATGAATTGCCCCTGCAATAATTCGTTCAACTTTTGTAGTCATTTCTGCTTCTCAATCTCATATAAAATTTTGTTACTACAATACAAATAATTAATATGGGAGCCTTGTGCAATGGCTTGCCCTTTGTTATTTAATATAAATGATTAATTGTTTTCTTTCCGACCTAGTTTTATTTTTTACTCATTATTACTTTTCAATCTTCAATTGCCAGAAGCCATTATGTGAGGTCCAATTGTCTTTCCTTTCTTTTTTCTTCTTCAGGTTTTAGTCATGAAAACTTAATGGCAAGAAAATGTTGACTATTTGATGATAATATTAGTGAAAGCTTCTCATGTGAATATTTACTCTCAGTACTTATATTGGTTGTTGGCCACACTGGCTATCTTATCATCTCTCTAAATCAGAGTAAAAGTTATTAAAGTGATTTTCAGGTGTATCTTTTTTTCTAGATTATGTTGGATAGCATTGAGTTTATTCGAGCCTTGTATCTGTCAACCCTATCCTTTTCTGGCGGCATTCCTATATTTCCTATTGCTGAACCAACTTGCAGTTGTTTGTAGTTGTTGATTTTTTGTTTTTCATTTTTCTTTATTTCTTTTTTCCTTCTGTTCAAAATAGTTAAGCAAGCTGGCTGATTGAGGTGCCTATTTAAGATTGCTTCTGCAACGTGTAGTTATATTATATCTTCTCCAAATGAATGATGTTATCTAAAGTTGGAACCACTGAAAAGGAAACACAACAGTGGATGGGGATGGTTATTGATAGACTAGTCAGGGGAAGTGATAAAAAAGGGCCTTCTCTCTATTATTGTATGGATTGCAGATGTCAAGCCTTTGATTGATGGTATGCCTCCTTTAAGGAAATTCTTATGGGATGTTGCAGATATGTTAAATAGAGTTGAGTACTTTTATCAGAAATTTTCTAGCAGTTTAGGCAGGAGGAAAAAAATGTTGGGACTTTCCAAAAGAATTCAATTAATGGGGGAGGGTACCTTCCATATAAATCCTTGATAAAGGATCTTGTTTGTACATAATTGCTATTAAGAGGTTAAGAGTCCTTTGTTGCTTGAGTGTGTCTCTTTTTAAATGTCGGGGAGGATTTATGGTGGTGGAAAAAATTTTCACTATACTTTGTTTACAGTGGAAATCAGTCTCCTTATGTCATAAACAAATGTGAAAGGGTATGTTGGCTCCGTACAAAAGTAGGGAAACTGCTTAAAGCCTTCCATTCAATTTTGAGAGATACATACATGATTAGGAGAACTTGAATGTTGTCCTCGCTACAGACTCTCTTGTGTCAACATTCAAGAAAAAGGGGGGGGGGGGTTTAAGGTTCGGACTCCAGATTAGTGATTGCTTTATAGCCATGCTTAAGAGTTTTATACATATGGCCATAGAAGCCCTTACTTGAACCTGAGAAGTTCTTCAAATTGTGGAATTGGAGTGGAAGTTGGTCTCCTTATGTCATAGGCAAATGTGGAAGGGTACATTGGCTCTGTACAAAAGTTGGGAAACAACTTAAAGCCACCCTCTGATTGAGAGATAAATATATGATTAGGAGACATTGGATATTATCCTCATCACAGTACTCTTCTGTGTCAACATTCAAGAAAAGTGGGGGTAGGGGTTTGGGTTTGCACTCCAGATTAGTGCTTGCTTTATAGCCATACTTAGAGTTTTATAAATACAGCCATAGAAGCTGATGTAGGACAGATCTGAGTTAGTTTTGGATTAGGGTTTGGGAGTGTGAATTGGGGCTAATTTTACTACTAAAACAGTAAAGAATAAAAGCCTAGGAGTCTCACCTAGGGTTTCTTAGGAGTCACACCTAAGAATGGTTGAGTCACACAACCGAAGAGCAAAACTTTGCTGAAAATTCTGATATTATTATTCTCTATCTTTTAAAGACAGTACAAAGCCTATTTATAGGCAAGCAAACCTAATCCTAATAGAATACAAACTCTCTATTAAAATTCAAATACCCTAATCCTATTAATAAAAATAAAACAATAAAAGACTAAAATAAAATCCTAAATCCTATTAATAAAATTAAATACAATATTTTTCATCCTAAAACTCTAAAACAATTAAAAGACTAAAACTAAAATATTTTGTTGCTCCCATTCTCCATTATTCTCCCCCGCTGGGAAAAACTCGAATCCGGCGAGTTTAAGGGTAAGATTGAGGCGTTGCAGCTCTTGCCCTGTAATCCAAGTGCAATTTGATTATGGGTGTCCTTTCCATTTCACAAGAAACTCTTGATAACCACTCTTCTTGGAAAAGATAGTAAAACCAACGATTAGATCTAACATATCATCAAGCCTAGTAATAAGAAACTTATGACTATCAACACACATTCTCCAAGAATTAGGTGTTAAAAAGATCAGGGCAGCACATGGACTTAAACTCTCATGAATGAATCCCTTAGACAATAGCTCATCTACTTGTCTTTTAAACTCGTCATGTTCACTAGGATTCATACGATAGGCTGGCAGATTAGGTAATTGTGATCTTGGAATAAGATTAATTGCGTGCTGAATATTATGCATGGGAGGTAGTTCATTGGGAGAAAATCTATTCATACCCCACAATTTACTAAACTTACCCCATGCCAAACAACACCTAACGCTAAAAAGACCATTTTACCCACTGCTGCCGGCTCCATCTTTCCTTCTCACCACAGACAGCGCAAGTTGAACTTGCGCAAACAATTAGCGCAAGTTCAACTTGCGCGAAACGAAATTAAAGTAGAAAAATGTTAAAAAAAAAGTAAAAGAACTTTCCTTCTCGCCACAGACAGCGCAAGTTGAACTTGCGCAAACAATTAGCGCAAGTTCAACTTGCGCGAAATGAAATTAAAGTAGAAAAGTATTTAAAAAAAGTAAAAGACGATGATAAAAATGAATAAAGGAGTCGCGCAAGTGAGACTTGCGCGAGAAAGTCGCGCAAGTGAGACTTGCGCGAGAAAGTCGCGCAAGTGAGACTTGCGCGAGAAAGTCGCGCAAGTGAGACTTGCGCGAGAAAGTCGAGCAAGTGAGACTTGCGCGAGAAAGTCGCGCAAGTGAGACTTGCGCATCGTGGTAATTGGGGTAAATTCGGTATTTTGTCACATTTTTTTACTGTTTAAAAATGAGTTGGGGTAGGAATAGTAAAAAGTGGGGTATGAATAGAATTTCTCGTTCATTGGGTAGTTCTTTTGGCACTACATCAGAAAAATCAGACAGCAATTTGCTCACTTCAAGAGGTATTTCTGAGGTAGGGATAGTTGCTAACTTTTGAACTTCTTTTGCCACGTCTACCTTCATCTTCTTTTGAACTTCTTTTGCCACGTCTACCTTCATCTTCTCAGCAATATCTGTAGCATAATCATGGGGCTTGACGCATTCTCCTACAACTGCAGGTAGTTGAACAATAGGTTGGATAGGAGCACCTTGTGGGGCTTGAGTTAGACGTGCTTCTATCCGTTCCATAGAAGCTACTAGTGGTACCATAGAAGCTACTAGTGCTCTAACCGTAGTTTCCAAGGTAGTGAGGCGTTCATTTATATTAACCAGAACTTTCTGGGTATGCTTATGTACTTGTCGTAGTTTCCCAATATCTCTAATTAGTTCAGCATTAGTCACCATCGTAGAAGCAAGTCTGTTTTTGCAAACACTGTTTTGCAAACACAGATCTGTCCAGTTGATCCCTCTTTTCGTTTCCCACAGACGGCGCCAATTGATGTAGGACAGATCTGAGTTAGTTTTGGATTAGGGTTTGGGAGTGTGAATTGGGGCTAATTTTACTACTAAAACAGTAAAGAATAAAAGCCTAGGAGTCTCACCTAGGGTTTCTTAGGAGTCACACCTAAGAATGGTTGAGTCACACAACCGAAGAGCAAAACTTTGCTGAAAATTCTGATATTATTATTCTCTATCTTTTAAAGACAGTACAAAGCCTATTTATAGGCAAGCAAACCTAATCCTAATAGAATACAAACTCTCTATTAAAATTCAAATACCCTAATCCTATTAATAAAAATAAAACAATAAAAGACTAAAATAAAATCCTAAATCCTATTAATAAAATTAAATACAATATTTTTCATCCTAAAACTCTAAAACAATTAAAAGACTAAAACTAAAATATTTTGTTGCTCCCATTCTCCATTAGAAGCCCTAACTTAAACCTGAGAAGTTTTTTAAATTGTGTAAAGCCTATTTGTTTGGCCTCCTGTAAGTTCGTTGATCAATATTGTTCTCATTCTCATTTTATGTTCTTGTTTTCATTGAATTCCTCTGAAGAGCTGTAAAATTTAAGTTTCTGTAGTTCATGGTAATGATTATGGTTATCTATTACAGTTTTGCGCTTGTATGTGCTTTAAAATCTCACATAAATGCTTTTACTTCTTTAATTTTGCTTGCTCGAATTGCAGAGCAGCTCTCTGCACAGAAAAATGGTGATATTGATTGTGGGAGGCCGAAGAACTTAGACAACCAATTGATGCATCAGAATGAACCGGAGCGGCATTCTGAGAAAGGTTGTATGAAGCATGGGATTTGCTCCCATGACATTCTTTGTGACAGAGAATCAGATTCTAATTCCAATGTAGATTGTAATAAGATGACGAGAAAGGTACTGCTTCTTATTAGCCTTCTATTTTGAAATTTGAATCAATAACCTTCTTGTTTATTTTTTTTCCCTTGTACTTCTGTTTCCTTATTCACTTCACATCTGTCTGTTTTGATCTTTTTCTTAATTCTTTACTGTTTCCTGATGTTCGTTATGTTATTTGTTTTGTTTGGAGAATTTTGGTTAGCTTTCTTTTCTTGTTGTTTTCAGTATTTCAGGATTCAGCCTTTCCATATTTCTTCCCATAACATATGTATTTTCTGAAACTAATTTAGCCTGCGGGTAAATGAATACATAATACCAAGTCTAACAAGGAAACATTATCCAATTCACTGACTTTGAAATTATTACTACTATAAATGCTCAGAAGACATAATTGAAAGCTGTGTTTTGTGTGACAGGCATCATTTAAACTTTCATGGTGGTGCAAGGGTGAGAATGGTGATCAGCACAAACATGACATTGTCTCGTTTGAAAAAGGGAATATTACAACTGCAGAACGCAGCAGTAAACAGGTATTGCTTCCTTCATGTTAAGAAGCTTTTGTTTGTTGCTACTTTATAAGTAGTTCAATTTCTATCTTGTACTGATATAAGCTTCTTTTTTTTTCCTTAGTATCTTTTCTTGAGATATTGTTTGGATATTGTTTGTTTTATTGTGCCTCCTATCTGTCAATAGTAAATCCTTGTTTCATTCCAGATTTCACTGAAGTGGGAATCTGACCCGCAGACTGTGCTTATTTTCACAAAACCAAATTCAGATTCTGTTCAAATTCTTTGTGCACAAATGGTCAGGTGCGAGAATTGATTAATTGATTGATTTTTTTTTTTTGTAATTCTGAATGCAAGTTTCATGCAACTTGCTTTTGGTATTTTGCCTTAACTATGCAAAACTCTTCAAGAAATTTGGAATAATGCATGCTTTAATATGCTTCACTGCTTTAGAGTTAATTATAAAAAAAAAATTGCTTAGGAGTTTCTTGTATTCTTACTTCTTATTCTTCTTTTCGGTCGTAATATAAGCAGCTTCTGATGCACTATGTCTCCCTCATTTCCGTGCCTTACCTGAATGACTCACACATGTCCTATGGTTTATTGTTGGCACCTTTCCTCTTTATGTGATGCCACTGTATTTTGGGAATTAGGAGTTATTTTTGGCTAGATGTGTGTGTGCTCTTAAATGTATTTACTATCTTTAAAGCAAAAAAAAGGTTTTTGTTTCTTTGAAATATTTGTTGCAGGTTACATAATACTTGCTGAAATTGCCATCAACTCTATTTGAGAAATAAGTTTGTTCAAACTCTCACTTCCATCGCCAACAAGAAATTGTAAATAAAAGAATAGAACCTTTTCTTGCTATTGAAAATTACATATTATCCTTTTCTTTCAATTTATAACATAGAAAAACTCTCACTCAGCCAAAGTTGCATGTTGCTTTAGCTAGGTTGCGGTTTCCCTTGACCCTCTGGTTGGAAAAATTGTTTATTGTAAAGAAATTTCTGCTTTTAATTGTTTTATTAAATATTAAAGGTGCTAGTGTTTTAAAACAAGGCATTGTAGGATTTCCTAGTTCTTGTAATTATTATATTCTGAGGGCCTTGCAACTTTATGTTAATTGGTGTCATTTAGTTCTCTGGATTTGCATTAACTTCTTTGACAGTATATTGGCTATTATCTTTATCCTGTTGCATGCCAGCATGACTTAAAAGAGCCAATACTTTTTCTTCTATTGCATATTTCTTTTTATCCGTCTCATTATTTATATTTAATCCAGATGGTTGAAAGAGAAGAAAAAGTTAAACATATATGTCGAACCACGCGTGAGGGTTGATCTTCTGACAGAGTCATCCAACTTCGACTGTGTACAAACATGGAAAGATGGTGAGCAGTTAGTCATTTATGCTTAGTGTGAAGTTCTGCTTATTGAAGTAGTTGCTTTTACCTTAATACTTAAATTCATTATGAGTCAATTATCTGATCCTTGGCTTATTATATCTTTGATGCTGCCTGTACAGAAGCTTTAGATGTTGATGTTTAATTCTCTGATTGCTTATCATGACTCAGACTTCTTGGTGGTTATTTTGTTGCTTTTTTATATAAATTTTTATAAAACACCTGTTTCTCTAATTGTATTTGAAAGTCATGAAAACAAATGTCATTTAGATTACAGACAAGAGAAACAACTCGTTTTAGGAAGAGGTTTCCATGTTGTGAATCAGCAACCCAAGTATACTGTTGCAAGAGAGAAGATAAAAGGAAGGCAGGAAATTTGCTATTTGCTATGATAAAAAATTCTCCAAGAATCTTGTGATAATTCAAATGTTTTATTATAATTTTACCCTCCAAATATGCTACAAAGGGATGTAAATCTGTAAAATATTAGCTTGTTGTAAATAGATTAGAACTCTGAAACTATTGGACATGGTAATAAAACATATAAACTAAAGACCATATAAAATCCCTAATTACTCAACTGAACCTGTAGGAAAGTCAACTGTATTAAATTTAGGAAATATATAAATATTTGTATCCCTAGAATTAAGGTCAGACAATCCCAAATCTATAGGGATTTAGATTTAGGCAGATTTTAGTTTCCTATTTGTTGCTTAACAGCACTTGTATATAAGCCTAAGGGGTTTTGTATCATTGATAAGTTCTTCTCAATACAATAATCTGATTTTTCACATGGTATCAAGAGCTTTAGGTTTTTTCTTGGAAATCAGTCACTTTCTCAGCCTTCATTGCTGATTTTTCTGCGGTTTCTTTTTCAGCCTTCATTGCTATTTTTTTTGCCTTGGGGCTTCATAGCCGTTTTTTCATCCAGCCTTCATCACCAAAATTTGTTTCTGTTGATCTATCGAGCCTTCTATTCATTCTTAACATCTGTTTTTAGTCCCATAACTAAGTCAGAGATAACAGAGGCTGCCACTACAATGAGATTCAATCCAAATGAGATTGAGAAGTTAAGAGCTCTTTTGGGATCCTTGGAGAAACCCTCTGCTACATGCTTATTGGCGCATTTAGGTGAGTTTCCTAATTCCAATGGATTAAATGTCTAAGATGAAACCTTTGCCAATTCTTGGATTGTGGATTCAGGAGCAACTGATCACATGACCCATATGTCACAAAACTTTAAAACTTACACACCCTGTCCAAGCAATAAGAAAATTGCCATAGCTGATGGTTCACTAACCACTATTGCTGGCATAGGAGATGTCCAAATTAGTCCTTCACTCATTCTGAAAGATTTTCTTCATGTCGCCAAATTGTCTACCAATCTAGTTTCTATACAAAAACTTACTCGAGATTCCTGTTGCAATATAATTTTTTACCCCACTTATTGTGTATTTTAGGACCAGGTTTTGGGGAAGACTATTGGGCATGCAAGGGAACGGGACAGACTGTACTACCTTGAGATGCTCAACAGTTCGAATATTGTCAAGAGTAAATCACCTTTGTCCTTCCTTTCTGAACACCATCAATCCAATAAAGAAAAGGTTTGGCTTCATCATCATAAACTTGGACATCCATCCTTTCAAATTCTCAAAGCATTATTTCCATCCTTGTTTAAAGATCTAGATATTGGAAGTTTTCATTGTGATGTGTGTGAATTAGCAAAACACAAACGGGTATCTTTTCCCATTAGCAACAAAAGAAGCTCAATTCCTTTTTATTTAGTTTATAGTGATATTTGGGGTCCTTCAAATATTCCTAATGTTTCTGGAGTAAGGTGGTTTGTGTCATTTATTGATGATTGCACTAGAGTTTCTTGGATCTTTTTGCTCAAACACAAATCTAATGTCAGTACAGTTCTCCCAAATTGTCATATCATGGTACAAAATCAATTTGGTGTTAAAAACAAAAGGTTTAGTACAAATAATGCTAGGGACTATTTCAATCATGTTTTGAACTCATATTTTCAAAAGGGATAATTCATGAGTCATCTTGTGTTCAAACCCCACAAAAAAATGGGATTGCTAAAAGAAAGAATGGTCACCTACTAGACACAACCCGAGCTTTTCTGTTTCAAAAAATGTACCTAAATCTTATTGGGGGGAAGCTGTTCTCACATCCATACATCTCATAAACCGATTACCATCCAAAGTCTTAGGTTTTAAAAGTCCCATGGAGATGCTCTCAAAATTTTATCCTAACCTAAGCACTACAAATCACCTTACTCCCAAGAATATTTGGTTGTGTGTCCTTTGTTCATGTTCACAGTAAAAACAGGGGAAAACTAGATCCAAGAGTTGTCAAATGTGTGTTTGTGGGATATTCATCAACATAAAAGGGGTATAAGTGTTATCATCCACCAACCAAGAAATTCTATGTCTCAACAAATGTCACCTTCAATGAGAATGAACCTTCACCACTCCTTATCTTCAAGGGGAGAGTTTAGTTAGGGAAGATAAGGATTTCTTTCTCACAAATAAAGATTTCTTTTTCATAGATCTTCCTTTGAAACAGTTAATGTCACCTAAGTCACAAAATAGTGAACCTGTGTCAGTGTCACCTAAGTCACAAAACAATGAACCCATGCCGATGGTTGCTCTTGATGATAGGATGACAGGTCAAGTGTCCTCTAGGAGGAAAGTCTTGGCTCCTGAACCTATGCAAGCCCAATAATCTGATCCAAGTCCTGAGAATGAGGTAAAAACTTCTAACTCTTCTTCAGAATCTGATCCAAATCCTGAGAATGAGGTAACAATTTCTAACTCTTCTTCACAAAATGAGTTAAAACTTAATATTCCTATTGCTATTAGAAAAGGAACTAGAGAATGCACCAAAAGACCAGTATATCCGCTCTCATGTTGTTTCACTTGAAAAGTTCTCACCATCTCATAGGAGTTTCCTTGTAAGCTTGAATCGCATCATTATTCCAAGTACCCTATTCGAGGCATTATCTAATGAAAATTGGAAACAAGCTATGAATGTAGAAATGGAGGCTCTAGAGAAGAATAAGACTTGGGAGTTGGTAAACTTGCCAGTAGGAAAGAAGCCTGTGGGATGTAAGTGGGTTTATACTGTGAAATATAGAACAGATGGATCATTGGAAAGGTACAAGGCAAGATTGGTAGCTAAAGGATATACTCAGACGTATGGAGTAGATTACCAAGAGACATTCACACCAGTTGCAAAAATGAACATTGTCAGATTTTTGTTATCATTAGCAGCAAACTATGATTGGGATCTATAGTAGTTTGATGTAAAAAATGCCTTTTTACATGGAGATCTCAAAGAAGAAATCTATATGGAGATCCCATCTAGATTTGGAAGCAACATAGCAAACAACAAGGTGTGTAAGTTTAACAAAGCCTTGTATGGGCTTAAGCAGTCTCCGAGAACAAGGTTTGGAAGGTTTGCTAAAGTGATGATAGTTATGGGATATAGAAAAAGTCAGGGAGATCATACATTGTTTATCAAGCATTTGGATTCAGAAGGAGTCACAGCTCTTTTAGTGTATGTTGATGACATCATGATGACAAGAAATGATGAAAAGGAGAAACAATGTCTAAAACAATGCTTGGCCAAGGAGTTTGAGATTAAAGAACTGGGAAAGTTGAAGTACTTTCTAGGAATTGAAGTTGCACCCTCCAGGAAAGGTATCTTTATCTCTTAGCAAAAGTATGTCATAGATCTTCTCAAAGAGACAGGGAAGCTTGCATGTAGACCAACAAGCACACCAATAGATCCCAACAATAAGCTCGGAGAGGCAAAGGAGGATATTGATGTAGATAGAAAAATGTATCAATGCCTAGTAGGAAGACTCATCTACTTGTCTCGTACTAGGCCTGATATCGCTTATGCTGTTGGAGTGATTAGTCAATTCATGCATAGACCAAAAGAAGTTCACTTACAAGCAACCAACCGGATATTGCAATATCTTAAAAGAACTCCAAGAAAAGGGATCTTGTTCAAAAGAAACATAGGGCTAGTATTTGAGGCCTACACAGATGCAGACTATGCAGGGTCGGTGATTGATAGAAGATCCACTTCTGTGTATTGTACCTTTCTTGGAGGAAATCTTGCAACATGGAGAAGCAAAAAACAAAATGTAGTGCCAAGATCTAGTGCAAAAGCAGAATTTCGAGCAATGGCTTAAGGAATATGTGAACTATTGTGGGTGAAGATCATTCTAGAAGACCTGAGGATCCGATGGCATGGACCAATGAAACTATACTGCAACGATAAATCTGCAATCAGCATAGCACATAATCCTGTGCAGCATGATCGAATGAAACACATAGAGATAGACAGACATTTCATTAAGGAGAAGTTAGATAGTGGATTAATCTGCACACCTTATGTGACTACTAGCAGTCAACTCGCAGATGTACTTAGCAAAGGACTAAATAGTGTAGCGTTTCAAACCACTGTATCCAAGCTGGGAATGGAGAATATATATTAACCAGCTTGAGGGGGAGTGTCGGAAAGTCAACTGTATTAAATCTAGGGAATATGTAAATATTTGTATCCCTAGAATTAATGTCAGACAATCCCAAAATCATATGGATTAGATTTAGATAAATTTTTGTTTCCTATTTGCTGCTTAACAGCACTTGTATATAATCTTAAGGGGTTTTATATCATTGATAAGTTCTTCTCAATAAAATAATCTGATTTCTCATAGAACCTAAATACCCCCAACAACCTCTACTAAATCTCATTCTATTGAAATCCGAAAATTACTAAAATACCCTTGACATGCCAAACCTGAAATGATAAATATTCATACTAATGTCCTGTTAACGACAACTATACCTTCCCTTAGGCCAAAGGGGATTATTGTTTGATGAAGAACCTGATCTCAGCCTTTGGCTTGCCAAGAGGATAAATTATTAACTATTTACTGAAGAAGGTTTTAGTCACTAGTGACACTTTTGTGAGAACAGTGTCACCTCTCTCTCCACTGCAATGTTCTTTCAACAGTAGTCTTTCTTTTATTTTGTCTTTTTTATCTTTCTATTTTTCTTTGGTCTCTTTTGTTGTTTATGGGATATAACTTGTATTTTTTTTTATCTCTATAATGCTTTGAATTTGTGTTACTCTATGCTTTTTTTTGCTTCATAGTCATATTTTATTAAAGTTAACCAAGTTAAAAGCTTTTAGACGGGGACCATATTAACTCTTAAGGTTATAATTCCTTTCCTCATGTTCTGTTACCATCTATCAATAATATGAACCTTTTTATATGTAACATCAGATAAAGTTTGTAATTGAAGGGATTTTAAATTCAGTATTTCTATTTACCAAATATTTTAAGTAAATTGGTTCTCAAATTTCAAAGATATGACCAACAATTATTGTTATTTAAATTCAGTGCTTACTGGTATTTGAGTTGACAGTTTTGTACCTAACTTTTAAGTATTAAATTAGGTTGATGTGTACTGTCGTGTAACAGTTTTTCACTTCTGGATTATATTCTGATTTCTTATTTAAAAGTTTATTATATTGCTCTTTAGACAGGGAAATTTCGCTCCTACACACGAAAGTTGATCTTGTCATAACTCTTGGTGGTGATGGAACTGTTCTATGGGTACGTTTCTTCAGTTTGATTAAAGCCATATTTCTAAATGAAATGAAAAACCTTTGAGAATATCAAATTATCACTTTGCTTGGTGCAATTCACATTTTGTGTTAGAACAATGACTTTTACATTTAGTTATTTCTATTATTTCTTTAAGAACGATATTCAACTTTGTTGCAATGTTTGTGCACCGTGTCTGGATTTTGAAGCTTGTGGTGCAACATTCTAATGGTAAATTCCCTTTGGAGCCTAATGACAACATGGGAAGAAATGGATAATTTAGTAAACCACATATATTAGTGCAAGTGGAAGTTAGTAAACTTTCCGAGATGATTCTTTTTTTTTCATTTTGATGAAGTTATGATTAGATACTTATTTAGTTAATTTTTTATTGTTTTTATGAAATTCAAAACTTGCCACACTGAACATCAATTCTGAATCCTTCCCTGAATTCGTTTCTCAAAATTTTATTCCTTCAGGGTTTTTTTTTTTTTTTTTATGGATACAGTTTCCTCAACATGACTGTAATCATTCTAATAGAACTTCTCAATGCAAATAAATTTAGCGCCCTTTGAATTTCTTCTGAACTACTTATGTTCGTTGTTGTCTTGTTTATTTTGGATTTCTTCTGGGATCCTGCTTAGCATCACTTGTCATTTAATTGTTCTTTTCAGGCAGCATCAATGTTCAAGGGACCTGTTCCTCCAGTTGTTCCATTTTCTTTAGGGTCTTTGGGCTTTATGACTCCATTTTGTATCCTTTCATCTTTTTGAAGTATTTCTTTAATGAAAGATATTCGACCTGATGATTAATGGTTATTTTGAACATTGTTTTTCTATTTTAATTGAGAATGCTTGTTAACTAGCATATCAGAATTAAAAAGAATATTCTTTGACTCGTTCTAGATAGTGAACATTTCAAAGAATGCCTTGATTCTGTCCTGAGGGGACCTATCAGTATAACATTAAGGCACCGCTTGCTATGTCGCATTGTTAGAGATGCAGCTAAAAATGAGTATGAAACAGAAGAACCTATTCTTGTTCTGAACGAGGTTACAATCGACCGTGGAATATCATCATACCTCACAAATCTGGAGTGCTATTGCGACAATTCCTTCGTCACATGTGTGCAGGGGGATGGTTTGATTTTATCAACAACATCTGGTAGCACAGCATATTCGTTGGCAGCTGGTGGATCAATGGTCCATCCACAGGTATATTCTGATATCATAATAACTGCCATAAATTTGAAAAAATCATGCTTTACGGAATATATAAGAACATGTCTGATTTCTTATGACTAAAATTTATAATGTATATTTGTTGCTTCCATTTTATTGCTTTCACAAAAGATAATATTATATTCAAATAAAGTTTAAGATTTATATTAGCAGTATTTTTCCCACTAGTCAAAGCTACTCTGCTTTCTTGAAACACTGTTTCAGATGAACAGTTGCTTATAAGCTATAGTTTAAGGGCTAGTGAGCTCTTAATAGGTGACGAAGGCTAAAACAAATTGTTCAAAGGATATTAGATGAGTATATTCTCTGCGATCTCAGAGTGCTAGGCCTTATGGCTATGCTATTTGCCTCTTACATAAACAAATAGCCATTTTGTCTGTTTATACAGCAAAGAAGTAAGGACAATATAATAAATTTTCTGACTACATAATGTTTTTTAATAACCATTCATTTGAATATTTCAACTTATCATTTTGGTACATAAGGATATCATTAGGTCTTGGATTGGATAGCATGGGTTAGCCCTCCTCCATTTCATATGCTCCCCCCTTCTCCATGTTTGCTCCTAGCAGTTTGAACTCCAGACCACCAAGTCTTGAGATCAAACCATTGGGTAGGGATGAAATTCAACTTTAAATCAGGTAACGGTGCTCATCAATGAAAAAACTTTAAACTACGACAAATGCACCGCCCACAAGAAGAGTATTTAAGTGTGCTTTGCTGGTTGTACAATAATGCTAACAACATTAGTAAGAAAAAGTGAACATCATTGATAAAATATATTTTATCATATTCTGCATAATTTGGTTTTTGTTTATGTTGTGGACTTCTTTTACATGATCTCACTGGTATTCTACCTGCATGATAACACATTGAAAGGGGAGGGATCCTAATGGAAATCCTTTATGAAAATAAGACCACGATGAAGACAATTTTGTATCATGCATGATGCATGTTCAGCATAACACTAAGGTTCAAATGTGGTTTAAATCTGGTTATCCATTATACTATAATATCTTTTAAAGAAATCCAGATGTTTTCTCTGAGAAGAAGAAAAAATTGTGGGATTGAACACTGACATACTTGCTTTAGGACTCTCTTGGAGTAACAGATAGCCTAGCAATGCTAAGAAGCCCAAAACTTCGACATATTTTGGAAGTTATAGAAGCACTAAGCAAACTAGAAAAGATATTTGAGATAGAGATGTCAAGTGAAATTCGATGTGCTGTATTTGAAGGCTGCTCTAGTCAGCTAAGCCATAAAGAACGGTTTAAGTCTGGGCATTTATGGATAGTATCGTTGAGCGGATGAAAGAAATATCTAGCTACTTAATATCCAAGTATTGGTCTCAGTTTATGTATCTTTGACAAATGATTGTCATTTTTTTTTGCTTGCATAGATCTTCTTATTGCATGTTTGGTGACATGACACTCAGGATTTGTCCTAGGTGTTGTTTCATAATACAGTTTTACCGCCACTCGTTTCTGTGTTTAGTTTCAGAATACAACTGAAAAATATATTGCTGGTACGCTCCTATAATTGCAGGTCCCTGGCATCTTGTTCACTCCAATTTGTCCACATTCATTATCCTTTCGACCTCTGATATTGCCTGAGCATGTAACGGTGCGAATAGTGGTGCCTTTCAATAGCAGAAGTCCTGCTTGGGCATCATTTGATGGCAAGGACAGAAAACAGTTGGCTGCTGGGGATGCTCTTTTGTGCAGCATAGCACCCTGGCCTGTCCCCACAGCATGTCAGGTAGACTCTACTAATGATTTTCTACGCAGCATCCACGATGGCCTTCATTGGAATCTGAGAAAGACCCAGTCGTTCGATGGCCCTCGGGATTTATCGGACATTGTCCAAACTTCAGTTGGGCATTTCTAGATGGAATCTAACTAATACCTGTCATATGTTTCAGTCATTGTAGGAAGGGGAAGAAAGCAAATTTAACGATTGAAATGGCTGTAAGTTCTTAGTATCAGAAGTTTTCCCCTTAAAGTTGTGGGAAGGAAGACTTTGCTTGTCCTTCTGCTGATGATAACGAAAATTGTAGTTAAAGAGTATGTCTGTGTGTTATTATGAGACAAATGGAAGCATTTTACATTAAAATTTTATCAAACTGAGAATACAGGGTAAAAGATCCAGGTAGTGGACTATCAGAAATCTGATATTTTTTCCCCTGAAATCATTCAGGTAGTTTAGAAAGTTATTCAATATAATCCGTCTCCATAGATGATCAATTACTTCTCAGTGAACTTCAAGTGTTGTTGACAGCTTGACATCAGATTCGGATGTATTGTTTTTTAGATTTTGCATTTTTATTTTTTGTTTTTATTTATTTGTAGTATGTTTATTAATGTTTTAGTTATTAAAATTTATTTAAATTCTACTAATTTTTTTTAATGAAAAACAAAACGACCCATAAATGTAATTAAAAAAATTAAATTGATTATGATTTTTTTAAAGTTATTTTACTAGTATATTTTAAATCAATTTGGTTCAGTATAATCTCTTTTTTTTTTCTCAAAGATCAGTCTATTTCATTGAACTATTTTTTCAAATAATTGCGTAATAAATGAATGTCTAAAACGGGTTATTTGTAAAAAGATCCAATGGTACAACCAAATCAATTTCAACTTCAAATCACTGGTTTAAAAATTAAAATGATTCCCACAAACATTCATGCCAACTGCATATTTAACATTGCAGCATTCTTCCGACCTGAAGAATAAATAAATAAACAAGAACATCATCAATGAATTTTACTTATGAACTGTTAAACAAATTAAATTAAAGCACTACACTAAAAAATTAAATTAAAGCAAGCTAAAAATGGTAAGACCAACCTCCTTGAACAATTTTGCGTTAGAAAAAACAAATAGAATTCTATTGACATGAAATACAGAAGGATTTTCGGTGAAGAAACAAGGTCGTAGATCACGAGGTTCTTATATTGTTGAACAGCTAAATTAAAATTGTCTTATAATGATTTCCTATTGTTTTAAAAGGTTATTTCAGATGCAAATTAAATAACAAAAGCTAATGATAATATTTCAATTACAAATTAGGTAATTTACATTAGCTGGTGGTGCTGTAAGCTAGGCATCTAAGAAACAAACCTATCTAGCACACTTAACTATGGAAGCTAAGTTATAGCTATGGCAGTTGCTAGTAAAGAAGCTGAATGACTAAGATATATATATTGTTTGAAATTGAGTTGTGGCCACAACTGATGCCATCTCATTCTTTACATTGTGACAGCGAGGCTGCTTTGTCTAGTGCTTTAAATAACATTTATACTAGTAAGTCTAGACATATAATCCTAAGGTATGACTACATTAGAGTGTTGATCTCAAATGGGACCATTACAATTATATATGTAAAGTCTACAAAAAATTTGATTGACCCTCTTACTAATGCTTTGCCAAGAGATAAAATGTGAAAGACTGCATGTAGTATGGGACTAAAATATAACCCCCAAGACACTAATAATGGTAACTCAATTTTGAATTACCAAATTGGTAATTACTAAAGTTTAATGGGTAATAACAAGTATTGATAAGTGTCTATTTTAGCACTTATATAGGAATCTCATACTTGAACATGAAAAAAGTGCTACTGATACATTTACAGGTTGAAATTGAGCTCTTAATGGAGATCTTTTTTGGAAATTGTCTAAAGTAATAGGACAATACAAGGAAATGAAGTGTTGTCGCTTCGACAAGAGTTTAAGGGAATAAGCTAGTGGAAGATTATTGAATAGCTTGTAATACAAATGCAAGGAACAAGTTCCCACCTTGTTTGTAAAAATAAGTGAAATAATATATTTATAATAGGAAATCAAATCTTAAGTGTACTTTAAGATCAAAAGGTCAAAAAAAAGCACTTTGGCTCTTCAACTTGAAATTCTAAGTCTAAGTTTTCTTTTTTAAAGAGATGTTTAAATTCAGTTTGAATTTAAAACATTTTTATTTTAAACTGTTCCAATAGACATTTTTTAGTTATGTCTGAAATAATTATGTCTGACAAAAAATAAATGGTTGTTAATTAACAGATAATTATAATCATTCTTTTGTGACTCTTCAGATTCTATATAGCAAGATCTGATTATTTCACTCTACTTTCTCTATTCCACAAAGAAACTCTAAAAGCTTTGTTGTATTCTAGGATAACTTGTTTTTGTGCAAAGCAATGTTATAGTCAAGAAAATATAATCTTACATGCCTCAAAACCATTGTTGCCATTTTACTTGCTACTATTTTCTAATAGTTCTTTTGGTCTGTTGGTAGTAAGAACTAAGGCATCTCCTTTGAGTTTCGAAACGGATTCCATGAATAATACATGAGGAGCCTAGCATGAACTGTTAGTTGGCAACCAGCTGTTGAACATGCATGTACACTAGAGACGAATCATTCCTCCATGGTGCAAATGGCTCAAGAGGTTTCCTTAGAACGCTACGAAGGATGATATTTTCAAATATATATAAGCCTAGAAAGCTCACGAGATTGAGATAGACCAGTTGCTTGGCCTAAGATAGCAGAGTTTTTGTTGTGTTGCAGCTTCCATGAGATGATTTATCGATTCAATGCTGTTCTTAGAAGGGAAGAGTGGGTCTATGTTGTCAAAATGGTGAAATTTAAGTGTGTAAAAAATAGGAGACTGCAGATGAGATGATAGCATGCCTGATATATAAAGTAGATCAATCTTCAATATTTGATTATCTTTTAGCTTGTCATCAACTGTTTACTTTTATGATTTTGTTATTCTTAAAAACGGAGAGACTTGAAAATGTTTAAATCATTATTATTGTTCTTAGTTTTTAATATTTCTGGAGAACCAAGAAAAGTAATCTAACATTTTAAAATGTACAGTTAGGCGATGAAAAAGTTAGAGCATGCCCTAACTCATATAACGAAAAGGATGATAGATATCACTGGTATGCCTGCATGGACAACTCTCAAGTCAATCATCCATCAATCATCATTGGCTTTATAAGTTCTTCCACTAGGAGATAACTAATCACAGTGTATCTAACTCTTTCGTACATCGCATCAAAGGAGAAAAGAAAGTTCAATAAGACAACCACCCAATACATTCCAACATAACATCGCTTGGTATGAACATATATACTTTGTTAATACTTTGAAAATACTAGAATATGGCTATTAAGATTTTATTTTCTTAAATTACAGTAAAAATCATAATATAGTGAAATTAATTTTATTTTTAATTTCATTAAAATCATACTATAGTGAAAGTAAGTTACAATAAACAATATGGTTTTTTCACTGTGTTGGATTGGGATTCCTCCGCGTAGAGGACAAAACCAGTAGCTCAAACTAAGACAATTTTATCATTTCAAGCTTGGTTGACTATAAAAAAGATTTTAAGAGTGCTTCTATTCACATCCTACTCATTATTAAACACACATAATTTACTTAAGAACCCTAATCACCAAGTTTCTTATATAATTTTCACTCCTCATACTCTATATTTAATATTATACTATCCAAAATACCCTCCCATACCTTAGACATTCTCAACCTATTTTTTTTCTGGTTTTACGATGCTCACGTCACGAAATTACCGTGAGTCTCAAGTGGCTCACTGCATGGAATTACCGCGAGCTACTGATGGCTCATGTCAATTCCATGCTATGAGCCACTTTCGGTTTACGGCAGCAAGTTACCGTGAAACAGTTTGGTTCACCAAGCGTGCAGCCCCCTTCAGAAGCGTAGCCTCCCTTTCACACACGCAGCCCCTCCTTTCACTAGGGAAAGGGGCTGCCGCGTGCAGCTCCCCTCTTCTCTCTCACTTTTCTCTCAAGGCAAAATAATAATTTAGTATAATGATTTTTTCGTAATAAAAAATTTATTAAAAATAGGATGTATGAAGAAATATTTATGATGTGAATAAGAGCCCTAAGCTTTTAAACTCAGAGTAGGAGAAAGAATAGTGGCGACATTCGCACTACATGATCCTTAAAACCTTTTGGTGGCATGCCTTTTGTTAAAGGATCTGCTATCATCAATTCAGTACGAACGTGCTGAATGACCACTATATTCTCTTTAACACGTTCTCTTATGGCTAAATACTTAATGTCAATATGTTTACTTCGACTACCACTTTTGTTGTTTTTAGCCAAGAAAACCGCATCTGAATTGTCACAGTATATTCTTAATGGCTTTGAAATGGAATCCACAATTCTAAGCCCAGGTATGAAACTTTTCAACCATACACCATGTGAGGTAGCCTCAAAACAAGAAACGAACTCAGCGTCCATGGTAGAAGTTGCAACTAAAGACTGCTTTGCACTCCTCCAAGATATGGCTTCGCCAGCAAGCATGAAGACATATCCAAATGTTGATTTCCGTGAATCAACACATCCAGCGAAGTCTGAATCTGAATAACCAACTACCTCCAGGTTGTCAGTTCGTCTATACATAAGCATGTAATCTTTGGTCCCTTGAAGGTACCTCATTACTTTCTTTGCAGCTCTCCAGTGGTCCATACCCGGATTACTCTGATATCTTCCTAACATTCCGATTGCAAATGCAATGTCAGGTCTTGTGCAAACCTGAGCATACATTAGGCTTCCAACAGCTGAAGCATATGGAATGTTTTGCATTTGTTCCCTTTCAAGTTCATTTTTCGGGCACTGGTTCAAATTGAACTTGTCACCCTTTACTATTGGTGCTACACTTGGTGAGCAATCTTTCATCCGAAATCTCTCAAGAACCTTATTGATATAGGTCTCTTGAGACAGTCCTAGGACACCTTGAGGTCTGTCTCTATGGATCTTAATGCCAATGACATAAGATGCCTCACCCATATCCTTCATATCAAATTTCTTAGAGAGAAATTGCTTCACCTCATGCAGCAACCCTTTGTCATTGGTTGCAAGTAAGATATCATCCACATATAGGACGATGAAACAAATTTTACTCCCACTAACCTTGTGATATATGCATTGATCCATGATGTTCTCTACAAAACCGAATGAAGAGATGACATCATGGAATTTTTAATACCATTGACGAGAGGCTTGTTTCAATCCATATATGGATTTCTTGAGCTTGCATACCAAATGCTCACTATTACTAGAGGAGAATCCTTCCGGTTGTTTCATATAAACCTCTTCCTCTAGGTCTCCATTCAAGAATGTTGTTTTCACATCCATTTGATGCAGTTCCAAGTCAAAATGAGCAACCAATGTCATAACAACACGAAGAGAATCTTTCTTTGATAAAGGGGAAAAAGTCTCTGTGTAATCGATTCCTTCCTTTTGAGTGAATCCTTTAGCTACGAGTCTTGCCTTATATCTATCAATGTTGCCTAATGAGTCCTTCTTTGTTTTAAAGACCCATTTACATCCAATGGCTTTTACACCATTAGGCAACTCAACAAGATCCCAGACTCCATTAGATGCCATAGAATTCTACTCAGCTTTCATGGCATTGTACCAAAATTCAGATTTACTGCAACTCATGGCTTGTGAAAACGTTTCAGGGTCATCTTCGACTCCAAAATTATAGTCAGACTCTTGCAGATACACAACGTAATCACTAGGTATTGATGATTTCTTCATTCTAGTTGATCTTCTTAATGTTGTGTCAGCATCCTCCTGTGGAGTATGTTGCACAACTGGTTGCTCAACAGTCTCTGGTAATTATTGAACAACTGGATCTACTGGATTGTCATCAGCAACTTGTGGAGCTTCAATGATTGGTTGTTCAACATCCATTTGAACTTGAGGGAAGTTATGAACAACAACCAATTTGTCACTTGAAATGGGAGCCTGAATATCTGAATGATCCTTCTTAGAAACTACGTTCCGAGATTGATTACTCCCACTAATCAAGTCATTTTCAAGAAACTTTGCATTTCTTGATTCCACAATTCTAGTGACATGTGATGGACAATAAAATCTGTAACCCTTAGACTTTTCAGCATATCCAATGAAATACCCACTTATAGTCCTTGGGTCCTATTTTTTTTCTTGTGGATTATAAACTCTTACTTCAGACGGGCATCCCCAAACGCGTATATGTCGCAAACTCGGTTTCCAACCTTTCCATAATTCAAAAGGTGTTTTTGGAACAGCTTTAGTTGGAACCCGGTTTAATATATACACTGTCTTTTTAAGAGCTTCAGTCCACAAGGATTTAGGAAGCTTGGAGTTGCTAAGCATACTCCGCACCATGTCCATCAAGGTTCGGTTTCTTCTTTCCGCTACACCATTCTGGTATGGAGATCCAGGCATAGTGTATTGGGCTTGAATCCCATGCTCTTCAAGAAACCTTGCAAATGGACCAGGTGCTTGTCCATCCTCAGTGTATCTACCATAGTATTCTCCACCTCTATCTGATCTCACGATCTTAATTTGCTTTCCACATTGTTTCTCTACTTCTGCTTTGAAAACTTTAAAAGCATCTAATGCTTCGTTCTTATTATGAAGCAAGTAGAGATACATGTATCGTGAATAATCATCTATGAATGAGATGAAGTATTTCTGACCATATGAGTCCATATCCGGACTACAAATGTCCGTATGTATGATCTCTAATATGTCTAAACTCCTCTTGGCACCTTTCTTTGTCTTGTTGGTCTGCTTTCCGTTTATGTAGTCCACACAAGTATCAAAGTCAGTAAAATCCAAAGTACTAAGTACTTCATCATGCACTAACCTTTTAATTCTCTCTATGGAGATATGTCCTAATCTCCGATGCCACAACATAGAGGACTTTTCATTCATAACACATCGTTTAATACCAACATTGTCTTGGACGTGCATTATACTATTTGAAATACTATTTTGTAAATGAATTCGAAATAAACCATCAATCAACATCCCATTTCCAACAACACTAGATTTATAAAGCAAGTAGAAAGCATTTTCATAAAATTCAAAAGAAAATCCAAGTGGTACAAGTCTTGAAACTGAAATTAAATTTCTAGAGTAACATGGAATATAAAAGGTTCTTTCCAAATTCAAAACAAAACCAGTATCTAAAACTAATCTGCACGTCCCTACTGCTTCCACTTGAGAACGCATCTTGTTTCCTGAATAGATGCATTGCTCACTGGCCATTGGTTTCCTTTGGTTTAAAAAACCCTGCAAGGTATTTGAAACATAGATTGTAGAACCAGAATCAATCCACCAAGTGTTATGACAAACATCGACCATATTAGATTCATAACTAATAAGTGAGATTGGATTACCTTTCTTTTCAAGCCAAGCCTTATATTTGTTGCAGTCCTTCTTCATGTGTCCCTTCTTCTTACAGAAAAAACACTTGGACTCTTTCTTCTCAGTCTGGATAGGTATTTTACCCTTTCCCTTTTGTTTGGCTTGAGCTTTGTTCTTTCCTTGTGTTGCTATATGTGCACTTTCACCCATTTCCATTAGCAACCTCCCTTCCTCTTGAACACACATGGTCAGGAGTTCATTTGTTGACCATTTTTGCTTATGTGTGTTGTAAGAAATTTTGAAAGATCCATATTGTTGTAGAAGGGAATTCAGAATAAAGTGCACAAGAAAAGATTCAGACATCTCAACCTCAAGAGACTTCAACTGAGCCGCTATGTTCCTCATCTGCATGATGTGCTCACGCACACCTCTAACACTAATGAGCTTCATAGATGATAACTTTGTCATTAGGGTGCTAGCTAGTGCCTTATCTGAAGACTCAAATTGTTCATCAATAGCTTTCAGCAATTTCTTGACATTTTTACACTCAGGGATTGAACCACGAATACTAGCCGATATACGTGTCCTTATGAACATCATACTTAAGCGATTAGATCGCTCCCATCGTTCATATAGGGCAATCGCACCCTGAGGGCTAGTATCAGTAGGTATAGGTGGTTCATCCTTCCTAATGGCATAATCAATGTCCATGCACCCTAATTGAAGAAGAACTCTCTCCTTCCATATCTTATAGTTATCACCACTTAAATAAGGAACATCACATTTATCATCAGAAAAATTCAGAGTTTGTATAACTGCAAATAAATCAAACATTCATGCTTATGTTACAAAATTTGAGGCAAATAAACATATATCATGCTTTACCAATGTAAATCATGCATCAAAATATGAATCAAATAACATATAAAACTGCCTGTGGGCGAAATTCTAATTTAAACAGATTCATATATAAACTTTATGATGAGACTAACAAATTATATTCCTTTTCTTAACTCCTGTGGGTAAACTAAGAAAAATAATTTGTTACTTCATCCTAATTAATCACACAAATATAGGATAAAATTTATTATATTAAATATGATTAATTACAATTAATGTCATTTTTCTATATGTGACCGAATATACTTGATATATAATTTAACTTAATCAAAGATGTTGTGGTTATTCCTTGATCAAGAAAAATTATATGGATCACATGACATTAAATTTTATGCATAAATAATAATTTTTCAATCATGCATACAATCAACATATTATAACAAGATAATATTGCATACATATATTCATTACTTAAGCATAAAATTCAAGCATACAAAATATACCATGAATCAAATAATGATATAAGCTTTTGTTATGATTAATTTAATAATTAACACTGTCAAATTCTTGCCCATAACCACAATGCAAGATTTATTTTACTGTTTGAAACAACAGCAAGAGGTTAAACCGTATACCTCTCGAAAACAAAAGAGAAATAAAGAAAGAAATTTACGATGCCAATTATGGCTCCCTTAATCAATTTATATACAAATATAATATACATTTATATTAAACTTACCTAAGCCATTCTATCAGAATACCTCTTAACCCTTAAATTCTTTAGTGCTTTGTGCAATAATTTACGATCTCATGATTGCCCGTCCACTATTCATGCTTTCGTATTGGGCGATCGTTTAAAATATAATGATTTTTAAATTAATCTTTCTTTCTGTAACTAAGTTACATGAATCGATCCAAGAACCTTTTTTTTTTAATATCCTTTATGCTTTAATAATATACTAGTTTAACAAACCTTCTCATACACAAATCAAAAACAAGACTAAAGCAGAAACTAATATTCAGCGTTTTAAATGCCTTATTTCTATATTACAAACAATTATTAATTGTTCAAGCAAAATCAAGGCAGAGGTTAATAGGCTCGGATACCAACTGTAAGAAATCTTCAATCGATTTATCTAATGTGTCAATACCGAAAACAACACATCATAGATTATAAATGCGAAACAGGATACTAACTTCCAGCCATTGACACCGAAAATATTGAGCTGCGATAAAATTGTGAGCCTTTCGTATTTAATCTTCTAATCTTAAGCAAACTCACTAATGAAGTGTTTTTCAGAATGCTCAGATTAGGGACCCAATACCCTATCTTTTTCTTTATATACGTCTTCCCATTAAAAACGTAATTCAATTAGTGGGTAGTTATCACTTGTAGATATGGATAAATAATTTAAAATTTATTAGATGATGATAATAAAATATAGGACCACAATAGGAAGTTTTAAGAGGTTATGAAACTAACCTCAAGTCTTTTATTTCCTATAAGACACTACTGATTAAATAGTTAACTTATGTGGGAACTTACAATAAGATCAAATGAACTTAGGGAGTGGCCAAACATGCATCCATGTCTTTGCAAGTGCTGTTCGAGATCCCATCACACTTCCAATACCTGCTTTCTTAAGTGTAGGTGCATCATTGACACCATCACCAGTTATTGCAGCCTGATAGAAAATTACTGCTGTTACAAATTATTGGAGAAATAATTGCATTGGGCACACATAATTAGAGAGGAAAAAAGAATAAGCAAACTTAAAATGCATTAGCAAACACACAACATATCTGTGAAATATAAGAACAATTAAGCTTAAAAAAGCATTCAGCAAGATCCAGCAATCGTATTCGTAAGATAGATCCCATTAATTAAGGACAAAGA
Source organism: Heritiera littoralis (assembly GCA_031772115.1). Classification (NCBI taxonomy): domain Eukaryota; kingdom Viridiplantae; phylum Streptophyta; class Magnoliopsida; order Malvales; family Malvaceae; genus Heritiera; species Heritiera littoralis. Next base: position 795,354 of record JAPDPK010000187.1, read on the forward strand.
GCTTCAATATATGCGTCTTCTCATTTTTTTTCCTTCTTATTCTTCGTATTCCCTTCTCTCTTTTTTTTCTACAAATAAAAAATAAAATCTAATTTTAAAAAATTACCAAATCATCCTCTCATTTTCTTTTCTTTTTTATTCAGGCTTCTTCCATTTTCTTCTGCTATTACTTGAATGAAATCCATAAAAATAATCACAAAAAAAATAGTCATAAGGCAAAATCATATCCGAAGCACTCTGTAATTGAAAGGATAAGTATAGTGAGAAGGGAGATAACATTAATCAAGGAGGATTACTCAAGTGACAATGAAGAGGCATAAGATAAAATGAGAATCAACAAAAGTAACATTAGAGTGAAAATGATTATGGATGTAAAAATGCAGTAATGCAAGAAGTAAACATCCTTCATGTCACTTATTATCATTTGTTTGTCTGAGTTAGCGAAATTAATAAACTTATGACTTTGGACATTCTACCACTCACGAAACATGAGAAAGAACATATAAGATCAAGCAAACTTGAGAAGTGGACAAACATGCATGCATACCTTTGCAAGTGTTGTTCTAGATCCCCTCACACTTCCAATATCTGCTTTCTTAAGTATAGATGCATTATTACCAATCATTGCAACCTGATAAAAACTACTGCTGCTACAAATTATTGGAGAAATATCCGCACTGGGCACGTATATTTAGAGAGAAAAGAATAATAAGAAAATCAAATAACTTCAAATACACCAACAAATGTGCATCATATCTATGAAATATAAGAACAATTAAGCTTAAAAAAGCATTCTGCATGATCCAGCAATTGTTTTCTTAAGATAGATCTCATAAATTAAGGAAAAAGAGCTTTAATAGATGCATCTTCTCACTTTTTTTTTTTATTCTTTGTATTACTTTTCTTTTACAAATAAAAAATAAATAAAATTAAAAAAAAAACATCAAATCCTTCTCTCCTTCTCTTTTCCTTTTTTCCAGTCTTCTTCCTTTTTCTTCTCCTATCACTTGACTGAGATCTATAAAATAATCAGAAAAAAATATTAAAATACATTATATAAAAAATAAAATCCAAAGCAAAATAGACAAAAAAAAATAGCAAAATAATAATAGAAATGAAATCCACATATTATTTACGCCCTCTTGTCTTCTCCTCTCTACCAGTCTCACTGATCCATCTGCCTTTGTTTTCTTGCTGATTTTTTTTTTCAAGAGTTGGAAGATAGAAATGGGAAAAAAAAGGAAAAAAAAAAGAAAAAATATTTAGAGAGAATGAAGAAAAAGAACAAATTGTGGAACCATATATATATATATATATATATATATATATATATATATATATATATAATATATATATATGAAAAATTTACTTATATCAGTATAAAACAATTTTATTTTATACTATTTAATATCTCTTTATATGATTATATTTTTTAATTCTACTTTTTAATATTATATTCTATTCAAATAAATTATGGTACAAAATTTTAAATTAATTAAACATATTTAATTATTAATTTGATAATATTAAAATTTTAACCGTTAATATATATTAAAAAGTTTGCTATTCTCGATCGAAATGGTAAGAATATCAAATCGATTCAAAATTTTATTTGCATAATAGATTTGAGTGATTGTTCAATCTACTGTTGATTTGTAAAGATATTAATTTTATATAAAATTATAAAAATGATGTAAAATAAAATTGTTTCACACCGATGTAAGTAAATCCTTTCTCATATATATATACAAAATAAATAATTTAGATCTCAAAAAAAAAAAAACCATAGACAAGCCATTTTTTTTTATTATAAATTAGATCTTGTATAGGTAGATAGATAATTTAAGATGGCGAATGGGGGTAAAAAGAAAAAGCGTCGGATGCTGTAGTACGAAGGAAATGTAATCACCAGAGTCTGAAATTTTAATAACTAGGAAAATCGATGTTGTAGGGACACTTTTGTTGGTAAGCAGGCTAATCAAATCGAGTGAGCTAAAACCAAATTTTAATTTGTTCTCCTATTGGTACGGTACGTAAGGAAAACATTTCATTTTCAAAAATTCAATGTATTTTGTTTGATTGAATATATGTAAATCCTTAAAAATAAATCACTAAAATTTTTTATTTTTTTTTAAATCTGAATTTTTTATTGGCTCATTAATAAAGTATTATTTTATTATTAACTGACAATACATAATTATCATAAGGTTTGTATATGATATACTGACAGTGTATAATTTCTATACACTGTCAATGCACCAAAAGTTTACACTTCATCAATTGACAAATTAAAAAATATGTCAAATCTTTAAAAGCAAATATAAATAAATTTTTTTAATTTGCTCATAAAAACCTATTGATGAGATGTCAATCTCTGATGCATTAATAATATATAAAAACTATACATTGTTAATGTATCATACATATAAATCTATTTTCATATACGATCAATACATCATATATAAAAATGAGCTATATTGTACGACAACAGCGCTTTATCTCCATACACATACAAGAAAGATACCAGGAAAAACCTTTGTTTTATATTAAAAGGTCTCTTATCATTGAAACTTGAGAAAAGAATTCATTTTACCGCCACGGCTGGGTTACCTAAAAAATCAGGGGCCGAAACATAAACAAACGCAGAAAGAAGAGGAAAAAAAACTGAAACCCAAAAATAAAAATTATGATTGGAACGACAAGCATATGAAAATTCAAACTATTGAATTGTAAACCTACGACGGGACCCAAGATTCCCATTCCTGAACTCTCGTGGAACTGAGATGGGCAATACCACTAGTAGTTCCAAGCATAAATCACTCCAATGCAGCGTTCTCTTCGTGAGCCTTCTGAATGCCTACTAGGCGAGCATAATCCACCCACCTATAAAAGCAAATTGGAATTTGTGAGGCGATAGGTGACAAAAAGACTTACTATCCTGGAAAGTAAAATATTTGAAGATTGATATCGAATCTTACAATAGGGAACCCAAGTACGTGTTGCCTGTTCGAACTGCAAAGCATATTGCACTCAACATAAGCTTGTGCTGGTGTAGCAAAGGCTCCAAAATCCGCTGTTCGATTACACCAGCCAGCACTTGGTACCTATTCATCGAAACAAAATCCTCAATGATATTCCAAATTTTGACAACTCTCAATTCCGAGCATTTTTGCATAGAATTAGTATTTCAAACGTGCTTGTTTCACACATAAGAAGCTGGATATAAACATAACAACTTCACACATTAAAAATGCTCACGAGTATAACATAACAAATAGTGAAGGACAAAGGCACCCTTATTGTACCATGTACTGACAACTTCCATGTAAAATTTCAACAGCTGTGGCCGAAATGTGAATCATCCCTCTATTTATATCTATGACTTTTGCGCAAATCAGTGTAGAGCAGACTTGAAACACAGCTTTTGAGATACCTCTATTACCGAAATGGCATAATTCCAATAAAGCATACTACATTTTCCATAAGGGGAAAATCATCTAAGATCTTTCAATATACGAACCTAAAAAGTCTCTTATATGAGCTAAATTTATGGCCAGACAATCCAGTAGCTAGATATATATCACTAGACACTCAGAGACAACTACCAGAAGAGCTGATTTTTCTTCCTCCTCCTACTGAGTAAATAACAATATTATAATCTGACCAAACAAATAGCTTATAGTATCATGGTGTTCATTGACATCAAAACAAGCAATCAATGCATGGTAGCTACCTGTTAGACTGATATGATATTTAAAGCTAATGCTCCAACAAGCCTTCAGACTTCAAAAATACATTATATGATTTTTCTACAATAAATCATAAAATTCAGTACTAGCTCCCAAGACGGCACCCAGCAGTAAGAAGTTGAGATTCCATCTTGGAGGTCTATAATTCGAATCATAAGTTGGGAGAGATAAGGGATTGTGGATGGGAGGGCAGCCTCCCATTTTGTAGCCCACAGTTATGTCATATTATCATAACGGAACACTGTTAATGATAATAGTAAAAGCATTTCCACAAACAATAGAAAAATCCAAGCCTTAAGAACTAATATTCACTAAAAATATGAAATCAACACACCTGAGGTTGCTAGAAACTGCCATATATACACCATAGGCAACGCTGGTGGATAGTATGGGAACATTTTCAACTTCAGCTGCAGAAGTCTTATCAACAGCCTTTCTTGCATTAATCAAGGCATTTGTGACAGCTGTTCCAACCTACAAGAAATGAAATTCCATTAAATGCCAGCAAAACCATATTCAGATTTGGAGTTTCAGTTTGGTAAATCATTTTGCAAAGAGCAATGATATTCTCTATAGAAATGGAAAAGTTAATAAGATTTGATAAAAATTGAAAAGGGAAAATAAGCTTTATTACTGTACATATTAGATTGCAGACAATTTTAAGCCTCTTGGAAGAATAAACAAATAATGGGAGAAAGAGTAACAGCTGCCAAAAACTTACCAGTGAAGAAACGGTTCCTACTGCAAAAAGCTTTGACCCATTACGCTGCAAAGCACATAACAATTTGTTCATACGTCAGATATTCAGATATCTTATCTTTTAAAACCTTATAAAACAAAAGATTTCCTTACCATTACTGCACCTAATCTCTGCAAAAGTGAATACGAAGTCCCATGGAGGGCAATCTGCGGAAAGAATTTCACAACCATAAAACATTTTTATTTTAGCATCTTGGAAAGAAACTTTACAAAATCTCCACGCAACTTCATCAGAAAGATAAAAACAGAAACCTGAAAAGCATTATCAGGGCAGCTATAGAAGAATTTGGAAATAGCTCCAGCACTGACTGCAAGAGGAGGCCGGAGAGAGACAGTAGGAGCAGGAAGATAAACAAGCATGAAATCTGCAATTATGGCCATTACCTAGAAAAACAAATTGGAAATTTAAAATGATAGAAATAACAGAATTGGACATAAAATTCATAATAATTTATATGTTATTTGCTGATGCATCTGCCGAGGTCGGGGAAAATATGCACTATACAGCAATAATTTCTGAAGCTAAAAGAATACAAATTTTCCAAAGATAGCCTCATTGCTTACTCATAATACTAATTTCTGTAGATTGTAAAAATTGCTTACAGGAAAGTATCTATTTGCAACTAATTCTATAGCTCAAATACTAAAAAACTAGACTAATAATCAGTGCCGAAACCCCTGAGATATTTTATAATTCTGAGAAACGAAACAGAAGACAAAAATAGAATAAAACACAGTACAGAATGATCTTTCTTGATGTTACTCGTTAACCAACAGCCTTCATTAAATCAACATAACAAACCGTAACCTATTATATTAGTTCACATTGTTCCACAGTCCCATAGTACTAGAATCTGCAGCTTTTTGATGTTCCAATCAATACAAAATGCAAGACATATTCTATTAGGAGAAATTCCTAGATCCTATTACTGTAAAGGAGAAAAGCTATGTTCTACTACTACTTTGTTTCATTTAGTGAGCTGCTAAAACTAACTCAACTACAATTCTTAATTCTCAAGACCTGATTTCTCTGATAAAACCTTAATTCTAATTCAATCATGCTGTTTTCCCCTTCATTCAACAAATCCCCATCTCTAATCTGCCTCAGATGATTGTTTTAGCAGCCTAGTAGAGGAGGACCATGCAAACCACTGAAGGATTGGTTTAGTGTTAAAAGCTTATTACTCTTTTGTGGTTAGATTGCTAGGGCAACATGTATATCTGTAGGAGTCACATGTTGGTTGCTGGGGAGTAGGACTCTTCATTCCCATTAATTAAGGCCCCACCTGGAATTGGTTCCCAAGTAGAGAGGGGTACGATACTCAAAATAAATTAGGGGGTTTCCACGACTGGTAAGTGGCAACCCATCAATCGTTTTTTATTGTTAGCAAAAATTATATATAAACCTTCAGCTGTGAATTCAGTATGTTCATCCAAAATACCCTAATGATGACAAGATTTTTTATTTTAAATCTGAAAGAATGGCGCACATTCCTATCAATGCTTTAAATCTAAATGTGACGTATTTATAATTACCATAGCATAATATTGAACTACATTAATTTAAAGTTCATAATAAAAAAAAAATTTAAGCACTCATAAATTCGGAGACTTCTACAATAAGGTCAAAATTTTTTACCTTATTGTAAGGTTCTTAAGGCAGTTGACTGCCCATGCATTTTATAAAACTGAGTTGAAATAGAAACTCCAACCACTTCTTACGTTTCAGTTTTGTAGGAAAGATCTTCTGGAGGATTTTAGTTTGGTTTGGAGAAATGTTTGAAGAAAAGACTTGAACTTGGCAAGTTGTCTGAAAAAGTCAAAGGACAGAACTCAAATATAGTTTTAAGAGATTTGCAACAAGGTATCTTAACATTCATCTTGGTTACCTAAAACCTTCCTTGCTGCAATTGGGAACCATCTCTGGTTCAAAAATATATTAATTTAATGTAATAATAAACATAATAGCATATTAATTTAACGCAAATAATTAATTGTTGATAACATAAATATTTTAATGTGTTTACACTTATTATCATATGTTTACATCTATTGACACTAATTTTACACTTATTCTCATGTATTTATGATATTTCTAACCTATTTTATGCCTAGTGAAACTAAGTTTACGCTTATTTTCATGTGTTTAAGCTTATTATCATGTGTTTATGATACTTCTAACACATTTTAAGCCTATTAACACTTAGTTTAGGCTCATTTTCATGCGTTTACGCTTATTATTGTGTACTCACGTCTATTGACACTAATTTTATGCTTATTCTCATGTGTTTGCGATACTTCAAACCTATTTCACGCCTACTGACACTAAGTTTATACTTATTCTCATATATTTACATCTATTGACATTAATTTTACGCTTATTCTCATGTGCTTACAATACTTCTAACATATTTTATACTTATTGACACTAAGTTTACGCTTATTATCATGTGTCAATTGGCGTAAAAACATGAGAATACGTGTAAAATTAGTGTCAATTGACTCTGTTTTAAAAATATACTAGGGCAGCCAACTCTCTTCTTCAAGCATTCGACTACCATATAAGAATCTTAGTTTTATAAAATGTTATAGGCAGTCAACTGCCTTTAGATCCTTACAATAAGGTCAATAATTTTGACCTTACCGCAGAAGTTCCCCATAAATTCATCTAACAATGATAAGGCAGCTGACTTCTTGTCTTTTATGGAAAACAGAGCATTAAATGGATGACAACATATTTATTTTCCTTAAGTCATGACAATAAATTTTTGTTTGGATTTTGAGACTGAAAAGCAATAGTTTGTCAATCAAGAAATTGCAAAGAATCAAAATAATATCCTTAAAGTGGCCTCAAAATTCAGAATCTGCCATGAATCCATCCATTTGCAAAAAGACATCCTCATTTTATCTTTGAATTCAGCCAAACAAGTCATCCTTGCCATTCAGGCCAAAGAAGGCTCAAAGAGTGCATATTTAAAAGAACTAGTTAAAAGGTAAACAATCATACCACATCTGCAAAAACGATTTCGAGCTCCTTGAAAAAGTTTTCTCTGCGACGTTCATATTCTGCAGCAGTCTAGAAAAAGGGAAATAAACATAAGTATAATAGCTGTTAAGACTGAATCAGGAAAACTGAACGAGCCACACAGAATGGAGGAAGACAAGAGAGACAAAGATCATTACAGAAAACAATCCTTTTAAAAGTGGGACAGAACACGAGAACAAAATTGGGGTCATGCACAAACATGGCTCTTGTAGGTTCAGTTGCTTAGGCTAAGACTCAACCAAGTTATTTTACTAGCTTACGCAGGCTGATTTGCCAATTAGCCATGACTCACAGCTGATATAATAAGGAACTTGTAATCCTAAAAAAGCCATATACTTACACAAGCAAGACATTGGACTTCAGCATGGATAAAACCGTCCAACTTGGCCAATTCAAGCGATTCTCCACTCCATAAGTCATTATATAGGCAGTTTCCTTTTTTTTCTTTTTCTTTTTTATGGATAAATATATAGGCAGTTTTCTTCCTAAGATACATTTCATGTTATTGATGGTTCCCTCTAAAATTTTGACTTAAATTCCAAAGCTAACAGAAGGTAAATTAACCCCAAAATTTTTGGCTAAGATTCATCTTAAAAACAAAGATCACAAAAAAAAAAAACACTTCAATGAATCCAGGGATGAAAAAAGGAAATTATGTTTTTCTTCCACATTTATCCAAAATCTATCTGTCCTTGCTAAAAAATACCCATGATGCATACATCAACTTACAATTTTACTTATTTCATAACAAGTTAACCATGATAAATCACTTAGAATTGATTAATAAATGAAAACCGCGTCATAAATTGTCATAGCAATAAAATGATGAAGTGAAAAAGAATAAAAAGAAATGTACCCAAAAAAAAAGAATAAAAAGAAAATCTTTAACAAATTCAAACCTACTTAAAAAAAAAAACCAAATTAACAAATCTACACCACCAACTTTTATCATCAATACTAAGAAAAAAAAAACCCAAAACCCAGAAGTAAGAAGTAAAAATAAATAAATAACGAACCTTGGTGAAGATTCCAACACCACATTCCATGCCAACTTTAGCTAAGAAAAGATCATCACCCAAAAGCCTTTCTTTAAACCCACCAAACTGCATCAACCACCGCATAAGCCCCGACTTTTCAAGCCCCAAGAACCTCTCTATAACCGACCCAGGAATCCTCCCAGCTTCGATCGCCGCCGCCAAGTCCTTCGGCAAACTCTCCATTGATCTCCCTGCCTCCGCCAGTACAAACATCGCCTCTTTTCTGTTCTCATCACCCGCATTCTCATCACCACCCTTGCCTTTTCCATTGTCATGGTTTCCACCGCCACCACCTGAGTTGTTGTTGTTGTTGCTGTTAATGTCGCCACCATCGCCACCGGGAAGGGAGGAGAAGGTTAAGAACGGGGAAGGCTGGCGGTGGCGGAGGTTGGTGGAGGAAGAGGAAAGGCGGAGATGGAGGCGGAGAGGGAAAGTGGTGGAGAACTTAGGGGAGGTCTTAGGGAGAGGAGAGAAGGATGGGAAAGGGGATGGGATGAAAAGGCCGGTGGCGATGGCCATTGGTGTAGGTGGCTGGTGGTGATGGGTTGTGTCAGAGAGTTTGGGGTGTTATTTTCCCTTGTTTTCTGAGCAATGCGTTTGGTTTGTATTGGTTTGTTGGTCCGTGCAACCTTCTGTTTGAATCGTTGGTGGGAGTTATCAGACGAAGATCTGAGCAAACACGAGGCGGACTTTCTAAAGCGTTTTTGCCAGCAATTCCAGTCTACGCCTCTAGGGTTAAATTCTTTCCTACTCTATCTTTCCATTGTGTGAAACCACGCTCCTTCTTGTAGTCGCCATTTTATCAAATAAATAACGTTATTATGTTCTTCTTATAAAAAGAAAAAATTACTGATGTATTTCCTTTGTCATATTAATTTAAAATTTTTCATACATAATTTATGTGAATGGTATAAAATTCAATAATCAAATTAAAAATATATATTATATAAAAATTTTAAAATTTTATATTTGTATAATTAGATCCTTATTTTCAATAAAATGATCACCATATTTTTAACAACATATAAAGATCACATTTATGAAGATTAATTATGTATGAAATAAGTTTTGGTTTTATATATAATTTTTCAATGTAGAAAATATAAAATATATGGTAATAATTCAGTATAAAAATACTTATTTAAATTTATGAGTTTCCAAGTATGTAATGTATCAATAATTCAAATTTTTTTTATAGATGAGAATTAAATATTAATTTTCTTGAACCTCAATCAACTTTTGTCCCAAAAAAATATATATTTTTGCTATTCTTTCACACTCTTATAATTGTAATATTTTTCTTTGGTTATGTATTTTCATAGCGATAATTTTTTGTTATTAAAGATAATGGGAAATATTGATAATTTTTAGTGTAATTTAATAGATTTAGATATATAACTTTTCATTTTATGGTGTAGATTATAAAATTTATTAAAACACTCTCTAGAAGATATATTGTAATCTGAATATTTTTTTGTTTACAGTAAATATTACTAATAGTGTAAAAAATCAAAAGAACAAATTAACGATAGGAACGTGTAGCACACCGCCTCAAACCTACGTTTAAGGAGGCATTGATTTGTGGCATTTTTGAGTTTTTGACGACGGGGTTGGTGACAGGCTGAGGGCTACAGAGTCAAAGTGCACACAGTTTTCACGCGCACAGTGTGGTGTGGTGTAGGTGGGCTCCCTTATGGTTTTGTTCTTGATTTATATGAACTTAAAAAAATTTAAATTAATTATTTAAAAAATACAAGAATCTTTTATTTGTATTATTATTATAAATGTTATATTTATGAAAAGAAGAATCTTGAGAAAATATACACAGGGTGTTGCTATTTTGTGTAAAATTCAATTCAAACTCCAGATTTCATTTCTCGTGCCTTAGTTGTGGTTTTGTATCTAAATCTAATAATTTTGTTTTTAAGAAACTAAGGTGTTATTTGATAAACTGAAAAATTAATTATTAAAATTTAAGTATTGAATTTGAATTATGAAAACTGTTTGATATTTTACTAAAAATTAAGTGTTGAATATAAATATATCGTTTAAAAACGATAAATGTTTAATTTTGAAATTTTACATTTTTTCTCATTTTTTTAAATTATTTTGGTTAAATTGCCAAATGTACCCTCAACATTTTGTATAAAATGGAATTAAGCCATCAACATTTTTATCACTTGAAAATCAGTTCATAAACTTTTATTTTATCGTAAATAAACCCTTAATCTTTCAAAATCATACAATTAAGTTCATATCTATTAAATGACACTAACTGCTGTTAGGATATCTTATGTGGAAGCTAACGTGGATAGCTTAATTAGTTGCCATATGGCATGCTACGTGTGTAATACTAACGAAAATTAGTGTCATTTAACAGATTTGGACTTACTTGTATTATTTTGAATGGTTGAGGATTTATTTAAAGCAAAATAAAATTTTATGGACTGATTTTTATGCAATAAAATGTTGAGGACTTAATTTCATCTTATGTAAAAGTTGATGATACATTTGACTATTAAACCTATTATTTTAAACAAAATTAATTTTTATCGAAATATTCTATTTTATAATACAAGTATGATATATGATAAAAGAATATAACTATTAAATCTAAAAAATCATAAATATAAAAAAATAAAATAATATAAATATATTAAAATAATTAAATTAAATGATTAAGTAGTTGGTTTGTCATTTTTCTCTAAAATTAATCATTGACATTTTGATCAACTTGTGTTTTTTTTTTCCACTCACCTAGGATAAACTTTCATTATTATTTTGATTTATCTCTGAATTATCGCTATCTTCATTATTATGATCTTTTTCAATGCCAATGCTTTGACAGTCTTTAAAAGGAATGGTGGTAGAGAAGTGAAAAACATTGAAATGAATAAATAGATAATAATGTAACATTAGTATGACTGGAATATGTATGTAAACTTAATGAATAAATAGATAATGAAGTTTTTAGAACAAAAGAGTCCAATTTTTCGTTTTTTTTATTGATATATTGGTTGAAACTTTTTTAAATTAAGTGGTGTTTATCTTTTTTTTTTTTTAGGTTCATAGGTGGTACAAGAAGGGGCAGAAAATCAAATCTTAGACTTAATCTCTCCTAAAGAAAGGTAATAATTACTAGTCCAAGTCTTGGTTATTAAGTAGTGTTTATCTACTTATCTTATAGATTAAAAATATTAAATCATTGAAAGTTTTTATTTTTAATGAATTAAAATTTTTCAATGCTTTAACAAACAACATCTAAATCTAATAATTCTAGATATAAGATAACTATAGAAAAAAATAAAGTGAAACGAGTTAAAATTTAATAAAAATTAAATAAATATTTTGTGTTTAATGTATCAGTATAAATTTGAACATGATAAATAATTGTGTTTTACACAATAAAAACATGATTTAACATAATGCAAATACAATATATATATACACGAACTGTCATATTTACCTAAATTTTATAAACTAAACAACAATTAAAGGACAAAGGTTTATTCTTCAGAAAGAGCAAATTTCTGTTTGACAAAGAAAAAAAAAAGCAAAATAAATTGTAATACCATTTTTCTTTTCTTCGTTTTCGCTTTCCACCGTAAACATATATGAAAGTGGAAATCAAGGAAAGGTGTGGACCTATCCAAGGGTGAAGTAACTCGTTAAAACTCGAATTTTAGTCTGATTTTTTAATGGGTTTGGACAAAGAAATAGGCCTGATGAATAGGCTTGGACAAAAAAAACTTAAGTCCAATGAATTTTAGGGCCAAGCTCAAGCTTTATCTTTGGAAGCCTAAGCCAGGTCCGAACATTATTAATATTTAAATTTTTTATATATTTTATTAAATATAATGTAATAATATGTATTTAAAATATAAATAATTAATAAACATTATATATATTTAATATGAAAATTAACATATAAAGTTTGACAAATCAAATTAAATTTTAAATAGAATTAAAAAAATCAAAATCAAAATAATTAAAATGTAAAAAAAAAGAGAGAAAATAAAATTGGGTTGACCGGGTTTGAATAATAAATTTTATAAACAAACCTGAGCTTAGATTTAAGTCCAAACGATTGAATCGAGCTGGATTCGAGTCTATATAATCTATTAATATGTAATCTAAGCTCGACCTAAACTTGATCAACCTGATCCATGGACACCTCTAGGTGTGGGAACCCAATTCCATTTTACACTATGACATTGGAGAAGCCAGCGAACACACCCTTTTTTTAGCTTGGCCACGGTTTTAATATTTTAGGAAAACCTTTCATTTTCTTTTTCAATTTCTATTTGTAAATAAAAGTCAAAAAGCATTATTATTATTATTATTATTATTATTATTATTATTATTATTATTATTATAAAGGAGAATATCCATGTTTACAATTATATATGTTTGATTAAATATTTTGTGTTTAATTTGTTCCAAAAGCATGCGTATTTTTTGAGTTTAAAAATTGGTTAACAACACATCTCATTAAAAGGAAATCAACTATTAAAAAGTTTTATACAAGTGTTTTAACTATTAAGAAATTATATTAAGCTACGTTAAAAAGTTTTTTTTTTTCATAAAGAGTATAAAGAAAAAAAGAATATTTGAATCTTTAACTTAGTGTTTTTTTTTTTTTAAATGACAATAGTTAAATAAAGTCTTGATTTATTAAAATGTTATTAAAGGATGTTACTGATAAAAATAATACTTTCATTTATCTGTCAATACTTGTATTTAATTTAGTATAACATATTCCCATACGTAACATTTTATAATATTCTCATAAAATACACTCATTTTATTTGTTGAAAATCTTTAGCTACCTACGCGAGAATGGTGGTTGCAACAAATTTGTCCTTTTTAAGTCATATTAAAAATATTTGAAATACATGTTGCAGTTAAAGACACTTGTGAAATTTAAATTTTTTAACAACAATATATAAAAATGCATTATTTATATTTTGAAACTTTCATGAAAAATTCATGTAATTTTTCTTTGAAAAAAATGCTTAAAGAATTAAATAAGGAACATCGTGCAATGAAATTCATTGTTCATATAAGTCTCTCTTTTGCCAAAAGAAACTTTATAAAGGCTTAGATATATTCTACAAGCAATTAACCAGAGAAAGAAAAAGCTTCCCTGAGATTTTAAAGAACAAACAATTATACATTTTTTAAGCATAAACATTTTTAAATTACATAGCCGGAGATAACTTATTTTTTATCTCATATCTCAATTCATCCTTTTTTAAGATTTAAATTCGAAATTTTTAAAATGAAATCACAAATTATTAATGATGACAATCAAGTAATTAGTTAACATGCTGAATAATCGTATAGCTAAGAAAATTAAAAAAATAATAATAAATGATTAGAAGAAGTGAAAGTATATTTTTTTTATATATTTAAACATAATTCGAATATTAAAATCGTAATTATTAAAAAAATTTTATCAGTTATTATTTTTTTATACGAATAAGATTAATTTTATACGATAAAACGAACTAAAATAAAAAAAAAAGGGACAACAAAGAAGATACTATTATCATAATTAATACATAAAAATACATTCAATAACTTAGAAAAAGAATAGTTGGACAAATCTGACGTGGTTTTCAATTACTTTGGAAGTCTCAGTCGGTGAAGTCAATTGTCAAATGAGCTGTTGCAGGTTGCCAGGTACCAAGTTGCCATCCATCTGTCCACGCTGTCATCCTCTCAACAATATTTCTTGGTTTTATCGAATAAAAAAAAGCCGTTGGCTATATGCCTGTATTTTTGTTGCCTTAATTATACTTTTTACATTTGATTTTTTTATCCATTTTTAATGAAGTTTCTGTTTTTAGTATTTACTTTATCTTTTTTATATTTCAAATTATTTTTTCTTTTTGACATTAAAAAATATGGACAAAGTAAATTCTACTGAGACCCTTAAAGTTTTATCATAAATTAATTCTAGTTTATTAAGTTTGAAAATGAACATTTTTATCCAAAATCACAAATGATTTTAACATATATTGTCAATTACTAAACTTAAATCAATAATATCATATTTTTAAGTATCAACAATAAATTTTATGGATTTATATATGATGCACTGACAGTGTATAGTTTCTATACACTGCCAATGCATAAGAGGTTGACACCTCATCAATAGGCCCTTATATGCAAATATAAATAAATTTTTTTAATTTGCCCATAAGGACCTATTGAGGAGGTGTCAATCTCTGATGCATTGACAGTGTATAAAAATTATTGACATTGACAATATTTTTGTGTTGAACTGAGGGCAATAAAGTATAATATTGAGACAGACAGAGCATTAGGCTTATAGTATCTAAGGTGTATCATTTTAATTCTAAGCTTGAATGTCAAAATTAATTGTAACATATATGCATAAATTTATATAATATAAACATCTTTGTTACAAAGTTATATAACTTACGTTAAAACTGAAAATTTAATAAAATTGCATATTGCTGTTTTAACCATGTCTTCTTTTTCATTTGTGAAATTTATTGAATCCTTAAGTGACATCTCATTCAAAGATAAATAAAACACTCAAGAATTATTTAAATGCTTCTTCAACCCAAAAACAATTCATGGGAGAATCTTTAATTAAAAAAATGTACACAAGATTGATTTAAAGATGAGAAAATTTTTAATTTTCAAATCAAAGACATGATTGAATCTTATTTATAAATTACTTGGATTCAATAAATTATAATGTGATTTTATTTAAATCTGACAAAATTTTTTGACTATATTCAATATATAATTTTCTTATTTTACTAAATTGAAATATACAAAATACAAATAAAAAAGAATCATCATCATCAGAGCTTTTATCCCAATATTGGGATAGGTTATATGAACTAATATATTATCTCATACTAAGTCGTCAGTATGAATACTCTTCCTCCACTCATTCTTATCAAAAGCAGTATGTTCTTCCAATTCCCCTTCCTCCATATATTTACGGATTACTTTTTTCCAAATTTTCTTCGGTCTTCCCCTAGTTTTGACTTATTTTACATCATTCATAATCTCCACTCTTCTAACGAAAGTGTCCATAGGTCTACGTCGTATGTCCAAACTAACATAAATGACTTTTATTCATCTTGTCTTGGATAGATGTCACTCCAACCTTTTTACGAATGTTTTCATTTCTTATTCTATATTTTTCTCGTATATCCGCACATCAATCGTAGCATTCGCATTTTTGTTACGCTCATTTTTTTGTGTATGCGGTCTTTTAGTTGCCTAACATTCACTATTATATAGTAATGTCGGTCTAACAACTGTCCAGTAAAATTTGCTTTTCAACCATACAAGAATTCTTTTGTCACACAACACACCTGTAGCGCTTCTCCATTTACTCCAACCAGCCTGTATCCATAATTATATTATGAGTTTTTATATTATAAAGTTTCATATAGAAATTATATTATATATGAATTTACTGATTTAATAATCTATATTTGTATATCACATGAGTTTAAAACTAGTTAATTTTAGTTTTTTAACTTTTGCTTTTATTTTACGACCATTCTTATATATATACAGAGAGGAAATGTACTAGTGTTTCCAAATTTATCGTTAATCTTGCAATTGGTACAATTCACTACTACAACTATAATTTGAGAGTAAATTTGCCCCAACACTTATAAATTTAAAATAAATTTAGTTAAGATGTTTCAATTAGGAAATATTTTGTTAAATTTTCCTCTTTTTTTTACACTTTTAAAAGTGACATGGTATGAGAAAAAAAATGCCTTAGACAAGATTTTAGTTAGTAGAAAATGCCACAATAAAAAATAATAGAATGGAGTTTTAACCTCATCAAAAGAAAGAAGGAACTAATCAATAAGAAAAAGGGAAATTGATTAACTTTCTTATATTTTGAAATACAACAAATTTTTTCATCAATGTTAGTTAGAAAATTACAAAGAAATTGAAATGTATTAAATTGATATATATCAACAAAATATCTTAAATAAATTTATTCCAAAATTAAAATTGTAATGAAAAAATAACATCAATTTAAATATGAGTACGGAAATTGACTTAATTTGTTTGGTTTATGATTCAGATTGATTGTGATAAATTTGAAAATAGTGTTGAATGTGAAATTGAAAATCCAACTGCGAGATTGGGAGTTGCTGTGATGGGAATTGAAACTAGTGATGGAATAAAATGTGTTGGACAGAATTCAGTGAAAATGATCACTAAAAATTAGACTTTACAATTTGTGTTTATGTCATAAAAATAGTGTTCGTATTGTGTAAAATACAAAAGTTTAATTGCAAAATTCGTGTTAATATGAAAAACACAAAACCTTATTTCTAATTTTATGCTATGATATATTTTAGAGTTCTACCTTTAGTAACTGGTGAACGAAACAAGCCAAGAAAAAGAAAAATTCAGCAAAACTGGGGTACGACTTCTATTAACCAAGAAAAAACAAATATGTTGGAAACTTCAAAAATCCAAAATTGAACCACATATTTTTCTTACCACAAAAAACATGAGTTAGGTAGCAAGAACAGAACACCAATTTTTGACTTTTTCAATGAGCACCCTGTTTTTCCAAAATGACACAGCCCCTAAAATCAAGTGTGGTGTAAATTTTTTTGGTCATAAAGTTAATACTTAACTAACAGAGTTGAACACACTGGGATAGGCTCATAAGGCGAGGTCCAGTAATAAATTGGCTACGATGCGAGATTCCTTCTCTTAATATAGAAAAACCAAACACCTAACGCAAAATCAGCACCTGAAAACGTAACTGTCAAAGAAAGAAACAAAGGAATAATAATTGCAATTCCCAACCAAAAAGAGTGCGCAGAAGAGAGCAAAACCAAGAAAAAATGAGCATCGGGTTAGGAAAAACCGTGTGTGTAACTGGAGCCTCTGGTTATATTGCATCATGCCTTGTTAAGCAGCTTCTTCTTCGTGGTTACACTGTCAAAGCCTCTGTTCGTGACCCAAGTCAGTTTTTTTTTTTTCATTTCTTTTGATATCAATTCGTTCTTTTCATTATTTCATGATCTTGCATCTTCATCATTTGTTCATGTTTTTTCTGGGATTTAATTCACTTTTCTTTCATTTTATTTTGGTAATATCTGAAGTGTTTTATTCCTTTTTTTTTTCCTTGTGATTTAGACTTCCGCATGCAAAACAATGAAGAACTCGTTTTTCTACGTTGTTGCATTTTTCTGTGCTCTGATTGCATCTTTCAATTAGGATAAGATTTTTGAAGACATTCCAATTAGATATTCAGGTTGCTACTAGTTTGAGGTGAGTGAAATTTGATATCTTTGCTTGGTAGGAATAAATAAATGCGAAATGCCGGAAAGGAGAAAAGTGAAAGAAAGGTTTTTTTTTTTTTTTCCGACTAGTGTGCTTGCCTGGTAGTTGGATGGAAAGTAAATTAGAAAGAAAAACTGCTTTTCATCCCTTGCTCAATAGAATTGGAAAGCGGAAGAAAGTTAATGAGAATCAAATTATTTTACTATTATAGCAAGCTGAAGTAAAATGAAAAATTCTTAAAGAATGTGGATAACATTGTAAATTTGTAACATTTAAATCACATATTTTCCATTTTTTTCTTTCTTAATTTTTCTAATATTAGAGTATTGATTTTTATTCACGTACATAGAAAATTGTTATAGTTGCCATTTTCTTTCCTCTCTAACGTTTCTAATCCTAAAAAGTATGTTTAAACATCAATTCTCTTTCTTTTTTTCACCCACCTTCTACCATCCTCCCAATATTCTCTTCTACCAACCAAGCCTAGTCAAGAAGTTTAATTGTTAACCGAAAAAGTAAAGAATTTAGAGAGATTGTAATGCCTTTAATTTGCAACTATATAGGCATCTGTTATTTCGCATGAGACAACCTTTTGTTTTTGGCATTGCTTTGTTTGTATAGATGCATAATCATGAAGTAGTTTTCCTTTTTTTTTTGCATAATGCTTTCTTTTCCTCGTAAGTGTTAGTTGTTTCCTAAACCATTTCAGTAATTGTAATTAGTTATTCTTCCTTAATAGATGATCCAAGAAAGACACAACACTTACTTGCACTTGAGGGAGCTGAGGACAGGCTAAAGTTGTTTAAAGCAAACCTATTGGAAGAAGGATCTTATGATTCCGTTGTTCAAGGTTGTGAAGGTGTTTTTCACACAGCATCTCCCTTTTATTACGATGTCTCAGATCCACAGGTTGATCTTGAATCCTTTATCTAGATAACCCTTTTTCTCTAGCGTATATAATATATTGTATTCTAATAAAACACATTGACAGTTGTCAATTTAGTGATGTTCTCAATCAGTTATTTAGCCTTTGACTGGTCAATGTGTTATTAGAGGGAAACATTCTCTATATTTTTAAAGGTTTAAGAAGTATATGCTATAAGATTCATGTCATAAATTCTAGTAAAACCATGGTGGTCACTGGTCAGTGATGAGTGTGACCTCCTTCAACTATTTTAGTTTGTAATATTTTATGAGTATAATCATTTTATTTTTGTAAAAATAAGCCTACCCACCTTTTTTTTCTTGGTTAAGCTATAACTTTTACATCTCTCCTTGATTAATATGTTTTTGACCCTTCCTTTCTCATATCAGGCAGAATTACTTGATCCTGCCGTGAAAGGAACACTGAATGTTCTGAATTCATGTGCTAAGACCTCTTCTGTCAAACGAGTGGTCTTAACATCTTCTATAGCTGCAGTCGCATACAATGGAAAGCCTCGAACTCCAGATGTTGTGATTGATGAAACTTGGTTTACTGATCCTGATTACTGTAAGGGCTTAAAGGTGTGTATTTGTTCTATCACATCTGATGGCACGTTCAGATCCTTGTTGTGTTTCTTATGGATCTTCAACCTGTTATACTGAAATAACTATGGAAAAAAATGGATTATATATGGTTCTTCAATTAAATGAAAGGATATTAATTGCAAATATCATTTTTCATTATTGTTATGTGGTTAGGTTTACAAATATCAGCAGTTTTAGTTGTTGAACAAACAAGTATAACATGTTAAATGAAGATAATGTTCATAGTTTTCATCATTTTTATTATTATGGCTATGGTTATAGTTGGTTGGAGGTAACTAAGCATTAGCTACTGATACCTTGATGCTTTCAGGTCTTGAGAGTCAGTTTCTTCTCAGTTTTGGTTTCTAATTATTTTATCAATGCTCGATGATAGGTCCCACTTGTATCTAATGTGAACTTGAGTAGTTGATCTCTGCAGCCTATTAATGTTTGTTTTATCACATTGCAGAATGGGTCCATTTCCATAATTTCTATAGATTTTCGGAATGAGATATTTAAATTTGACTGATCAATTTGGTACAGCCTGCCGATCTAATCCTCTGAGTTATCATTCTGGCATCTTTGGTGGACAGATATGGCATCTAGAGATTATGATCTAAATTGTGGCAGGCATATTCTCTTCTAGGAACTATTGCGTTTTTGAGGAATTGTAGATTGGGAACCTCTGACCCTTGTTGACTTCTAACAAGCTACTTCTCTAATAAAAGTTGGTTCTGTTTATCACCATGTTCCATATTTTAGGATTTGGCCTGCAGATCACTCTAAAAATTATGAGAATTCTTTTGAACATGTTTTATTATTTTATGCAGCATGATGGGAGAAAGGCTTACTTATTTTCCTCCGTTTATGTGCATATGCTTATATAGGTCTCTAGGCATTTTCTTTCCTCTTTAGGTTCTCTGTTTCAATGCATCATCTTGCAAGGTAAGTTCAAGATTTTATCTAATTCAAGCAGTTAATCTTGTGACCATCAGATTGATTCCCTTTTAGCATATAGAGGATATTAATCACACTTTTCGAAGCAAATTGTGCAAGGTTGCATTGTTGGCTGGCTGATGCTGCTATAATTTGCATTCAATTTCTATGTTTGTGTGCCATACAATTTATTCATGCTACAACCCTAATATTGCCGTTTATCACAATGGAATTTTTTTTCTTGAAATATATATTTCCTTTTTTTAATTAATTATTTTTATTCAGCTTTGGTATGTAGTCTCAAAAACCATGGCTGAGGATTCTGCCTGGAAATTTTCAAAAGAGAAAGGCATTGACATGGTTACCATAAACCCTGCAATGGTGATCGGTCCACTTTTGCAGCCAACTCTTAATACAAGTGCTGCAGCAGTTTTAAGCTTAATTAAAGGTACTTTTTGCCAGGCTACTGTTTGCTTTCTCAACTTAATCATTTCCATTTGCATCATATTCGGTGGTAAGCATTCTCTCCCCTGGTAATTGAGAAAATGAAAAAATTTAGAATGACAGCTTTCTTTGATGGCCTTCTGAAAATACGCACATCACCATTTATACTTCTTTCTAGGAATAAATAATACCTTCCATACTATTGCTGCTGCCTTTTGTTGGTCTTTCTGGTTGTCTTCCCTACTTAATGTCTATTGATTTACTGAATGGAAAAGGAAAAATCAAATATAAGGAGATGCTAATATTATTGCTATTTACAAATCATGTTTTCTATTACACATGTACTTTATTGTGGAAAATGCTAATTAAAAGGCCTTTTAATCAACTCCTCATGCCTGGAATTTCAGTATAAAGTAATGCCATATTATTTCATAATAAAAAATAGGAAGATCTTTTGTCTCGAAACTTTAGTTATTATAACCGTGCTATTTCTAGTCTTTTAATGTGATTTAGCTTGTTGGACATAATAGCTACTCTTGCATTCATTTTGAAAATATTGTAGAATGCTAGAGGATTAAGGCAGAGAGATTGACCTATTTGTGAGATTGTGAGAACAGGGAAGTTCATGGTTTGAGACACTAGCTGGGTGGTGTGTAATGTATTCAAAACACTTGGGCTTTGTTTGTTTGATACTTTTGATTTTGTTTTTGTTTTCTGTTTTATTTTTTTTTCTCTTTTTCTGCATAAAATTAGCAGAAAAAAGGGAAAATTTGAAGAAAAAAAAAAACAAAGGACAATTGGACGGGATGAAATCTGGTTTCTAATTTCTTTATGCGAGCAATCAAGCTTTGGATCCTTAAGCGGGAAAGCAAAGTGGATAGATCCACCATTTTCTTCTCAGTGACATCATCAATGATTTTAAATACTTCAAATTACCACATTTGAATGAATAACTTTATGCCCAAGCTTTACATGCTCACTAACTTTTGACTTCCCAAATTCAAACATTTCTTTTCTGGATATTTACCTCATGTTTTGTGGTCATTAAAACTTATTACATTAATGGTTTGCAGAGTTATTTGTGGAGAAGCGATGAAGTAATTTTAGCAATTTCATTCATTTAAGTTTGACCTGCTGAGATTATTTATCTCTATTTTATCGTCTGCTCTTTCTGCAGGAGCGCATACATTCCCCAACGCAACTTTTGGTTGGGTGAATGTTAAAGATGTTGCAAATGCACACATCCAGGCATTTGAGATTCCATCAGCTAGTGGAAGATATTGTTTGGTTGAGAGAGTTGCACATTACTCAGAAATTGTGAATATCTTACGCAAGCTTTATCCTTCTTTCCAACTTCCGGAAAAGTAAGTTTTTTAGTTCTATATTTTAAAGCATACAACTATTTCTGAAACCTTTGGCAATATTTTAAATAATCAAATCCAGTCATAGGAAGAAAATATCTTACAGGTTTTTGTTGCATGTTGGTCCTATGATTTTTTTTGCAGATGTACAGACGACAAGCCTTATGTGCCAACATATCAGGTGTCAAAGGAGAAAGCAAAAAGTTTGGGTATAGAATTCATTCCTTTGGATGTGAGCCTCAAGGAAACAGTCGAAAGCTTGAAGGAAAAGGGATTTATCGATTTTTGAGTCTCATTAGCTACCTGCAACCTTTATTATAAATAAATGGTGAATAAATGATTATGTTAGCTTCTTGTTTTGATCTCTTCTTTTTGGTTTTTGTCTTTTACTTGAGATTGGAGATGTTAGTCCCATTTGCAGTTTTGATAGAGAAAGCTACGTTTTGATGGCATGAACCTGAGTTTCTAGTTTTACTCTAAGCTGTTGAATTTCACCTTTTTTCTGCAGTTCGCCCTCTGGGTTGGGGAAAGAATTGGTTGTGGTATAATTAGTTCTCGCTTCTAATTTTTATTTGCCCACTGAAAAGGAAAAAAAAGCTTGTGTATAAATCAATATTTGCCTCTAGGTTAATCATTTGCATTGCATCAAAACATCTTGTTCAAAGGTAAATTGGCAATGTCTATATCATCATTATAAAGTGCATATATTATGCTTAAAAATTTAAGTTTAAATTTTTTATGCAAATTTTAAAAGAAATGTTCTTGATGGAACACAGCTAATAATTTCATTTTGGAAGTTTAGAGTTCGAATATTGAGAATGCCCGTCTAGCTCATACTCTTCAGACTTGACTTGGGTCGAATTCTTGGATAATGTTTTTCAATTTTGAGTTTGGTTTTAAATATTACTTAAATAATAAAGATCATTACTGCAAAAAAGTTAAAATATTATGTTTTAGTAAACGTTTTCTATTCAAGCATAGTTTTTTATATAGGAATCATAGACTATGCTTGGGAAGAATGGTAGTCTTCCATAGTGTTGGCGATCTCATATTTAATTACACAGCCACAAATCTGCTGATGTGTCTCTGTTTTCTAGGATCAGATTTTGTTTGTTTCAGCTTAACAATATCTCAAGGATTTATCTCCTATTTTTTTGCAGTTTAAAGTTTATTTTTTCTGATTATTCGGTTGTTATCTAGCTGATAGGTTTCTTTATATAAATCTATGTAATCAAGTGCTGTTTAGGCTCCGTTTGGGACAAGTATTTTATTTTTCTGAAAACATTTTTTTCATTTTCTTGTGTTTGGTTGATGTAAAATGGTTTCGATCAACTGAAAATATTTTACAGTCAACGCTAAATCCTTTATATTTCTTGTAAATTGTCTTCCCCTTTTGAAAAGGGGAAGACAATTTCCAACCCATGCCGGACAACCAACCCAAGCTCGATACACATCAAATCGTCCACCGGAGCTCATCGCTAATTTGTAGCTCGCCACAATTAGTACTGTCTCACTACTGTCTACAAAAAAAAAACCCGATGCTATCCCACTTCTACCAGTGCTTCAATCGTCCGCTACTGCTACTAGATCGATGCCGCCACCCCTTTGCTGGATTTCACCATGGATGCTGCTGTGATGTCGCCGTTAATTTGCCCCACCTTGGGTGTTGCCTTTGCTTTTACTGGAGCTTGCTTGTGGTCATTGTTTTGAGGATGGGATGAGAAGACTAAAGAGTTGCTACTGTTTGCTTCTAGTTGTCTGAATTTTATTTGCTAATTTCTGAAATTCCATGTCCCTGCTTTTATGAAATTATGATTATTAATGATTTAAGTAGAAAAATATGTAAATAATCTTTTTTTAATAGAAATATAAATTTTTCAAAAAAATTAAATAACAGAAAATATTTTTCAACATATCAACCAAACACCAGAAAATATCAGTTTTTTCAGAAAATCAATTTTTTAGAAATCATTTTCCAGAAATCATTTTCTAAAAGTTATTTTACGCGAACCAAACGGAGCCTTAACTTAATAAAAGCATAAAGTATTTTTTTACTATTTTACATGGTAAAACATGGTAAAAACAGCCATGGCTGAAACAAGCAAAACCCAAGACTCGGTGACTCTGTCACACCACAGCCAGTCTCTACAATTACTCCCTATCAAAACACTTTACCTCCCTCATTTGACCACTGTAATTCCAGCCTTCAAATCACATCCCAAAAGCTTAATGGGAAGAATTTTCATGCCTGATCCAAGTCTTTCATGATGGTAATTCGGAGCAGAGGCAAGCTGGGTTCCTTGGCATAGTTTTGAAACCCCCTGAAGCTGATATTGGTTATGAAAATTGGGAAGCCAACAATAACATTGTTTAGTTATGGCCGGTAAACTCTATAACTGACAAAATCCAGAAAACTTGTCTTTATAATCATACGGCTAGTAGTATCTGAGAATTTATGAATCTTGCCTATTTAGATCTCAATAACCACTAGTAAGGAATATAGTGCTGATTCTGTCATTAAGAATGAGGAGAGTAGCTTTAATTTGGCTCTGACCAGACAACAATTGGAGAAGCTATATAAGATCCTTACGCCTAGTCAATGTCAACCTTCTCCTCCTACAGCCTATGGAACTTCAAATATGTTTTATGTGTTTATATTTATGACTCATAACATTAACGTATTTGCCTTCAAAAATCCTTTTGTTTCGCTGAAATTAGATGTAGACCCTTGTAACATCCCGTTACCACATTTTTCACGTATTTCTATATAACTTTACCGGTTGGGCTATCTGCGATGCCGTTAACATTCCATAGTGATAGTGATAAATGATAAGCAATTATTTAACAAATACGGAATATGAAATTCTTTTCATTATTCCTCACATCTGACATCCCCTATTGTCTTTATTTCAATAAAGTAGTACTGTATACCTATGTCTGAAATGTAAAAGAGAAGATATTGTACCTTTCATGTTTAACATACATTGCCCCAACGCTTTATATGTAGCTATATCTATCTTGGAGCTAATTCTCTAACACCGTGTCTTTTATCTGTGGAGTTAAAACAAAGGGGTTAGCGAACTACGCGCTCAGTAAAGGAGACATATGCTGCTTTATAAACCAAAACTATATACCACAAAATATTTGATTTCCTTAAAATCATATCAAATAGGAAAACAGTGGATATAGTAAACAGTATTCTCAATACACCATTCAAATCACTTGCTCAACCGTTTATAATATCATGTAATTAAACAGAAATTAGGATTTAAGAAATCCTCTCATTAAACAGAAATCAACAAGTTGAGACTAGGCATCACCCTACGAATAACTCATGCTCTCATCGTTCCTACCCCTTTCCGGGAACACAAATCGTCCGCTTTTGGGGTGCACTCGTAGGCCATCGCCCCTCACTGCTATCTCTACTAGATCTATGGCCGTAATCTATAGGTGGTCCTCGGGTCCACTTGCCAGGTGACCTCGAGACCCCTGATGACTTGGCGGGTCCATCAGCCTTGTGACGCCCTAAAGTGCACTCATTGGTCTATTGACCCGAGCCATCGCCCCAGGTGGGTCACTCAATTACATGAATAATAATGCATGAACTTAGGGCCTAAAGTCTCAAAAATCACTTTTATATCTCATGAAAAACCTTTATGGAATTATTTCATAATTTCTATCATTTTCTCAAAATGATTTGCTTTCCAAAAGGTTTCATATTTTTTGTTTACAAATATATTAAAAACAGCCCATTTTCACCAATTTACGCATGAGAAAATATGGATTAAATTGGCTCGCCAGGGTCAATTCGCCCATAGTGGCTCGCCCATAATCCGTTCGCCCGTTGCGGTGAACTAGTGTTCACCCGCCAACAGTGGCATTTAAAACCAAAGTGAAACTGGCTTGCTCATGGCGGCTCGCCATGGTCAGTTCGCCCACAACGGCATTGCCCATGGTCAACTCGCCCAATGCGACATTTCCATGGTCAACTCGCCCAATGTGGCATTCCATGGTCAACTAGCCCATTTTTACTGAAAATATGGGTATTTTCTTTGGCTCGCCCAAAAATATGCTAAAACAGGGGTCACCCGCCCAAACAACATAAAAGGGTTCGCCCACATTGGCTGGCCCGGATTTCAATTAAAACAGGGTCACTCGCCCAAGATACCATAAAAGGGTTCTTCGCCCAAAAATCATAAAAGGTTTAGTTCGCCCGCCCTAACCAGTTCGCCCAACAAACAACACAGGGGTCAGCTATCTTTGTAGCTTGCCCAAATCAAAATACTTCATCAAATAATGCATGTCATAAAACAAAATATTTATCAATATTTTCGTAATATTTACTCAACAGGACATGCATTCACTTCACACACATCTCCCTTACCTGGTCCAACGAAGCCTTGCTTCCTGCTCGCCTTCCTAATCGCATTCACCGAGTCCATAATTTCCGGCTGCAAAATAATTTATAAATTCTATTAATATTTTCTTTATATATCTTTCCATCCCTTGGGCGAGATAAATCAACCAGCTCGCCTAGACATCCTACTAGCTCGCCCAACAGAGCTCTTAGTAGCTCGCCCAACCGAGCTCGCCATTCATTAAATGGCTTACACGTGGGAGACTGCCCACAAATCATCTCGCCTTCATATATTGTCTTAAATGTGGGAGTCCACCCACAACTCAACTCGCCATTCATATTGGCTTATATGTGGGAGCTCGCCCACAAGTCAGTTCGCCATTGCCCAATGGCCTTACAAGTGGAGTTCACCCAACTTTTCAACTCGCCATGCCGATGCATGGAGTTCGCCCAACATGGCTTTTTTTATTCTGAGGTGGGCTCGCCAATGACTTAACATGTGGCGACCTCGCCCACAATCATCATTTCTACACTATTTCCATTTCTTTCTTTGTTCATGCTCAATTATTTTCCAGACTATACCTTGTTCTAGTTTCTGGTATATTCTAGCAAGATTTAACTAAAACAAGGCTATTTCTATGTTCATTACTTTGTAAAACATCGAACTATATCATCAAATACCAAAATAACCGTAGAATATGGAAACTCACCTTAACCAACTGCACCTCCAGAACAGAACACTTTTTGTCTCATGTTGGCCTTACTTTGCTTATTTCTTTAGCTCATCAATGATGAAGGAAAGGTTTTGCAAGCAGGTTTATGTGTTTAGTCAACTTAAGGGTGAAGTTTAGTAAATCAAGCATGGCAGAAATGGAAGGAACCGAATATGAATTTGTAGCAACATAGCATCGGTTTTCTATTCAATCTTCATATATATATATATATATATATATATATATATATATATATATATATATAGCCATGCTTTTCAAATCAAAATGTACCACCTGTCCCTTATCCTATTTCTTCCATCATTTCACGTCTTTCATTCCTTTAATGTATGAAGAAAAACTGCAGCTCAAGGTGGCGTGAAAGTCTCCCTTCCACACGCCTTTTTCTTCTGCTATTGAGTTTGTTTTATTCCTCAACCAATAAGGATAAGTTCCTTATTGACTTTAACATCCTCTCTATTAATTGTTTTCAACCGTATGACTTACAAAGTCAATTTTGGCTGCAATGGTCACGTGCTGATTCCAGTTTCAGTTCACCCATTCAACTAGAGACCTCAGCTCGCATATTCTATTTCAATTTCAGTTCGCTAACAATATTTGGTGATCACCATTTATTGTTCTACTCACCTATTTGCTATGACTCAAGCCACAAGTTGGCGATCACATTGATTTGGCGAGTACCTATTGCCTTACTCTCCTGCTAGGCTATCACTTGCCCCTCTATACGTTACTCGCCATACTCATTCCTTGGGCGATCAGAACCCTCGTCTCATTCGAGCTATCAACAGGTATGGCTCAACTCGCCAACTTGCTATCATATAACTTAATCAATCCATATGGGCGATCACAAGTCCTCGCCCCATTCGGGCGATCACCTTACACAACTAGCTGGCGAACTCACCTATTCACCCACGCCAACGTCCATTGGCAATTTGCTCACCCATTGGCGAGCTGTACCATTATAGTACTCGCCCATAGTGTTTCACCAAAATTGCTCCTTTTACATCTCAAGTGAAGGAGCTTTTCACCCAAGTGAAAATTAATATTCATTATTTATTTAATTTTCATTCTCAATTTTACGAAATTATGGTCTACAGTAGTGTAGAATCAGGTCTTACAACCCTAAACTTATTTTTTGACACATCAAAATTTGTCAAAATTTATGCTTGGTTTTTGAAGAGATTTGTACGAGAGTCTGCCATTTTCTAGATTACCCAAGAGAAGTTTGGCCGCCGATTCTTTTTTTTTTTATTTCACAGAAATTTAGAAAATATTAGAATATTGTATGGCAGTTCATCTACAAGGCACACCCTTTCTTGAACAAGTTTTATACATTGTAATATTGTATGGAATTTTATAACAATAAAAATAAAAATTTCAGATTTCTTGAAAAAATTTAAGAGGTTGAAAAAAATTTAAAAATTAGGTTGCTTGTGTTTTATAGAAAAATAATAAGGTTCGTAAGTTGTGTTATGAAAGGAGGGATAGAATAGAAAATTATTTGAGCTTTGTAAGTTGTGAGGAGTAGTTTCAATATTTGGATTTTAGAGTTTAGTTTTTTTTTAGCAAATAAGTTGTAAGGATAAATTGATAGGTTGTGAATAGAATTCTTCATAACACATACATATATATAATACTAAAACTTTAATAAATGCATTTTAAAAATTGAAAAGACAATTGCTGCTTCAAAATGTGGCAATTTATTATTAAAATTTAAACACTCCATGAATTTTAAGAACTAACACTAATTATAATTAATTATAAATATTTAAATATTATAATTCAGATTGGATAATTCATTCCTTCAAGTCTCCGTTACTGTTTCTATGGCTGTTTGCTGCTTCCACGACGAGGGTGGAAGGGCGGTAGCCTTTGCAGCCTAACTTGCACATTAAGTAGCAAATTTCTTTCAATTTGTTCATTGATATTCAAGATAATTGAGTATTCTAGAACAATTCACGAAGAAGTAGAGGAACTCTTCCTGTTGGAAAAGATGGTGAAAAAATTAGGTTGTAAAAATGTTAAAGATAAACATGTAATTACATATAAGGATATTTTGGTATTGAAATATATATTAAAATAGATTGTGAGGATGATTCTATTGGCTGTTAATAGAACCACTCATATGTTATTCTTAAATCTTATGTTTCAAAAATTCTTATGTAATTAAAGCAACACAATAAAAGCTTTTTCTATTCTTTTATTAACTGATTTATGTATCGGATTCAATTCACCCCATAATGATCAAATTATATCCAATATTGTTTTTACCTTTCCAGTCATTCTAGATATACTTTTCAAATATTATTATCTTTTTTACTTTGTATGGTTCAAATCCAAGCATTCTCATCCCAATTATTTAATATTTCTCTTGTAAAAAAAAAAAGCATGAAAAGTCGTACTTATTTTACTCTTTAGACCCATCAGGAAAATATAATTCTTTATGATATGCAACAGAAATAAGTTCTTGCCAATGGTAAGAAAGAGACTTTGAATTTGGATGTTGTCTTTTTACCGAAAGGGTTTGAGTTAGCACCACCTGATTGTATTTCGCCCAAGATGAAAGAAAATACAGGCAATTTGTCTTTTGTGAACTGCTGTCCCACTAAGAAAATTTTTCTTGTGAAAGGTCTTATTCGTGATAAAAAAATATAGTAAAATTACTTTTCCTGTTCTTTCCCCAAACCTTGCTAGTAATAAAGATGTTCATTTTTAGTAACAAAGATGTTTATTTCTTAAAATATCTCACAACAATATAGTTTATAATGCTAAAGTAAATTGAGCTCTGAGTAAGTAGTGATGTTAATGTTGTTTAATCTAATTTAGTTCGGCCTGTAAACATAAATAACTGGTGAATTATTACTTAAATTAATAATTATTTTTTTAAGAAAAAAATAAAAAAATCTCAAGCTTATCTAAAAACATTGTGATTTAAAATTTAAAACCAAATAAAAATAAAAAAGTTTTGATTTTAAATCCTTCATACGATAATGATATGATTTGATATACATTCAAAGTCAAATAAAGATTTTTTTTGGAGATAATTGAAACAAATGCAATGAGATATTATTTATAAATAATTCATATGTTTGATTGTACTTAGAATTCTTCCTCTGTTTAGCTTCATAGTGGAAAAACTTTATAGTCATTTTTGTTTTCATGTCTTTTGAAAAGGAATCTAGAGTGACCATGGAAGTTGAGGAGAAACCTAAGCCGACATTCCAGTCTAGTTTTACCAAACAAGCTTTTCAGGAGAGCTCTACAAATCCATCACAGCCTTTCAATTCATGCTTCAGGGAGGCACCGGCGAAAGATGACTCGAGCAAGGTTGGTGAAAACAACAATGGGGATAATGACTATCTTGATTCATTTCCACCGGGATATCGATTTTGTCCTCTTGATGAAGAACTCATTATGGAGTACTTGAAGAAGAAAGTTATGAACGAACCCTTGCCTCATAACAAAATCACGGAAGTCAATTTGTACCGCCACAATCCTGAGATGCTCGCGGGTATTATTTATGAATCTATTTTAAGATTGAAATCTTTGTTTTACTTCTCTTTGGGATCTTATGTTAGTTCGTGTGAAATTTTATTTGATTATTAGAGCAATATAAGCAGCAATATGGAGAAAATGAATGGTATTTTTTCACTCCGAGAGATAAGAAGTATCGAAACGGAACAAGGCCTAATCGTGCAGCCGGTGATGGATACTGGAAGGCCACGGGTGCTGACAGGGAAGTCAAATTCAAAGATCGTGTCGTTGGATACAGAAAGGCTTTGGTTTTTTACAGAGGAAAGCCTCCCAAAGGTGACAAAACTAATTGGATTATGCATGAATATAGAGTCAATGATCCACCTCCCTGCAATACGGTTTACAATGACATGAGGGTACGTATTCAAATTTTATTGTATTTTATTTTTTATTTGATATGTTTCTTTTTTTTTTTAATTTTCGTTTTGTTTTTATTTTATGGCAGTTAGATGATTGGGTTTTATGTAGGATTTATAAGAAAGTTGATAAATCAGTCAGAACTCGACTCAAAGATAGTAGTGGATCTCAACTAATTCACGATGAAGATACGAAGACCAAGGATTTAGATCATAATGATGCAGATTCATTAGATCAGTGGAATAATATTGTTAGTTTTACGCATCAATCTTTTTCGGATGAATCTCATATTTATCAAAATATTGGCGATGATGATCAGTTTTTGACGCCATTTTATGGCAAGATAGTTGATTCCTATGATCCTTTTATATCAGGACAAGGCATTTGGAGTGATGGAAGTTTTGAGAATCCTTCACAGCAGTTGGTTTATAATGGTGTTGCTCATGTTGAACCACCGATAGTTTTAGACAATATTTTGCCAGGTGATACTCCAAATAAAGATCCAGCCAATTCAAAGAATTGAAGAATGACCGGAAGTGTGACAGGATCGACAAGGTTGATACACAATATGTTAGGTTTTGATTTAGAAAAATTATTAGGTTTTTATAGTTAACTCTTCGGTGAATTAGCTTTGGTAGCCTATCGTGTTGGCATTATGTATTTGGTTTTGGTTAACTTTGAAGTTCATTTGATTATGACTATGTTTAAGCTTTACTAGAAAATTGCTTTATGTTTTGAAACTTGAATATTGAACTTATTTTGAAGTAGATGTGCAGTTTCCAACTACATAAAACCAAAAGAAATAGGTATTCCAACATAGGAAAAAGACATGTTTGTGCTTGAGCAGAATATGAAGAGATAGATAGCACCAAATTCAGAGACAAAAGTATGTTATGAATCAGAAACATGTTTTAGAAGATGACTTAACTCCTCTGAAGCTAAGTTGAACTTCTGATTCCTTTATAGCACTCAAGGCTTGTGATGACAAATAAATCAGCTCTAACAGACTAATATAAGCAGTTGGAAAAAACTTGTGGATAAGCTTCTTATGAAATTTAAGGCTTTAGCTTAAAATGAACTAAAAGGATAAATTCAACAGAAATTACTAAAATTCTGAGTCAATGATTAAAATATAATAAAAGTATAGAACAAAGAATAATAACAAAACAAAAATTAAAAACAATCTTCAACTAAGCAAAGAAAGTTGATGAAAGTAAAATGTCATCAAATTTATGATTTCCTGTGCGATGAAGAAGAATATGAGAGTGAGGGAGTGTTGGAAATCCAAATTATATAAATATATAAAAAACACATGAACATTTGGTTGAAGCAAGTCTTTACTCAGTGTGTTTTTTTTTTTTTTACCATGGAAATATTTAATAATTGAGAATAGGAGTGAGGTTATTTGGATTCGAACTCAAGTCTTACAATATGCGACAATTCATCCTTAACCACTCGATCAAAAAGTTGTTGGCAACTCAGAGCTCTTTCTTCTCTGTTCTTTCCCATTATCAGGCAAGAACAACAACACCAAGTAAAAAAGAAAGTAAAAAATTCTCAAACAATCACAATGTCGAACTTGTACAACTCAATGCTTGCACTAATATATTTTTTCTTTTAAGACTACAAACATCTTGGCAATCCACAGGTTCAAACCTTGTCTAAAAAATAATAAATGTAAGGTCTCTGCTAGTAGACTACATTCGCTAGTGTGCAAATCTTCTCCTTTAAGCTTTGTTTGGTAGGGTGGAAATAAAAATAGAAAGATAAAAAATTAATAGGAGGGAAAAATGAAGAGATGGAAATAATTAATTTTTTTTTCTTAAGTATGCTTAGTAAGGAATATAGAAAATGTGAAAGAAAATATAATTTTCTTTCTTAGAGAAGAAAATGAAATTATATTAATTGAGAATAAATTATATCAGGATGATCCTAAAAAAATGATATTTTAAGGTTCTATTAAAATTATGCCGCCTCATAAATTTTTAAAGACATATGGTTGGTATCATACACTCACCTATAACATACCATAGTTAATTTATTTAAAAAACATAATTAATGTTTAAAAATGAGGTGAAAAAATTTAAAGTACTCTTCAAAAAAAGTTTACAAAAAAAAACCTATAAAGCTAAAATTAATTGAGAGCATATCAGAAAAGATAAAAAAAAACTTAAGCTTAAGAAAACTAAAAAATTGCGTAACCATTGTTTAGAAAACTAAAAATGACTTTGTTGTTTTGTGGTTTATCTTCCTATGTTTTTTTGACCCTGGTTGCAGTGATTGAACTGCTGTAAACTCTCTTTTATTTAATGAAATTGAAATTATGGTTGAGAAAAAAAATTTGTTTAGCAATTCTTCAAAATTGTTATTCTTGCGATTTTTCATTCTCTTCCGACTTACAAAGTTCTCAAAACTTTACTTTTTATTGATTTTATTTAATTTTTGTCTTAAAATTCATTTTGGGTATTGGTGCTCATAAATAATCTTGTATCGATTATTATTTAGAAGTATTTTGCCTGTCAAATGTTTGAATATGGGACATATAAAGTTTATGAAAGATTTTTGATCCGATTGTTGTTTACTTCGCTGTTAAAAAGTAATAGTGTGCTGTTTAATTTTTTCTCCTGTTAATTAATAGTTTTTAACCAAAGTAAAGGTCATAGTAGATTAATTTGATATGGGTGAGTATATGGTACCAATCATATGTCTTTAGATTTTTATGCGGTGGCATAATTTTGATGGAATCCTAAAAGGTTACTTTTTAGGATCATCCTAATATAATTTATTCTTATATTAATTTACCATTATATCATTAATGAGGTATGATAACAAAATAAAATAGAAAGAAAAAAAAGATAATTTTGTAATTATACACACTTAATTCACACATTTCTCATTTTCACTCCACTAATCTTTCCAATTTGAAATGATTCGGTTTTATTAATAAGAAAAGAAAATGGTAATATTTCCTATTTTATTTCCTCACACATTTCTTTCCCACCAGCACTAACAAAAATAATTTTCTTTCCTCTTTTTCACACACTCCTTTCCATCCTTCCACTTTACCACCCTACCAAGCACACCCTTAGGCTTTGCTTGGTAGGGTGCAAAAAAATGGAAAGAAGATAAATTGGAGGGAGGGAAAAATGAAGAGATGAAAACATTAATTTTTTTCCTTAAGTGTGCTTGGTCGGAAAGATGAAAAATGTAAAAGAAAATATAATTTTCTTTCATTTCATTGCTTGGTAGAGTTGAAAAATGGAATGAAAGAAAATAAAATTATATTAATTTACCATTATACCATTAATGAGCTATGGTAACAAAATAAAATTATAAAAATAAAGGATAATTTTGTAATTATACGTACTTGACTCACACCTCCCTCCTTTTCTCTCCACTAATCTTTCCAATTTGAAATGATTTGGTTTTGTTAATAAGGAAAAAAAATAACAATCTTTCCTATTTTCTTTTCTTATACTTTTCTTTCCTACCAGACACTAACAAAAATCATTTTCTTTCCACTTTTCCACACACCCCTTTCCATCCTTTCATTTTTCCACACTACCAAGCACACCCTTAAAGTAGTTGGATCAAATGCCTAATAAAAGTTTTCCTAATTGCTTTTACACATCAATTGTCACTTCAGTTTATAAAAGTTGTTGAAAAAATGGACGTACAAAAAATAGCATAGTGTTCACTTAACTCTAAAGTGTTAATACGATGACAAAATTTTTCATATGCAAACATGTGAAGGAAAACAAAATTAGACAGGAGTATATATCATTCATCATCCATCAAAGTTAATACACTGCTTTTTTCCATCTTACACTATGTTTGGATTGGGTGTGGAGAAGGGAAAGGAAAGGAAAGCTACGCAAAACAAAGGAAGGTTACAAACCTTTCCGTTGTTTGGAAAAATTTTTTTGCCAGGGAAAGGAAAGAGAGAGGGAGTGAACATCTCTTGCTTTTCCTTGACTTAGTCAGGTTTTTTAAAATCCCAATTTGGGGTAAACGGGAAGGAAAGGAAATTTGAAAAAAAAAATTAATGTGTAGAATGTCAAATTTAACTTTGTTATATTATAAAATTTAAAACAAAAGAGGTTATAATTGGAAAAAAAGCATTATAATGAATCATTTCTTCTCCTTTCCATTGTTTAACCAAATAATGGTTGTTAGGATTACTTTCCTTTTCTTTCTTTTATTAATTTTAGCTATCCAAACAAGAGGTACATGTACCATTTCCTTTCCTTTCCTTTCCTCTAGTTGACATTCCTTTCCTTTCCATTCCTTACATTTACTAATGTTTATCCAAACATAGTGTTAATGAGTTACTTCGTTAGACTATAATAAGAAATAAGGCAGCAAAATTAGACAGGAACATACTCCATGTACTCCCTTTTATAGTTTGTGCATGTCAGCATCATCGATGTCATCATCATCCTCATCATCTACTTAAGAGTTGTTGTATAGTTAAAAGAATAAGAGAATGTATCAATCTTCATCCATCAAATCTTAATGAACAGCTTTATTCAAGCTCAGTGACTTATTATGAAAGACTATATATAAGAGAGTAAAATAAGACAGGCATAAATAACTTACCATCTTTGTATCACTTTTCTCTTCCTCATCCTTCTCACAACATTCAATAGATAACATCTCATTTGTAGGAACATCAGAATGATTGTCCCTTGCCCACTTCTTTCTACGACTTATCATTTTCTAATTATTGTAACCTATCAACCTTGTTATATGAAACATTATATTCTAAACCTTCCAAATTCTTTCACTCAGATTCTCCACCCCAAAATTTAGCTCCTTTTGGCAAGAAGCCTACAAACAGAGTGGGTCTAAAAATAATGTTTTGGGAAAAACTTGTGAAATTCAACACAATAATATATTTTTAATTTTAAAAAATTAAGAGATAATGAAAAGTATTGAGAATTTGTTTATTCGGTGGAAAGTTAAATTCTAGATCACTACTATCAATCATTTCCAATCAAAATCCAATTTCTTTAATGAATTTAACACAATCAAGAGAGATCATAAAAAAAGAACACTAAAAAAAAGGATAAAGAAAGAGAGAAAACAATACCTTCTTGGATTGGAGCTTTGTGTGCTGAAGATAATGCAGCATCATCTTTTCTATATACGCAAAACAAAACCCACATAAGCATTGGCATAATCACTTCTCTTTGATAGAGACTTACCTAGAATCCAAATGATCATAAAGACACTAACAAATAAGTATAGGCATAATCACTAATCTTACAATATCATGACCCAAAGGCTGTAACATACACTTAGCACTTACACTTCTTTCACTTAACAAATTTAAAAATTAAAATTTTCTTTTCACTTTAAGGTTTGTATTTGGTATCAATATTGGGAGATTGAAAGTTTGATCAAGATTGATCTAAGGGAGAATTCTAGATCACTTTCTCCCACTTTTGAGCCGAAAGATTGATTAACTGTTAGTTTGAAAATAAACCTCTCCGTAGGAACATTGTCTATGTTGGAAAAAATAACAGCAACTCTCCCCACCAGACCCTAGTTTACAAAGACACACATTTCACTTTATGAATGTAGTCACTAAATGATTTCCACAAATCTTTTTCCTCTTAATCCAATCTTAATAACTTATACTTTAAACCAAATATGAATTTAATTAACTTTCTAAATTAGATAATAATCATTTTTACTCCACCACATAACCCTGCCTAAAAACAGATTGAAAATATCTCCCTTAAAATAAGAGATTTTCCTAATTCAAACCACCTATAAAATACATTTATTTCATATATCTGAATCACAGCAATCCATTCACATCCAAACACAATCGTTCACATCATTTCATATCCCATATAATCATTCATATTAGATTACAATTTTGGTTCAAGATCACACTAGATAATCATATCATTCCTATAATAATCTAGAACGGTCCTAAGTTACATCCCATGACACAAGCAAACTGTATTGTGTAATCTATGTAGAATTTTCATGTAAACAAAATGATGCACTATTTGTATACCTCGAAAACAGCAGAAGTATGACTTAAAAGACACTGGTGTGTACCAAGGAAATGACCACTTTAGGTGCAAGTCTCAAGTTACTGAAAATGATTTCAAAATTGATCACTTATCACTTTTAGGCAAAGGCCTCAAATCATTGAAAAACGATATCAAAACAATCACTTATCATTTTTAGGCAAAAGCCTTAAGTCCCTAAAAAACGATATCAAAACAATCACTTATCACTTTTAGGCAAAAGCCTTGAATCATTGAAAAATGATGTCAAAACGATCACTTATCACTTCTAGGCAAAGGCCTCAAATCACTGAAAAACTATATCAAACATATATCTAATACAGTTTTGGCAAAGACCCCACTTACTAATACTGATTACAACATCCATCCTATCTAAGGATGGAGAAAGTGTTAAAGGTGGAACCTATGTGGCCGTAGGTCCTTTAGGATTCTAAAGGTGGCTCTCACAGTCTAAGAGGTATCTATGCAGCACGTAGGTCCCTTAGGATTCTAAAGATGGCTCCTACGGTCTAAGAAATATTTGTGTAGCTCGTAGGTCCTTTAGGATTCTAGAGGTAACTCCCACGGTACAATAGGTATTTGTGTAGCACGTAGGTCTTTTAGGATTCTGGAGGTGGCTCTCACGACACAATATCTATGGCCATAGAAACTTTAGTCTTGTTGATAAGTTAAGAACTAGAATATGTCTGTTGGATTTCCAGACAAATATGATTTTCTTGGAGCATTAAGTTCAATAGGCACACTACACTAATAGCCTAGAGCACAAAACTCGATAAACGGGTAATAGAACCTAGAGCAAGCTCGATAGGCTCAAGGTGACCCAAAGGTCAATGGGTCTACCTGCACTTAAAAGTGAAGCTAAAAATCGAGTACAGATCAAAATCTTATATTTCACAAAACGGATCACTTATCAAAACTTAAACTTAACAAAATGGAACATGTCATTGAGATTTAAAGGTACTTGTGTAGCACATAGGTCCTTTAGGATTCTAGTGGTGACACTCATGGTTCAAGTGGTATTTGTGTAGCACATAGGTCTTTTAGGATTCTAGAAGTTGCTCTCACGATCTGGAATTTGACGACCTTATCTGTTTTAGACTTGGACAGTTGGATGCCCTAGGAAGGCAATCAATTGCCACTCCTGGATGTTACATGCTATTTCAAAAATACATTAAGGCATTCAGATGATATTTTCGAGTATCTAACTACCCTGCTTGGAAATCCAAGAGCAGTCAACTGCCCTTCATGGCAACCGACTGCTCTAGTGCAAAATGCACTGTAATAGCTAGCTTACTTATCCAAGAGCAGTCAACTGCCCTTCATGGCAACCGACTGCTCTAGTGCAAAATGCACTGTAATAGCTAGCTTACTTTGAATAAGTGCAACCTCATTCAAAGCGTAATCTTTCACTACTAAATGGTTAAAAGTTATAACCATTGAATCTGAGAAAGTCAATCTAAAAGGTGTGTTTGTTCAAATAAAATAATACAATGGAATGGTTGTGACATTCAAATCAAAGATCACATCTCTTGGAATTATCTCTATAAAAAGAGACAATGTTCACTCAAGACACAATGAAAAATTTTGAATTCTGAATTCTTCTATCCTCTCTCAATCTCAAAGAAGAAAACAAGACTCTTAAGTATCATTTTACTGCAAAAGACTTTGGCTAAGACATAATACTTTTGTATTTATCTAAAGTATTTAATGGTTTAATATTACAAGTGTAAGGTAATATTAAACAAGGTTGACCTTAATGTATCCTGAGACCATTTCTATAATCCCTATTGCATACCATAATTAGTAAGGGTGAAGTAAGTCTTAAAGAACGTGGCATTATAGCAGCATGCCTTAAAGGCTTTTACTCATTAAGTTCTTGACCAAAGCAATCCAATTCTAAAAGCTAAAGTCTAATTCCAGAAGTTCAAGCATTTCATCTTCTTACTACCACAAGTGAACAAGATTTGTAATTTCAACTTTGTACAACATCTTGTATGCAGGCCTAAGGGCAGTCAACAAGAAGCATTCAGAAAGCACTTTAACCTTAACTCTAGAAACCAATTGCGAGAGTTCTTTCGTAGAAGAAATTTTGGTTGTTGGGAATAAAATTGAAGGAGAATACAAAGTGTTATGATGAAGTTTTGAAGACAGTTCATTGTTATGAAAATGTGGTACAAGACTATTTTATAGTAGTTACTTACTTATTTGTTATAATTTGTGTAATGAAATTGAACAGTTGAATAAAATTTAATTTTATAATAAAACACCATAGTTTATCCAATGTCTGTAGTCTTTTAATTGAAATTAGTCCATGGTTAACAGTGAAACTTAATCTATTAGCATAAAATATCATTTTATTTTTAAATAAATCAAAATTTATAAATAATTGAAACATGTAGTTTAATACAAATTAGAATGTGTTTAAATTAAAATTGTAGTCTATTTTCTATAAGTTCGACTACAATTTCTCCCTAAAACATTGTATATATTTATAGATTACTTGATAAAAGACTATGTCAGAATAGGTTACAATTGGAAAATCATAGTCTTTTGTCTTAGACTACACTTTTTAAACATAGTCTATGAGGTTTTTTTTAATACTATGAACAAGGTTCTTTATTTTAAAGGTTATGGTTCTTCGTCCAAAATATTTTTAATATAAAAAGATGTTTCTAACACCGATTGAGGCTTATAAATGCTTACATTAACATTCCTTTTTTACATAAAATTTCTCTCAAACGCTAAAATTTTCAAAACTATTCTTCTTGCACTGTTTTTTCTAATTTTGGTTTAAGTAAGTTCATAAGAAAAATTTAAAGTACAAAAGAATTGTTCTATGAATCCCTGGGAATAAACAACGTCTCTTAACCATTTACACCTGTATGAGAAAACTATAGCTTCTAATATAGTTTTTCTGGAGTGTCTTGTCTACAC
The DNA here is from genome assembly GCA_031772115.1 of Heritiera littoralis. NCBI lineage: Eukaryota > Viridiplantae > Streptophyta > Magnoliopsida > Malvales > Malvaceae > Heritiera > Heritiera littoralis. The sequence continues at coordinate 835,473 of JAPDPK010000187.1, forward strand.
GAAAGTTGTTCTTGGGAGTCTTTTTCATTGATTGCATTAGACTACCGACCAGACTCCATATACAAAACAATAACACATCCTAAGCTCAATTAACTGAAGCAAGTTTTAACTGCCGACTTCAACAGGATTGATAAGATGATTAATTTTCAGAATACCTTTACCATCTGCATACATCGCTAGCCAGCTCAAGATTGTGTTCTTGCTATCTTGATTTATCTAGTGTCCAATAGCTGCAGGCATTGGACTAAAATTGTTGGTAGGCATCTGAATCTCTGTTAGACTATAGATTTACAACATTGTGTACGCCCTCTTCTCCCTCTATAGACTCCAGTTAAAGGGAAGGTACATAGAAGCCGCAAAATAATGAAATGCTTCAAAACGACCTCAGTGATATAGTACTGTTCCTGAGTTTGTCTGCCCACAAGCTTATGTACCAAGTGAGATAGCCCTAAGACCAGGATTCAGCTCGTCTAGATTGAACGTTTCATTTCCTCTTTATGAAGGCAAAACAATGGCAAGGTTCTTTCACCATGTTGCTTCGTCAGTGCTGACATATTACCGATTTCTCTTAGGGGAGATCGTCTGGGAAGAAGTCCAGCAGTGCATGTTTGGGACTTTCTTCTTTCATCTCTTAAAAGCGCATTCTGGTTGCAACCATCATCATTCGCACAATGTTTTTCCTTCAAGCGACACACAAGTACCCGCTTCTCTGCTTCATTTTGTGCTTCTTGGTGAATTGATGAAATATTTCTGGCTCTCCCTATTTTTCTGTCTCCTTCCTTTTTCAATCTCTCCACCTCTTCATGAAGCACAGATACTTGTGCCTCTAGCTTATTAGCCTCTGCTTCGGATGAGAGAGCTTTCTGTCTCCATTCTTTCACCTAATGAAAGCAGCAAACATGTTAAGAATCTCAGTTTAGTTTTGTACACAACTAAATGGCAAAGGAAGCGACAAAAAATAGTTGGCAAATTATGATGCTGTCCAGACGGTGGTAGTTAAACAATGAGAGACAATTAACATAGAATAACCAGCAGTAAGTGGCTTATAAAAATCTTACCGCAGATTGCAGGGATTGAATCTGATAGTCTGAGTTAAGTGCTCGATCTTCCCAAAAATCTCGAGATGTCTGCAATTCTTCCATCTCATCCCTTACCTGTCCCAGCATCTCTTGCATCTGGGACCATTGTTCAGTCTCAGCACGAACTTCCTCTACAATCCTCTGCACTATAGCCTTGCAATGTCCTGAACACACTCTTGCCTCATGGGGCATTTTCTGATTCTCCTGCAGAAAGAAGTGTCTGGTAATCAAATTTGGAATCCAGATTTTCATCTGCTGTGAACTAAATTAATGTACAAATGTAAGTATATTGTCTTACATTTAGAATTTAAATATGAGGCTTAACTGCAACGTAGTCATATTTTAAAACTCCTGTTTTATTTACTTCAAAATTCTAATAATTCAACCTTTTGTAAGAACTTCAGATGAGAATAAGCTATCCTTTTCAAAGATCATCATAGTAAATTTCAGCATTGCACAGTTGGTTTGAGTTACCAAATACCAAAAAAAAAAATCAACAAATGCTTCTCAATTATCCAGCTTGGGTTTAATGGTGAGAGAAAATAACAGAATCTCGACAAGAGTGTTCTCTCTGTAATACAAAATGAAACCAAAATGATGCGGCATTCATAGAGCCCACAACTGCTTGAACAATGACAATGAAAAGTATAACTGGTCTAATTATCGTTTTGCTCACATTTTCTAGAGCTCAACAATGGCAAATGTTCAAGCTTCCAGACATATGCATGTTAGCTAACCAAATAATGAATAGTCTAATACAAGGAGCATTGATATGAATAGCAGGATTTAATGGCTTTGAAGAAAAGGTAACCATTAAGGCAATGCCTCAGTCACTCCTCTGTACTTCAGCCAAAAAGGTGCAAGGATCAAAACACATTCTGCAAGTTAATATGTTCTTCTGCAAAAGTTATCTGACACGACACCGGATCCCCAGATTCAACTTATGAAACATTGTAGTTATTCGTGTCTGAATAATAAATTCGAAGTCTCCAACAATTGAAATTAGCAAGCTAGACTTACAGGAATCTATTAATAAGCTGTTTTTGATGTACTGATAAAACCAAGGGGTAGAAAGTGATGATTCAAGGTATATACCTTGTATGATTGTTGTATTGATGACAATGACAAATCAGAACAACCAATCCTCTTTGAACTGGTGGCAGAACTGTTAGCTGTAGAGAGCAATGAACCATATTCCTCCTCCATTCTCTCTAACAAAATCCCTTTTGACAACCCCTCCATCTTTCTTCTCAAAATTTCCATCTGCAAATTTGCTTCAAATTAAAACTCCCCATCTAAAACTCCTAATACAACTCAGAAAATGTGTCTAAAATTAAAACAAAGTGTTATATTCTTACATTGCTGTTGCGGTTTGAAACAAAGCTCTCATCCCTTTGACTACTCATTTTAATTGACAAGCTTGCTTCTGCCATCTCCCGAATCTCCTTCACACAAAATTCTTCATTAGAGTTTCCTCCAAACTTCTCTAGCCGCCTTTTGAGAAAAGATACTTGCTTATCAAAATTACTATATTTTTTAACCTCTAAGTCTTTAATTCTTGACCTCTTTTGCAGTTTTTCTATTTTTTCCAGCAAATCATTGATCTGCTCCTCCAATACCAAACTCACATTCTTTCCTTCACAAATATTCTTTCTTCCCTGCAAACCATTTGCCAAATCAAGGCCATTGGATGGCAAGCATATGAAAAGAGAAAAGGAAAAAGGTCGGAATATAAGAAATCAATGCTGAGCTGAGCAAGAAAGCTAAACCGATGCTCAAATAATGAAAAAGAAAAAACAAAGCATACTGTTCAATGTCTCATGTTCACTTTTGTCTGGTTTCTGAGACAAGTTCAAAGTCAAAGCAAGGTAACCGGCAAAAGGCTAAGATTTTGACAAGCCTTATGTTTCTGTACATTTAGCCATTAAGAAAATGGAGACAAGCATCAACTGTTCAACAAAATAATCTAGGACAGGGCTAAAACCAGGAGCACACAGTATCAAACAAAAACAATAAATAAAGAAATCAAATGAGCTTTGTTTTCAATAGCTGATGAAATAAATAGAGATTCAAAGTGGGAAAATATTAAAAATAAAAAATACTGAATAAAAATTGAATATTGGCAACCTTTTTATGATTATAGCTTGCCATATGCCTGTATCTGACATGCTCAGGCTCACCTTAATTAAACACAGTGACTTTATCTCAATGGGCATGTTTCTTAATTCTTATTCCACATTCTATCAACAACAACCCAGCTAAACACCCTGAAACCAGAACTTGTAGTAAACAAGTTTTTGTCTTTTCAAATAATTACAGTCAACTTGCACTAGTTAGATCCACAGAATAAGAAATTAAAAACCTCACTTTCGTTTCCTATCCTACATTAATTAATATTTTCTCAACAACTAAACAGATAATAATCAGAACGAAACACAGAAAAAAGAGAAAAGAAACTTACAGAAATCAAAGTTTGAACGGCAGATTTCAAGGTCCTCTCCATCTGCACACTTCTTCTCTCCATTTTCTTAACAGCAATCTCTCTTTCCATCCTCAACAAATTACATTCTGCTCTCAACATCTCAGCTTGGAACCTCCACTTCTCTTCTTCAACCAAAGCTACACTACTATTTTCTCTCTTCTGCTCCTCCACCCTCTCTCTTCTCCCCTCCTCATCACTCTCCCTTGGACTCACCAGCACCACTGGACCAACCCCTCTTGTAAAAGACCTTTCTTGATCAAACAAGCTCACCAGCTTCCCTTTTCTCTCCTTCTGAAAACAGGGTTGTTTCGAAGGACTTGCCTTTGGTGCTTTCCTTCTAGGCCTGCGTGGCAAATGAATGATTCTTGGAGATGGCTGTGCTGGAGGGTATTGGCATTTAGCCCTCCTCGTTATAGTTGTGCCCATTGATAACCTCTCCCTGCAAACAACTAACTATCACTCTGTCTTTTGCTTTCTTGCTTGGTTTTCTTGGTTTTGGAAAAGCTGAGCCCTCTGTTTACCATAAGCGATGGCTTCACTACCTGACTACATACTGATATAACAGCTTTTTCATTTTTATTTTTTCTTCTGGGTTGATTTTGAAAATTAAGAGCTTTTATACAATTGGGTATTGGGTTTTAGTTAGAGACAGTGAGAGTTCTGTTATTGTTCTTGAACACAAGGTGTACCAATTTTGCTTTTTTGTCTGAAAAAAATACGGAGGTTTTTTGTCCTTTTAAGGGCGTTTTGGCCTTTTAGGGTTTTGGTTTTACATAGAGAAAATGACAGTGCGGACTTGGAAGCTCAGCAGCACAACTGTGAAAATATCTGGACATTTTAAACAGAAAAAACTGTACCTTATTGTTTTCTGGACTCAAATTGACAGTTATATATATATATATATATATATATAGTTCTTGTAAATTTAAGAAAGGCAAATGGCAGGGCTTTAAAATTGATAGGAATTTGTTGGAAGAAATAAAAATTTGCAGGGCAATAAAATAAATTAGTTGGGGTCTGTGAAAGAATTGATTATATATTTTAGGTGGGGTTAGTGATATAGCAAACCAAACAAAGATTGATTTGAAATTGCAACGGTAAGAATAGAGAGCTACCAAAACTAATGCATGTTTGAATTAGGATGGTTTTAATTGAGCAGATTTGTATGGGGTTTGATTAGGTTAAGGTAATAATGATAAGGAAGAGAAGAAAGAGACAAAGCTCAAGAAAAATTCTATTCATACTCATTTTTTTATTTTTTATTTTATCTCGGTTTTCTTTGTTAGATTACTGTTTATCACAAAAAAATGAGGTATAAAAATGGGATATGAATAGTAAAAGAGGGGTATATTTAAAATTTTTCAAAGCCCAATTATAGAAAGAAATTGGAGGAGGGAAACAGAAAGAGAGAGAGAGCAGGCATGCTGCATGCAACCTCGTTAAGAGGAAAGAACAGGGATTTTTCAAATGAAAGCTGAGTGTGTTTGTGTTTCTTCTTCTTCTGCTTCGGTCTGGGTGTGGGTAATTACTCCCATGGAGCTTGTAATATTTTTATGGAAATCTGACAAGGATGTGCAGTTCTTGTATGTTCCCACTGCTTTTGTTACTATTTTCCCTTACTTTTTTTTTGTTTTTGTTTTTATTTTTTGTCAAGGCCCAGCCCGTATCACCAGGCCGTCGGTTGGCATCCCCTTGGCCCATCGGCCCCAGGTTTACCTCGACTCAACCGTATTGTCCGCTTTGGATTCTAGAGGTAGCCCCCGTCAATTCAGGTCCAATGGTTAGTCGTTACTCGACTCTTGAGGAAGTCAAGGGTTCGAGTAGCGGCGGACGCGAAAGAAATCCGTGAGGACCTAAGTACCACGTCAGCTGAACTGACGGGGGCCACCTCTAGAATCCAGAGCGGACAATACGGTTGAGTCGAGGTAAACCTAGGGCCGAAGGGCCAAGGGGATGCCAGCCGACGGCCTGGTGATACGGGCTGGGCCTTGACAATAAAACGCGCGTTTTATTGTGAGGCCCGTATCCTAGTGGCCCATACCTCACTCATCCGTATTGTCCGCTCTGGATTCTAGAGGTGGCCCCCGTCAGTTCAGCTGACGTGGCACTTAGGTCCTCACGGGTTTCTTTCGCGTCCGCCGCTACTCGAACCATTGACTTCCTCAAGAGTCGAGTAACGACTACCATTGGACCTAGATGAAATTATTACTTATATCGATATTGGAAAATAATTTTTATTGTCAAGGCCTAGCCCGTATCACCAGGCCGTCGGCTGGCATCCCCTTGGCCCTTCGGCCCCAAGTTTACCTCGACTCAACCGTATTATCCGCTCTGGATTCTAAGGTGGCCCTCGTCAATTCAGCTGACATGGCACTTAGTTCCTTACGGGTTTCTTTCGCGTCCGCCGCTACTCGAACCCTTGACTTCCTCAAGAGTTGAGTAACGACTAACCATTGGACCTAGTCCAATGGTTAGTCGTTACTCGACACTTATAAGTGGTAAGGGGTTCGAGTAGCAGCGGACGCGAAAGAAATCTGTGAGGACCTAAGTGCCACGTCAGCTGAACTGACGGGGGCCACCTCTAGAATCCAGAGCGGACAATACAGATGAGTGAGGTATGGGCCACTAGGATACGGGCCTCACAATAAAACGCGCGTTTTATTGTCAAGGCCCAGCCCGTATCACCAGGCCGTCGGCTGGCATCCCCTTGGCCCATCGGCCCCAGGTTTACCTCGACTCAACCGTATTGTCCGCTCTGGATTCTAGAGGTGGCCCCCGTCAGTTCAGCTGACGTGGTACTTAGGTCCTTACGGGTTTCTTTCGCGTCTGCCGCTACTCGACTCTTGATGGGCCAAGGGGATGCCAGCCGACGGCCTGGTGATACGGGCTGGGCCTTGACAAGAAGATAATAGAACAAATATATATAAAGTTATTAAAAATAAACTTTTAAGTTTAAATTTACATTGTTTTTACTTCTATATAATTTGTTAAAATTTTCATGGTATACTAATTTTTTGTGTATTCTTGATATTCATTTTCAAATTCTTGAATTAATATCTTTGAAATCTTAATTTTAATCTATTAAAAAAGATAATTGATTTTTTAAATTTTAATTATATGGTTAAAAAACTTATACAGTTAAATTTTAGATAATACAAATAATTTTTTTAATTTTAATTTATAGAAAAAGATAGTTGATTTTTTTTAAAAAAAATTTAATCTATATGGGTAAAGAAATTTGAAAAAGATAACAATTTTTTAAAATTTTAATTTATATTTCAAGTAATGGTGTTCCTATATCATTAATTTAGGATACGATTTTATATATAATATTAGATCTTTTAATTGTATAACTTATTTAATATAATACTATCATAAAAAATGTAGAAAGTAACAAAAAAATTTACAACATATAGAAAAATAGAAGATAAATAGAACAAATATATATAACGTTATTTTAAATAAAATTTTTATAGTTTTTTTTTGTTAGTTTTACTTTTTTATAATTTGTTAAAAAAATTCCTGGTATACTATTTTTTTGTGTATTATTGATGTTTATTTTGAGATTATTGGATTAATATCTTGAAGCCTTTAATTTTAATTTATAGAAAAAGATAATTGTTTTTTAATTTTAATTTATATGTGTAAATAAATTGAAAAAAAAAGATAATTGAACTTTTTAATTTAAATCTACATGGGTTTAGAAATTGAAAAAGGATAATTGATTTTTTTTAATTTAATCTATATAGGGGATTTTGGATAATTGAATTAAAGAGATAATTTATCTATTTGGTAACTTTAATTTATATATTCCTACCTTTTAAAAAATGAAAAAAAAATTATTATTTTAGTATAATAAATTTCACATGTCAAACAGATAGATAATACACATAGGATGTTTAACTTTAAACCAGTTGCGTTGGCTTTTATATATATATATATATATATATATATATATATATATATATATATATATATATATATATAAAAGATTAGTTAAGAGTAATTAAATATGGGTAAAGTATTTGATAAAAGATAATTGTTATTTATTTAAATTTTAATATAAATGGGTAGAATAATTAATAAAAGATTATCTCATTAGTGTTTTAATTTAAATATATATAAATAAAAGATAATTTTTTATTAAATAAATTAGTTAAATGATTTTTTTAATCATGAAATATAAAAGAATCTCAGTTTATTCTTGAAAATGTTAATACTCTTTTGATCAAAACAATTTTTTAAGGACGTGAAAGAAGAAAAATGAGGAAAAAAAAATTAAAAACTAATTTAAAAAATCATAAATGAAGAAAAGGTCAATTTATTTTTTAGTTTTGTCATGCTAAATCAACTTGTTTGTGCTATTCATATTTCATGATTCATTAATAATATCTGAATTTTTTTTTTCATTTTTAATTTTTTATGTTATTTTTTATTATTAACATTTTTGTCTCAAAAAACACTTCATAAACAAGATTATTATCACCTCATGTTACGGTTCCTATTCACTCTTTAGTTTTTATCAAAAATAAAAAATTATGTCTTTTAACTTTATTGATAACAAATGTTTATAAAAAAGCAAAAATAAAATATAAAAATATACTATATGGTTGAAGGTAAAATAAAGTTATTCTCTAATACATGAGTAAAATATATGAAAAAAATTAATTCAATATTAAAATTATAGTTTTTTTAACCAGATATATAATAACTCTTATATATAGATATAGATGTAGATGTTATCATTTAGATAATAAAAAAATTTTAATTGATAAAAAGTGTGGATATAGATGTTATATTATCAATGAACATAGATGTTTTGTTATTGAAAATAATTTATGTTTTATTTTTAAGATATGTATAAATAGGAAAAGATTTTTATGTTTAAAAACCTTTAAAAATGATAATTATTATTTTAATATATTAAATAACACGTGTCAATCATATAACCCATCCACTAGAATGTTTTACTTTGAGTCAACTGCTTTGGCTTTTATATATATATATATATATATATATATATTAGATTATTATTATTATTATTATTATTATTATTATTATTATTATTATTATTATAGGAAAAGGACTTAAGGAATTGAACTTTAGACTTGAACCTTATAAAGAAGAATAAATATCCTTAAGTCAAGTTTTAGTTGTTAATATGAATATTGTCAGTAGAGTTTTTAAATTTCATAAGTAGAGTTAAAATAATGATACATATTTCATTTTTATTTTTTATTCTTTTTATACTTTTAAAAAAGTTACGTGTCACCATCTTAATTTCATTTGTGGATTAATCTAAAAAATTCACTAATAGCGTATTAGATAATAAACCCTATTATTATGCCAACAATATCTTGATCAAATGATTAATCAAATGATTAAAGAAAAATTGTAACATGTTGGAAGAGTTGGGTTTGAGTCTAAACAAAACAAACTCAACCTCCATCCCTAATTATCAAAAATAAAAAATTATTATTATTTTAATTATTACGTAAATTAATAATAAGTCTAAGTGTCTAACTAACTCATGATGATGCTTAATTTATTTATATCAATGAAAATGAGTAATTCCAAATTTTATGTTGCTTTCTGAGTTTATTTATTTGATTTATTTAATACGTTTTATGCAATAGTGTTGTTATTTTATTATGATTATAATTTTTATTTATATATAAGTGAATTTATGTATCTCACCTGTTTTATACATGGAATTAAAGAATTTGGATAGCCAACACAATCAAATTGCAAATATGAGAACTATCCTCATTTATTTAAAAACTTATTTTAATTAAACTTTATCGGTGAGATGTTAAAGATAGAGATACAGATATCATAATTGTATTAAATACATCTTTCATAGAATATATATATAATTATATATATACAAGGATAATAACAAATATAAACTTGATTAAATGGAATTTCCAAAAAAAAAGGAGTACTTTATATAAATTTATCAAGATTAAAGTTCTAAATATTTGGTAATTATTGTGAGAAATATTTCGTGAATAAAAAATTAAATAAATTAACTGATGTGAGAGTTTGCATTTTTTTGGTAAGACACAAATATTTTCATTCGTTTTACAATTTAATATTAATTTTGTTAAAACTGAAATAATAAATGATTGTAAATCGTATTATGAGGAAAAAAAAGGGTGATGATACTGAACTTGAATTGGAAATTAACCTGTTTAATCAGGAATTTTTTTGATCGGAGTTTAATCAGGATTTTAAAAGATTGTTTGGAATATTTTTCAAATTGTTAGGTAATTGTGCTTGGTACAATAACGTTGAAAGGGCGCCAGCCAGGTCACACATGACAAGGAAAAGGAAGTGAGTGATTTTCATTTCTTCGCCAACTGACTCACTGAGTCACTGTCCATTTTCACTTGACAGTTGACACAGTACTTCCCTCAGTCAGCATATGATTAACAAATAAAGAAGGTCCGTGCCGTTGAAGGTAATTTGATTATGTAATTTTACAAGTTGTATTTACTTTTAAAATATATAAATTGTGTTTTTGAATGCAGTTGTGAATATTAAAATCATTAATTAATAATTCCAAAGCTGACAATGTCGCTCATTCCAAACTCTTCTTTCTGGTCTATCCTGGGCTGCTGATTCTCTCTCGACCTTCACGTTGGCTTCTTCTGTCTGAGTTAATTTTTTCTTTTTCAAAGGAGACAGGAACTGAACACAAAGATGCTTTGTTGGATGCTTTGTTGGAAATATGTAAAATTACGCCTTAATTTGCTACGTGAGAGACAGAGTAAGACATGCACCATGTTTGAATCAATAAATCAGAAAACCAATAACCAATGGGGCCACTACTTCATTGGGAACTGCTTAAATATAGGCTTATTTCATAAATCTAAACTCACATTAATTTTACTTTATTAATTAGTGTTTCCTTCTCTTTTTCTAGCAAAATCAAAAAGCATCACATGATAAAACTATAATAATTTTAACATACTTCAAATTTTATATAATTGAAACTAATAAATTTTAATTTTTCATATATATATAAAATAAGGGTTATTATCTAATTTGATTTCATAAACGGGATAAAAATAATGATATATACATTTGAAGGAATATTAAAAAAAATATAATAGAGTATGTGTCACTATTTTAAGTACGTTTGTGAAATCTAAAAACTCTACTAACTGTATATTAAATAATAATTCATAAAATAATCCATCCAAGAATAAGGATGACAATGAGTAGCGGCTGCCCCACTAAAATAATTTTAAGGTATTTGAACCTAAATTCAAACCTGATTATATTTTACAATATTCGAACTAGATTAATTACCTAAATATTTTGATTTTTACTATCCGAACTATATCCGTATAATATAAGAAATATATAAGAAATATATGTTAATCATCCAAACTTGCTAAATTTCGTTAATTAAGTCAAAGTCTGATTTTTAAATTTAAATTCAAAATCAATTTTAATGCATATTAATAAGAAAATTTTAAATTAATAAATTTAAATTAACCCATAAAAATAAATTAATGCTAAAAATCATAATTAAAACACTGAATGAATTAATTTAATTAAATATTATACATTTATAAATAAAATGCATATAATAATTTTTAAAAATTGTTATTTACAATCGGATTTGAATAGTAAAGTATCTTAAGATAGCTACTCAAACTCTATTGAAACCCATGACAAATAGTAAAATTATCTAACTGAACTCGATTAGTAGATGTTCTAATTATGATTAATTGGATGGGATAGATACATTTATAAGATATCTATTTACATCTCTGTCCAAGGGTACGATACTATGCTTAAAGTCAAATTACTTTATACTCTTTCCCCACTTGCTCTGTAAAACGATTTGGGTTTTTTGGTCCATCTCTCAAGCACCCCACCAACCTTTTCTTTTGCCTCGTTTTAAAATATGCGCGTGTTGATAGGTCATATTTTTAATTAAAATCTCTACTTTTGAAATGAGTGCATTTATTTTCAGAGGAGAAAATTCAAATCTTGAACTTTAACTGCATAGAGAAATGAAATTCCATAAATCTTTCTCATTTTTTTGTTCGGTACATTTTATAAATAAGAAATAATTATGAGGATAATAGATCATAAATAAAATAAAATGGTCCAACAATAAATTAAAAAGGAATGATCCAAATAATTCGAAATGGCCTTTAATTGATTTAATACAAAATGACTCATTCAATTTAAAGGTGCGTTTGGTTCACGAAATTTAAGATTACCCCGAGAAATTTTATTTTCCGTAATTGTTTAACTTCGTTTGATTGGATAATTTTTCCTCTCATCAAGAATCTTAGATTCCCAACAGTATCAAAAAGGGAGAAAATAGAGAGGAAAACAATACCCTCCCCCTTGAGGTATTTTTGTTTTCCCTTGAGAATTTTTTTTGTTTCAATTTTATCCTTAATATCTTTTCATTTAGGTCAACTTTACTTTTTACTATCAAAAATATTACATCCTAGATAATTATTTATATATTAAAATAAATAAATAAATAAATAAACACCTTAAATACTTAAATAAGTGGAGATCTATCGATGATGTAATTTAAAGAAGATTGTGAAAGTACAATTTTCTCGTAAATGAGAAATTTTTTCAAATTTGACTAGAAAGTTGGGGACTTCAGAAACAAGATTTCAATATCAAGGATTTACATTTATTTTTCAAATAAAATAAAAATTAAAAATTAAAAATTAAAAAATGAAATGAAAGAAATTAAAAAGGAATAATAAATTAGTAATTGGAATAAAGATTTAAATTTAAGTATACTTCATAAAATACCGAATAATTTCGACAACAGAATCTCTTTAAAGAAGACAAATGAGTTTATTAGAATATTCTTGAGGTGAAAAAAAAATTTAGACATTATAATAGAATGATCAGAAATCTTAAGAAAACAATGACATTCAATTTAGAATAAAAACCAATTTTAACTAAGGCCATTTTGGATAATGTAAGATAATTTGATACTTTCTTTTTAGAAGAACATTGTGGAGTGTTAACACCTTCCTCGCAAGCAACCAATTGACTCCCAAATTTAGTTCTGTAACATAGACTAAAAGCATTTTTTTTAAAGAAAACTTAGTTAGGTTTAAGATTTCTTTAGAAGAGATTGATTCAAATAAAGCGCAATCACGTCTAATAAAAAAGATTGAAAATGATTTTTTTCTTTTTTTAAATCTAACGATCGAGCTTAAAACCTTGGCGGTATGAGAGCTTCATATTAATGTGACATTCAATTTTTTCTATTTTTTTTCTTAAGGACAGGAGGTATCCCACTGAAATAACAAGATAGGAGATTAGAGATGGAAAGGTGGAGTGGTAATGCTGAAGAATCTTGGTGCCAGATGGCAAGTGATGGAAAGATGAAAAATGTAGGGGTTGCAGAAACAAGATGCTTACAAGTGGGATGAACACCGATAATAAGCTAAAAGAGAGAATGTTTCGCTCTGCCTCTGACTAAAGTTAGTGTGATCTCTTCAAAAGTCTTGTGAAATTATTGTGAAACACTATTTATGATGGTAGAATGTACTAGTGATTTAATGAGAATGCGACAAATGACAAATGACAATAAAAGAATAAAAATCAATCCAAAAATTCAATAAATCATCTGTCATTTAAGAAGGAAAAAGGTCGAGAAATAAGTGCATCTTGACGAGTCATTAGAGTGCCAAATTAAATTCTCTTAAACAGCCCGTATATATAAGTTTACCTTTCGGAAAGCAACTTAACTTTTGGTTTGGTCAACCTGAATTCTATAGAAGCTTATGGTTATATGACTTTGTCGTTTTTGTCCTCGTTCTGCTTGTGCCTTCATGAGTACTTGCAATGAATTTGCAATGAGATCAATTAATCAAACAAATAGAGAATAACATTGATGCTTTTAGTGAGGGAACAATAATGAAGGAAAAAAAAGGTCCAATCTTGCGGGTGCTGCATACAGATGTTGGACCTCTAGTTGCCTATCTGCAATTCTGCATGATAGTTGCTTATGCCGCTTGTATGGATATATTCATCGATACTAATTAGTTTCTTATGCAAGGTGTAAACGGGATAAGTATCTATCAATTTTGAGATATTTAAATTCGAATTTAATTATGTTTTAAAATAACATAATTCAATTAAATATTCAAATATTTTTATTTTTATTACTCGAATCTTACTTATATAATATAAAAAATACCCATTAACTACTCAAACGCCTTAATTATCTGTTTATTAAGTTAAAATTTGATTTTCAAATTTAAATTTAAAATTAATTTTAATGCATACTTTTAAGAAAAATTAAAGTAATAAATTTAAATTAATTCATAAAAATAAATTAATCTTAAAAATCATAATTAAAATATTTGAGTTAATTCAACTAAGTATTATATTAATAGAAAATATTTTATGAATAAAAATGTATAAGATAATATTTAAAAATCATTCTTTTTAATTGGATTTGAGTAGTATGATATCTTAATATCACTATTCTAATCTCATTCGAACTTGATTATTAAATAATCTAATTCTACTTAACCGGAACTAGTAGTGCAAAATAGCCATTTATGAGATATCCATTTACGTAGTTATATTCTTTGGTATATGCATTTTCCATTCTTCTCGAAATTTGCTATGAAACCTCTAGAGGACCAGGACGCAGCTTTCTTAGATCGATCCGGTACATTCAATCAAATTCGTCAACTTCACAAATTTGGCACTCAATAGAGTCCACAAATTTGGCACTCAATAGAGTTGCTTGACCACAACCTTAGGCCTAGATGAACCGACACGTGGCAGTGACCCATTTGTCCAAGCATTTCTTAGGATAAGGAAAAGGATAATGGGCTACCGACAGTCCATTCTCATCCTGCTATTTCCGCGACTAACTAATAATAGCCAATTCAAGCTATTTCTGAATCACTTGAGAAACAAAACTAGCAGAAATCGTGAGTATCCCCTGACTACACAGACATGGCCTCGATGAGCATGACAGTCTCTCTCCTGCCGAGCTCAGGCACAAATTTGACTAGACTTCCTTCCAAGACTGCCCGCAGAGGGCTGATTGTGGCTAAGGCATCAAGGGCCGATGATGGAGAGAAGGCCACCAGGGAACTGAAGCAAGAGAGCAGCAATGGGAGGAGGGAGTTGATTTTTGCAGCAGCAGCAGCAGTAGCTTTCTCCGCTGCAAATATTGCCATGGGTGAAGAGCCAAAGCGTGGGACCCCAGAAGCCAAGAAGAAGTATGCTCCTATTTGTGTGACAATGCCTACAGCTAGGATCTGCCGTAAGTGAGAATTTGACATTCTCTAAATTTAACGTTGATTTTAATGTGAGATTTATGTAAAAGTATTATGGGAGCTTGTATCTTTTTAATGGATAATCATTGTAATGTTCCTGTTCTTCTCCTTCTACGTTCACCAAATAGTCATGAATCATGATCTCATATCTCTAGCGCAAACTTCAGGTTCAGCTACCTTTTGGATTGAAATTAATTTGTGGGAAATGAACCATCAATTCAAATTCTTGGCTAGAGACAGTACCTGATTACATGCATTAAAATTGTGAAGAAACAGTAGTTCAAAGGGTAGAGTAATAATTTAAAAAAAAAATGAAATTATTTTTGTTCATAGGAGGTATAATGCGAAAGGGAATTTTAAACTTTAAATCTAATTTCTCCTCAAAAGAAATAATAATCGTTAGGTTAAACTTTAGTCGCTAAATGATATGGACTTTGAAATGTGGAATTTGTTTGTTTGAGCAGGTAGCTTGTAAAATAACAATTGAAATTAATCTCTTTAATCTAGTGGAGTAACTAAGTTTTATTATAATTAACATCATATTAGCTGTCTATTATAATTAAGTTTTATTATAATTAACATCATATTAGCTGTATATTTTGCTTGAAGTCAGACTGTATGTGTGTATATATATATATATATATATTATGCATTAAACTCATAATGAAACGAATTCATAAAGAAGAAATGAGAATAGCAAAACCCTTCGCTCTCTCCTCTCTCATGCAGATTGAAGGACAGTCAATGGAAAGCATTCGGAGCGTTCTTCAACAACGTAATAATTCATATAGTAGGAGTGAATTCTCATCTGCACCTAGATCAGTTTTTACTACGTCTAAATATAATGTTTATAACTTGACGAGCCTTTCAACATTTGGTATCAAAGTCCATCTCACCTTAAAGTCATAAATTATGGCTTCTTTCGCTGCCGTGGATGCTCAAAATTTTTGTTTTTTTTTTTTGAGCATATTTTTCTTTCAAAATAAAATTTTCGATTTTTTGATATTCTTGAGGTAATAATTATTAGATTCATTATTGTGGAGCTAAATGGAATTACAAGAGAGTTTTTCGAAGTGAAGATGGTGCCAAAAATTGCAAGAATTGATTGAGCTGGGTCGAAATGACCCATTTCTTACAATTCGCAATACATCGATTAGGCGATGAAGAAGCACGAGACGCATGAATAGTGTCACGTGGCCATTATCATTTTTTTGCAAAATCGACTTATTAGAATGTGCAACGTCACCACTTATATACTTAAAACTTTTTTATTTGTATTTAATTTGAGATTGAAACATCTTATTTACTTTTTTTAGAGCGAGTGGCATAATATTCTTTTCCACCCAAATTATGTGACGTCTTTGTCACAACTAACACTCTTTGGAACCCGCCCTACCTACCCCTTTAGGGCACTAAGCGTGGAACCAGCCCACCTCATATATGTACCTCGTTGGGGCACTCGATTTGGAGCTAGATGATCAAAGATTAGCTCTAATTTCACTTTTCACATAGCTATTACTTTTTTCTCGCAAAATTGATTTATTGAAGTATGTAGTGTCACCACTTATATGGTCAATGATTTTTTTTTTGTATTTGATGTAAAATTGAAGCACTTTATTTATTCTTTTTTAGAACATGCGACATGACAATAGCACGTGCCTGAAGTGAGAGTAGAACGTGTGCATTACACACGCCCATCTTTTTTCCTTGACTCGTGTCTACAAGCGCCAGATGCCTTATAAACTTGTAGCGCATGTATTACCACGCCAAATCTACAGATCAAATTAATAAAAAAGAGCCAATTTGTTCGGCTCAGTTATTTATTTGGACAAACTTTGATGATAGGCCCTTTTTTTTCAACACTTTGTTGGCCCTTTGGTAGTTTGGGCCGTTATGTTTTATTAAATTTTGTGAGTCATTTTGGTTTGGGTCCTTTGTTGTTTAATGGCCATTATATTTTTTTTTAATTTAGGACATTATATATTTTAGGCTAGTATATTAATTTAATTTGGAAAATAAAATTAATTAATTTTAAAGCTATTTTTCCTTATTTATTAATTAATTGAATTTAGCTATTACGCTTGTATTAATTATTAGGCCACTTTTTTACCAAAAAAAATTATTAGGCCACTTTGCTTAATAATTTCTAGGCTTTTTTCGTTTAATTGATTAATGGGCCATTCTGATTAATTAATTGTTTGGCCATTTGGTTAATTAATGCTTGGGTTATTTTGGTTATAGGCAGAGTTAGCATTATAGCCTTAATTAATTGTTTAAGTCCAAAATTAAATAAGAAAATTTTGGAAAGAATTATTTCTAAGATAATTTTTTGAAATTTAGTTACCAATTTAATTCACAATTCAGTTAATTTTGGAATACGTCCATGCACATTAAAATGATAGAAGGCCTTATAACCAAAACGATAGAAGGCCTAATTAAGTGGGTATAAATTATTCAAGTATTCTGTTTGCACTAGTTTTGTAGATTTAGATTTACCTATTCAGTCAATAATTTGTTTAAATAAACACACTAAATAAAATAGTATGGCCTTATTATATAAATATGCACAATTATATGGAATTAATAATTTTGCTAGACCAAAAATTACTACATATATGCTTCAGGAATTGCATATTTTAGATGTAGTTAATTTTAGTTAATTAATTATGTGAATATTCTTAAAATTACAAATTCATCAATCATGTTGACAAGTACCTGCCTGTCGTAGAAATAGTCATGAAGATTTTTTAACAATTTTTCTAGTAATTTTAAAGGATAACAATAATTAACTAAAATTATTGAATTTTCTCTCTATTGAATTGTTTGTTATTTTGAAAGATGCTTGAGAAGGATATAGTTTACCAAGACCTTTAGAAGTGATAATTCTATCCTTGTTAGATTGCATGTTGCTTTGAAAGATACTTAAAAATAAGAGGTATCGAGCTAGCATATAACTGTTGGGAAAAATATCCCTCAAACCAAACACCCACAAAAATAGAAGAAAACAAAAATAAACACAATAATTTTTAATGTGGTTTCGCCCAACCAAATTGACTTATAATCACTTAATCAAACTAATAACCAATCAAATAATTACAACTATATAATTTTGGAGAGAAAAATTACAAACTCCTAACAAAGATCCCAAAGCCCAACTATACATTTTTAATAGTCCAAACCCTAGCTATTCTATCGATGTCTACAACTCTTTGGGACACTTTATAAACCAAGCCTAACACATTATTTATAAAGGAAGAACTCTTATAACTTCTCATATACTTTCGATGTAGGATTCAAGGCAAACCCCAACAATAACATGATCTTGCTCCCCTATCGGTAGCAAATCATTCAGGTTTATATTTCACTTGATTTTGTCTTATTCTCTATATCATATTATGGGATAAACTTAATATTGTTTATTCTACTAGCCTGCCTTAGTTCAAGGGGCATAAACGAACAAAATGTTTGATGAACAGTTCGTAAACTCATTTGATTTTTGTTCATTTATATTTGTTTATTAAGCTTAACAAATGATCACGAACAACATTTTAGCATTCGTTTATTATACGAACCAAATATGAATAGAGGTATAATTCGTTTGCTTATGTTCACGAACAAACTCCTTTATGTTTGCTTAAAACTCGTTAATTTAAAATATTATTTAGTATTCATTTGTTGTTCATTTATTATTTATTAAAATATTAAAATTAGTTATACATCCTACTTTAACCTAAAAATTTAGTATTTATTTTCTAATTACCATCTTACCCTCATATATATATAAAATAAAAAATGAAAAACTTAACCTAAAACACTTACCAGTCGTGGCTCTATCTCCCACTCTCTTAAGATTCTCACTTGTAAAGAAAGAGATTATAAAAGAAAGAGATAAAGAAAAGAAAGAATGAAAGAATGAAAGAAGGAATTGTATTTCTGATGATACATTATAAGAAGGTTAAAGGCCTTTATATAGGCAATAGAACATGACAATAAAGGAAATACAATCAGGAAATAAAATCGTAATTAAGTCCTAAAATCAATCATAATCAATTAGTCAACTATAATCAATTAGTCAACTATAATCAATTAGTCTAAGGTAACTATAATATTACAATTGATTATAACATTAATTGTAATATTACGTTTACATTATCGTAATCAATTAGTCAACTATAATCAATTAATCTAAGTCAACTGTAATATTACAATTGATTGTAACATTAATTGTAATGTTACGTTAACATCCTCCCGCAAACTCAAGGTGGTAATGTGGAAGCCAACTTGAGTTTGGAAACTTGTGCAAGAAATTGTCCAGGTGGATGTGCTTTGGTGAAGATATCTGCTTTCTGATCTGTGGTAGTGACAGGAACAAGCCGTAGAGTTTGGCTGAGCAAATGATGACGAACAAAGTGACAATCAATCTCGATATGTTTAGTACACTCATGAAAGACATCATTATGAGCTATTTGAATAGCACTTTGATTATCACAATGGATTGGAGTACCGAAACGATGAGAAACACCCATATCTTGAAGAAGCCATCGTAACCATAGGAGTTCAGATGTTGCATCTGCAAGAGCTCGATACTCAGCCTCAGTTTTGGAGCGAGAGACAACAGTTTGTTTCTTACTACGCCAAGAGATAAGTGACGAACCAAGAAAGAAACAATAACCAGTGGTAGAACGACGATCAGTAGGATCCCCTGCCCAATCAGCATCACAATAACATTGCAAATCCAATGATGAGCTAGAAGGAAAATGCAGTCCATGAAACATAGTACCCTTTACATATCTCAGGATACGAAGAACAGCAGCAAAATGAGTAGAACGTGGAGCTGAAAGAAACTGACTGACCAAGTGAACAGCATAAGCAATATCTGGGCGAGTAACCGTCAGATAAACAAGACTACCCACTAAAGTACGATACAAAGTCGGGTCTGGGAGAAGACTACCATCAGAAGGAGAAAGCTTGATGTTCTGTTCTAGTGGTGAAGAGGAAATCTTACTATCTGTCAATCCTGCTTTGGCAATATGATCAGAAGCATACTTTGTTTGTGATAAGTGTAAGCCCGTAGAATCAGAAGTAACCTCAATACCCAAAAAGTAACTCAAAGAACCAAGATCCTTCATCTCAAACTGGGAATGGAGAAAAGTCTTGAGATCTCGAATACCATCACTATCATCACCTGTAATAATCATGTCACCCACACAAAGTAAAAGAAGGGTGGTACCTTGGCTAGTTTTTCGAGTAAAAAGAGCAGAATCATAGGCACTGGATGTAAAACCCAACTGAGCAATAGTGGTACTAAATTTTGAAAACCAAGCTCTAGGGGCTTGCTTAAGACCATATAATGCTCGTCGAAGACGACAAACCTTGTTAGACGGTACAGAAGAACCATGAGGTGGCTTCATGTAAACTTCCTCAATAAGATCACCATTTAGAAATGCATTCTTAACATCCATTTGATATGTTGGCCATTTTCTAGATGTAGCAACAGCTAAGAGGGAGCGAACAGATGTGAGACGAGCGACTGGAGCAAAAGTCTCTTCATAATCAATGCCATATTCTTGAGTAAATCCCCGAGCAACAAGGCGTGCTTTGTAACGTTCCACTGAGCCATCAGACCGAGTCTTGATCTTGTAAACCCACTTACAATCAATGACTGACTTATCAGGTTGTCGATCAACAATGTCCCAAGTATGTGTTTTCTCAAGAGCTTGTAACTCTTCTGCCAGCCATTGCTTGCTGCCACATAGGATTAGAAGCTGCCTCACGAAGAGGTTCATGTAACGTGGCTAAGGCATAATAACAATGAAAATCACGAAGTTGAGTATTTGGTTCCCTTACTCTAGTGGAGCGACGAAGAGGAGGAGGTACATATGAGGAAGGCACGGATGTATCAGCAAGAGCCTCGATCAAATCAAAAGTTGAGGGAGACAAGGAAGATTGGTCACTGTTTGAGCTAAAAATACCTGCAAGATTCTCGTCAGCTAGTGAAATATCAAAAGATAGGTCTGTGAAAACTTGTGGAGAAGAGGATTGGGATGGCAATGCGGAAACACTAGTAAATGGCTTATGCTCCCAAAAGACCACATGACGCGAGACACGAAGACGCTTAGAAATTGGATCATAACACCTATAGCCTTTATGTTCTATACCGTACCCTAGAAAACAACATAAACGAGCTCGAGGTTCAAGTTTAGTTCTTTCATGATCAGGAAGTAGAACAAAACAAGCACATCCAAAAACTTTAAGAGAATGATAGTCAGGGGTCTTATTGTATAGACACTCAAAAGGAGTTCGCATGCCTAGTACTGGTGTAGGAACTCTGTTGATAGTGTAAACAGCAGTAAGAGCAGCTTCGCCCCAGAATTGTTCAGGAAGAGAGGATGAAACAAGAAGGGCACGAACAGTGTCTAGGATATGACGGTGTTTCCTTTCAACTCTACCATTTTGTTGTGAAGTGTGTGCACAAGATCGATGAGAAAGAGTTCCATCATTCTTTAACAATTTACTGAACTCAATTGATGTATATTCACCAGCATTGTCAGACCTAAAAACTTTTATCTTGCGAGAAAACTGAGTTTGTATCATATTATTGAATTCATTGAAAATTGACAAGAGTTCAGATCGTTGTTTGAATAAATAAATCCAAGTATATCGTGAAAAGTCATCAATAAAAATAACAAAATAACATGAACCTCCCATAGTTGATGTTGGAGTTGGACCCCAAATGTCATAATGGACTAAATCAAATGGTGAAGAAGAAGAAGATTCACTTTTATTGAATGGTAATGCACTTTGTTTTCCAAGTTGACAAGATAAACAATCAAAAATGTCCTGAGAAACTTTACCTAAAACACCAGTAGAAGATAGTGATTTTATTCGAGAAATAGATGCATGACCTAACCTAGAGTGCCATAACTCTAAAGAAGCTGGAATAGGTGTTTGAGATGTAGCAGCGGTGATCAAGTTTTGTGGAACTTTCAGGCTTTCAAGTTCAAACAGTGTTCCAACCTTACGCCCTGTCCCAACTTTCTGACCTGTTCGAGGATCCTGCACAATACAACCATATTGTTTTGAAAAATGTAAGTCAAGACCGAGATCACAAAGTTGGCCAACAGAAAGCAAGTTAACGGCAAGGTTAGGAACAAGATAAGTATTAGGTATACAAAGAGTGGAAGTTTCAACATTACCAATGTGGGTGGCTTTCAAGGTGGAACCATTAGCAATTGTAATGATGGAATTATTAGAAATAGGCATTGTATTCTTAAATAAAGAAGGATCAGCAGTCATATGGTTTCCACAAGCAGTATCTAACAACCAAGTGTTACCTGATGTAGCAGCAGACATGGCAGTAGTGTGATTTTGAGACATTACTTGATTGATCAAAGCCTGAAGGTCATCAGTCGAGATTGTAAATTTGTTAGAAGAAGATTCAGAGGTAATCGACTCAGTGTTGGTTGCTGCAGCAGCCTTGGTGCTTGGAGAACCATCAAGACGTGTTCCATTGGCATGAAATGTAGCCTTGCATTTTTCAACAGGATGATTAGTCCTACCACATCGCAAACAAGGCATTGCCAAAAAAGATTTGGAGTCAGAAATCCGTGCTCCATTAGAATGAAATATTGCTTTACAATGGGCAACAAGATGATTGCTTCGTCCGCATCGAAAACAAGGCGGAGTGCGTTGTTTAGGAGTTGCAGCAACAACAGTGTCTGTTTGATGAGTTCGAGTCATAGCTAACCGAGTTTCTTCAGAAATCAACTCTGTAAGTGCATTATCCATAGTCGGTAGAGGGTGTCGACGCAAAAGTGAAGACTTAGTATTCTCAAAATCATCTCGAAGAGCCATGAGAAATTGAATAAGTCGAAGTTGATTCCGATAATCAATAAAAATATCTCGATCATTTTTGAACTCTGGCTCAGAATTCTCAAGCATATCCCATAAATGTTGCATTTTGGAATGAAATTCATCAATTGACTGACCTGATTCTTGGCGAAGATGAGACAAAGTGATCATAAGATGGTATTGATGAGAAAGAGTAGTAGAACTGTACCGTGTTGCAATGAAATCCCAAGCTTCCTTAGCAAGATCAAAGCGTCCAAAATGTACATTGATAGAGGGAACAGTAGTGTTAGTGAACCATGTAAGGATCCGATGGTTCTTACTTTCCCATTCTTCAAGTCGATCTGCGTACTTCTCATCAGATTCTTCTATTTGTTTGACCGGTGCCTTACGTTCTCCAGTGACAACAAGCCATAGTTTCATCCCCTTTAAATAACTGCGCATAGCTGAAGCCCATCGATTGTAGTTATGCCCATCGAGAATGACTGAGATTGGTTGTGCGGTTTCTCTTTGAGTACTTATCATCTTTTCTAGATGATTGGGTTTTGAAAAAAAATTGGAAAGAAACGAGTTATCCCAAGATGATTCACCTTCGGGATGAACAGAAAATTTGCTCTGATACCATGTAAAGAAAGAGATTATAAAAGAAAGAGATAAAGAAAAGAAAGAATGAAAGAATGAAAGAAGGAATTGTATTTCTGATGATACATTATAAGAAGGTTAAAGGCCTTTATATAGGCAATAGAACATGACAATAAAGGAAATACAATCAGGAAATAAAATCGTAATTAAGTCCTAAAATCAATCATAATCAATTAGTCAACTATAATCAATTAGTCTAAGGTAACTATAATATTACAATTGATTGTAACATTAATTGTAATATTACGTTTACATTATCGTAATCAATTAGTCAACTATAATCAATTAATCTAAGTCAACTGTAATATTACAATTGATTGTAACATTAACTGTAATATTACGTTAACATCACTCTCACATCTTTACTTTCTCATCTTAGGTATCACTCATTTGTCTGCCTCCAACCAAAAGTTTTTTCATCTATTCTCAAACCTAAAGCCTTCTTTCTTTAAACCAAAAGTTTAAAGCCATAGTTAAAGATATTAGATTGTGAAAGTTTTCAGTAACCATGTATAGTATAGACTAAGATCTAACATTAATCATAGTCTTTATTATAAAGAAATATCTATTTGAATAAAAGTAGATTCCAGTTAAAAACATAAATGTAGTCTATATATAATAGCTCTGATTTTAGAAAACGGGATGAAAAAATGAGAGAAAATAAATATAAGTTAAGACTATGTTTATATTTATATCATAGTTAGATTTATGATGTCTGAAAGTTGAAAATGCTATTAAGATTAAAAACCCTTATTAAAAATATTAGATTGCGCGCGTTTAAGTAACTGTTGTTAATGTTTTTACGTAACCGTAGTCTATTTGCTTTTCTCTAGTCGTGGGAGAACATGACGTTGATGTCTTGGAATGTTTGAGGCCTATCAAGTTATGAAAAGGCATATCTGTGAAGGCAACATAGACATAGTGTTCATTTAGGAAACAAAGATGGATGTAATGAAGTAGAGACAAACTGAAAGAATTTGGTCTACAGATAACTGGAAGTGGAAAGTTTATCTGCAATGAGGAATGCTGGTGGTTTGGTGTTAATTCATGTGTTCAGCAAAACTTTCTGCTATAGTGCGTGATAGGTTTATTTTATTTAAGGAAAATGGGTGTTAAATGATTTTGTGTATATCATGGTGTATGTGTATGCCCCAAATGGCATTGAGGAAAAGAACAAACCGTAACTAATGGGAATTAAAGGAGAGCTTTGAAGGTAATTGATGCATTGCAGGAGATTTCAATATGTTAGATATTCAAATGAAAGAATAGGATGCGTCTCGAAAGGTCTTGGGATTGTTGAGTTCAATGATTAAGAATAACTTATGTTAGGATAATCTTAAAAGTAAGAGTTTTAGGCACCAATAAAATAATGATATCTCATAATATTTTAAAGACATACCAACAAATGGTTGGAAGAAGTGAAAGTAGACTTTTTTCTCAGACATTTGAATATAGTTTGAAACTTAGAGTCGCCACTGTTGAGAAGGCTTTACCGTTTATCACTCTTGACCGGATAGGATTAGCCTCAAACCATAAAATGGATGAGGATACTTGTGGTTACATAAAAAAAAGACATGTAATAACTATCTTACACTCATTCTTATCAAATCAATTATAATAAAATTAATTTACTCAAGGTCAATTTTTATTAAATCAATTTACTCATCTATTTAACTCAGATTAATAGAAAAAAAGTTGAAAACTTAAATATTTAACAAAGAGCTGTTAGCATCTAACGAAAAGATTGATTTAAAAAGTAACAAAAAAATTAATTTTATGAATTAGAAGTTAAATTAAAGAAAAAAAGCACACGAATACACTTTCATGAATTAAAAGATGCTGAGACTTGTCATATGTATTTTTAAATATAGATGCTTAGTTTCTTTTGTAAATACTATCTTTCCAAGAATTATTAGGAGAGGGCTCATATTTTGAAGGACCAACCAAATATATTGTTATATTTGAAACTATTTCCAAAAGCATTTATCAAACACAATTTCTTTTCACATTTTACACATTAGTTTTTTTTATTACTCTTTAAATTAATCTTTTTGTTACTCTTTAAATTAATCTTTTTGTTAGATGTTAATAGCTATTTGTTAATTAAGTGAATTTTTTAATTTTTTTTCAATTAATTTTAGTTAAATAGGTAAGTAAATATATTTATTGAGAGTTGACTCTGAGTAGATTAATTTAATCAGAGTTGATTTGTTGATGATGAGTATAAAATAATTATTACATGTCTTTAGATGTCATTATTTCATTGGTGTCTAAAACACCAAAATTTAAGGATCATCCTAATATAAGTTATTCTCTTAATGATTTTATAACTCAAAGAGAATTTTTAGATCTCACACCAAATGAAGAGAAGTTCACATGGTATAGATTGCGTTCAAAAAGAAGTAGAATTGATATATTTTTAATTTCATTATAATGGATTATGTGGGGGTGAATAGAACTGAGTTCTTTTTTTGCCGTTGGTGATTGTATAGGAATTTATTTCGTAAGAGATACTATGTTTTCAAAGGGTGGAATGCCGTTCCTTCTGCTTTTAGACTTAGTTATTCAGGGGTTTAACAGTTGTAATTACAACTACTTCAACGAAATTGAATTATGGCTGAGAAAAAAACAATGTTGTCCTTATGCATTTGTCTCTCATCTTTTGTCCAGGTCTCCTTACACTCATTGTTGTAAATATGAAAGTGAAGAATTCTACTTAATTATGTCCCTTCTTAACAAGAGCATCTTTTCTCTCTGTTTGCAATTTCTTGAAACAAATGCGAAGAAAATGCAGTGTGTTGACAGAGTTCTCTGAGAATATGCCAAAGTCTCACAATCTTCTAGTAGTTTATGATAGTAAAATATAAAGAACAATTTTCAGTAAGTTTGCATTGAAAAGGATGCCAATTTTGATGGGCTTTGAGGTTTTAATTTGATGACTAGAGTGTGTTTGAGGCATGAGGTTGAACATGAATGGTGATCAAGTTTAACTAGAGATAAATTCAACCTTACATCCTGCATGTCTGCCCTGTTGAAACTTGAAATTAATCATAGCTAATGGATTAGTTCATTCAAAAATCATTTATAAATATTTTTCTTTGATTCACTAGATTATAACTCATGAGTTTGAAAAATTCTTGCATGTACTTCTTTTAATATTTTTTTTTTGGTTTACCATAGTATTGACACGAAATATCCACCATCGAAAGCAGTGACTAATCTCTGTCAGAGACTCTAAGCACACACAAAGTAGGTAATCCCTTTCCAGCATGATCTGCTCGATACCCAAAGCCAAGAGTCGAACCCTGAACAGCTTGGTTAAAAAACACAAACCGCTACCACTTGTGCCAACCAATATTGGTACTTCTTTTAATATTTTACTAATTGTATTTTTAATATTATTCTAATTTTGATATGCGTCTTGTTTATTACTTTGTTTATTATTGTGAACACTATTTTCTTTTCTTACAGTAAGACTCGTTTGACACTTCTAGACAATGTAGAGTTCCAGCGCACTCTTGCGTTAATCAACTCACTATATGCAAGTGACAACATCTGATTGAATGCCTTCACCCTTCATTTTAGAAGCAAGGTCCATAGCCTCGGCAATGAACTTAAACTTACAAAGGCTAATAGGCTATCAATAACAGCACTATAATCTAAGAACCATCTCATTAAACAATCTAGCAGCTTGAGCAACTTTACGTTCCAGGAAAAACCAAAGTAGAGAAAGTAACTAAACGAGCTTTTCAGAAAGCTTATGCATCTGCAGATCTGCTGCTCATTGGTAAGCTAAAAAGAAATATCCAAAGTCACTGGAACACTGGAACTATATTAAATCGTTCCCTTACTCCCGAAAATAGGATAGAATAGCTCACAATAATTTATAGAGAATCCAGATCCTGCATATGCTAAAACAATAACAAAACTTGAATGCAAAATTGTTTCTGAAAACCCAAATTTTATCCGTTCCAGGAGTTACCAAACAGTAACGAGTCCAAAAGAACCCCAATAATTTGGTTGGAGGATAATGCAGCTGCAGCAAAATCTCAAATGACTCATTCACTTTTCCCATTTTGCTGGGTAGCAACAAAATTGCGAATGACTTCTATTGCCAGTTGATGAGCACTCTTGTTCTGCAGCTTTGCAAGCTCGTCCATGGCTTCATATGTCTCTTTGTCAGCAAAAGGCTTTAGGTTATACCTTGCTGGTGCTTGCACTGGACCTTCCCATTTGTCCACCAGCTCTTTAAGTTTTTCAAATCCCTGATAAAAGTCAACATCCTCATCAGTTGCTGGGCCATGTGTTCAATTGATAGTAAAAATATATTTTTTGAAGGAAATGCAGATAAAAGCTGAGACAGTGCTAGATTATTTTCATATTTTACCACTAGAGCCCAAAGAGAATAGTAATGGAAACGTGCTAGTTGTTCCAGTACTTACCATACGGGTTGTGAAGTCACCAAATGATTCTTTGCTTTGTCTTTTTTGTTTCCAGTAGTAGAACAAAGGTTCAAAAACTTTTTCAAGATCCTGAACTTTGACTTTATCCATAAAACTTCTTGCTAATTGGGTTTGATTGGGTCTTCCTCCAAGCCAAATCTAATTTTAACAACATAAACAAAATTACCAAGTTATCCTAATAATTATTAGGATAGAAAGGCATCACATGAAATGATTGAACTACCTGATAGCTGTTGGGACCATCACCAACCAGTCCAAGCTCAGCCATGTATGGTCTAGCACAACCATTAGGGCAGCCAGTTATCCTTATCACCACAGACTCATTGTACTTGAGACCAACCTGAAATTAGACAGTGTATATCTGTTTATTAGAGTTCCAAACCTGATTTTAGAGGAATTCAAATAATACTTAGGGATGAGAGTTTGCACAATGCACTAGACTATGGAAATTCACACACACAGAAGGTATATAGAAATTTGAAAATAAAATGAAAGCTATGCGCAGCACGTCTTCAAAAGGATCATGGAGAAGTAAAATTTCAGCTCGCAAAGAAGGTGACTGTTTCAGCCATTAATCATGCCAGCTTAAGTGTTAGGCCAGTATTGTTGTTGGGGATATGGGGTCAGTTAAATTTAACAGGATATTCGATAAACATACCTTTTCAAAGACAGCTCTAACCCGCTTGAGGATGTCAGGTATGCCGCGTTCGGCTTCAGTTATTGCCAACGGGCAAAGTGGGAAAGCTGGGCATGCCATAGCAGTTAAGTTCAAAGGGTCCACATATCTAGGATGCTGTTCACAGCAAGAACCAGTCAGCTACACATCTAATTCAAAGTATAAATTATAACAAAATAAAAGAGAGTATGGTAAACAATTTCTGGGAATGAATACTGAGAAGCAAACTAAACACTTCCGAACTTACAACATTATTGCAACTCAAGGAAAATTCAAAAAGAAATAGGAAAAAAACTAAAAGTTTAAGTGCAATGTGTAAACTACGGGATAGTAAGTTCCTGGAAAAGTTATTTACAGACTGTGTAGTCATCACTCCTTGGTTTAAATAGGTTAATCCCTCACTTCACAAAAATATGAAAATTTCTTGTGGAATGGATATATTTATGCCATGTGTTCATATTTGAAACGTTGAAGGTGAAAAGTTTTAACTCCACAAGGGCTGTTAAGACACTGACACACGTACCATTTCTATTTTTTTAATTAGTTTTTATTTTTATTTTTTAAATATAACTAAGAGACATGTCACTTTGTTAGTCCTGCTTGTAGAATCTAAAAACTTCACTAATAGTGCATTAAATAATTTTTCTTTATGCCATCTGCATAGACATTTTTAAATACTAGGTTTTGTGTGACAAACCTACTATTGCATTGTGGTTTTGTAACTTGAGTGCAGGTTGAGTGCAGGTCTGCAATAAATCCAAGGTTTTCAGTCCTTCAACAAATTACAATGTCTTATTGGCAACCAACCCAAACAAGATAGACAAGGCAAATATTCTTAACAATTTGATTAAGATGCTCAACTCTAAAACTTTTGCAGACATTGCAGACTGCAGGTTCAGAAATCAGATAGGTATTATAGCAAGTAATAAACATCTTACCAGCAGGCCAGCCTGAGCAAGAACTGTGGTAATAGGACGCCTCCATGCACTACGTATGTCGCACAAAATAAGGTTTTGGTTTGGCGTGATTCGCACATTTAAATTATACTTCTCTATTACTTCCCTCAGTGTCTTTTTCATTTTTCCTCCAACACGACCATTATCTACATGGAGTCCGCAAAATAAAGCACCATCACCCTGCCAAGAATTTCTAAGCAGTCAGAAGTGACCAAGAAGGTCAAATGCACTGTATTAAGCTAAAGATTGCATTAGAATTGAAAACAATCTGAGCCAAGCATAATATCAAAAGATTAACAGACAATTACTCATTAGGCAATTTGGAAGTCAAGAACCATAACTGAAACCAAAGGCATCATGTATGATATCTCCAAATTAAAAACACACACCTGTTCATGCCATCCCAAGTAACTCTTAAATTCCCATTCAGGCAACTCATGGAAAGGCTCAAATTTCTTTCCATAATATTGCTCAACAACACTTCTAAACTTTTCAATCCCCCAAGAGCTGATCAAATATTTCATTCTACTATATTTACGGTCATCTCTTCTGCCATTATCTCGTTGTGTAGCAACAATGGCTTTAATAGCATACAAAATGTCCCCTTTTGGCACGTAACCCAGTGGTTCTCCCAAACGAGGGAAAGTGGTCTCCAGTCGATGGGTTCTTCCCATGCCACCACCAACCTGTAATGACAATTACAAGAAATGGCTACTTTTAGGTATAAATGTGTGTGAGAAAGAAGGGAAAAAGATATGATTTTTTTTTTACAGTAGTCTTACATATATGTTGAACCCCTGAGGCTCCCCATTTTCATCAGAAACCACCACAACACCAATATCATTCGTGAGAATATCCACTGAGTTATCAGTTGGCACAGTCACAGCAATTTTAAACTTCCTTGGCAAGAACTGAGTCCCATATATTGGCTCAGGCAAATCAGGGAAATTTGTTCCATGAGAATTATCATTCCTAGCTTTCACAACTTCCGGAGGTTCTGATGTCATGAATCTCTCCCCATCCAACCATACATCATAGTAAAAACCTGACTGAGGAGTTAACAATGCAGCAATGTTGTCAGCAGTTTCCTGAGCAAACAGGTATTCTTTTGTCATTAGAGGCGCAGCAGGAGCAAGCACATTCCTATTGAGATCCCCACATGCACCAAGAGTGGATCCCATGTTTTTAATAATGGTGCTCATCACGGTCTTGAGGTTCTTCTTCAGAACACCATGGAGCTGAAAGGTTTGCCTAGTGGTCAAACGTAGTGTTCCAATTCCAAACTGATCAGCAAGATCATCCATGGTCAAGTAGAGTTGGTTTGAGACTTTGCCGCCGGGATTTTTAGTACGAAGCATGAAAGAATAAGACCTTGTACCACGCTCATCTCTGTTGTACTGTTGATAGCTCCCGTGGAACTTAATTAATTGTGTTGCAGCCTCGTTTATGTTTGGGGTATCTGTCAATATCTCCTCGTTGAGAGGGTATCTAATGAAATTGCTTTGTTCTTTGAATATTTCAACTTTACTTCGCTTTGGCTCTGTGGTAGTCGTCTCAGGCTTCAATGGCTGTAAAGGATTCAACAAGTTATTTAAAAGAAACAATTTAACATTAAAATTTGCAATTTAGATTTAAAAGGGAAGGCTGCTAAAATTATTCCAGCTTAAATGAATACATTACAATGAATCATATTCCACAGAGGAAAATATGTCGATTTTAATAGAAAACACTTATGCAAGCATCGTTTCTTCAATTTTTTTAAGATGGAAAATGGAATACGCATTCAAAAAATTAGCATTTAAAAAAGAAACAAATGGAAAACAGTCCAATTGATCATTTTATACTACCAATTCTCAAAAAGCAATAAAGAATGAAACGTAATTTTTTTTATCATTTTTGAAAAAAAAAAAGCAAGTTGAGAAAAAAGATAGTGAAAAGTCAAAAAGTTGTAAAAATTTACAAAATTTCTCAGCTTCCAAACAACAATAAACATCCAAAATGAATTTTTTTTCTAAAAAAAGAAAAACAAAATAAAACTGACCGTGGAGACAGCTCTGATGACAGAGGGACTGGAGAAGGAAACCGGAAATACGCGAAGATTCCTCGTCAAAGCTATAGAATGTAAAGATTTCAACCCGGTGAAGCTCTGGAGTCGAATCTTTGGATCAGTCGGTATCACGGTACCCGTCGCAGTTCCAAACGACGTCGTCATGGCTTCAAAGAAAAGCCAAAGCCTAACCTTTCAAAAAATTTTCCTTTTTGAAAAAAAAAATTCAGCTAGGGTTTTTCAACCTTCTTTTCAAACGAAGAAGAAAAAATAGAGAAGGCACAATGGGGCGACAGTAGAGAAGAAAGAGCAAAGAGGTTGTTGGCGAAATGGATTTTATTTGTGTGAAGTGTGATAAAACCGAATAAAATAAAAGTACAAATTGGCGCTGGCTTTTATTTGTTTTTGCTAAGGTGCGCCGTCACGTGCCTGACACGGGACTTTCTTTCAGTAAAACCTGGACTTTGATGACAGGCCCACGCTCTATGTTCTACGTGACGTTTTGTTGGGATGGTTTGCCCTAGTTCTTTTTTGATATAGAACTTAATAAATCGAATTATTTCTCATCAATTATTTAAATGAAATTTTTAAAAATATTTTTAAAAAATTCCTTTAAAGAGTTTAATAAAAATAAATTTTTAAATAGAGTAATTTTATTTAACATTTATCTATAGATGAGAAAGTCTCATTCCTAATCATCATTAACTCAATCAAAAATTAATTTGCTAATTCATTACAAGTATTTTAACAATGAACTTGGATAATTGATTTTTATAGTATACATTGACAATGAATTTTTTTAATGCTACAAGCATGATTAATAAGGTGATAGATGGCTAGAGAATGTTAAAAAAATTATTTGATAATATTTAATCTCGTTTTTTAAATTAAAAATATTTTATGATGTTTTTATTATTAGTATATTTTCATTTAAGTTTAAATTCAATTTCAAATTTAATCAAAGTCAAATTTCAAGTCTCTTATTTGAATTAATATAAAAAATGAGTTTAAATAATTAGATTGTACTTTTTGAATATATATTTTTATTCAAAATTACAATCATACTCACATATTACATTTGATAAATCGTTAATTTAGTAAATACAAATAATAACAACAAATTATTCAAATAACAAATTCTATTCAATCTCATATTTTATAAGACTTAAATTTAAAATCTTAAAGTTCCAATACTCCTCTTTACAACTATAGCAATTTCTCATCGTCTATCAAATTGTACTCCTGTATCCGAATTCGAATATTATAAATAGTATAAATTTTCATAAACATTCTCAAGCAACTCATCGACAAATGCGTGTTATGCAAATGGCAAAAGAAAGCGCGTGAAAGAGTTGTGGACAGAGATGCGAAAATAGATTTGGATTGTAGTGGTACATTGAACTTGGACGGAATTACATTTTACCCATTGTCAAGTAGGTTAACAGCATAACAGGGAAGGGCTGCGGAGGCTACTGTCTTCGTATTAAAAAAAAAAAATTTGTATATGATATGTTGATAATTTATAATTTTTATATGAATTTATATATATATATATGATACATTGACAATATATAATTTTTTTACATTGTCAATATATTAGAAGTTGATACCTCATTAATAGATCCTTATATGCAAATATAAATAAATTTTTTAAATTTACCCATAAGGGTCTATTCATGAGGTGTCAACCTCTAATATATTGACAGTGTATAGGTGCATCATATATAAACTCTTTTTATATATTATCAATACATTAAAAGTTGCTATTTTATCAATAGATTTTTATAGGTAATTTTAAAAAAATTATTTATATTTATATATAAGAGTCTATTGATGAAGTGTTAACTTCTGATGTATTGACAGTGTATAGAAACTATACATTGTCAGTGCATAATATATAAATCTTTAAAACAATATTTAGTTTTAAAAATTAAAAGAGAAACGATTAGGTAGGTGAAGGTCTATGACAGAAAAGTAGAGTTCCTTCATATGGCAGTTACTGATTGGCAATTGCCAGAAAAGATGAAAGAAAGCGAAACAAAAATACTAACAAAAGTAAAATAGGTTGACGGTTGACTGACCTCACTTTAATCAAAGGTCAGCACTTATGTCATACAACATATAACAAATAAATAATACTTTTTTGATAAAACAAATAAATAAAAACTTCTTTCTCACAATAAATAATTGTAAAAAAAAAAGTATACAAAGATTCCTTTGACCTATGTTCAACGCCAAAAGCCCTATCTTTCAACTTTCACTAACAAAAAGATAAATATATTCTGAAATTTTGGACACGATAGGTAGAATCTCAGCATTGGCCAAAAATATATATATTTTAAGAATAATACACAAAATTAAGATTATAGTTCACCCAAAAAAATCAAGATTATAAATATTTTAGGTTTTTTATGATAAAAATATTAATGCTATGAAATATTTCATATTTTGTCAATTTTTTTATTAAAATATAATTTATAAAAATACGAGTATATTACATAAACATATCTTGTAATTATAAGTGGATTAAATGTGATCATTGATGATTAAATTTTGAAACTTAAAATTTATTTCTGTTTCACATAATCCCAAACCGTTATTTTTATCGTTATTTTTATTTTTTATTTTATCTTCATCTTCTTCAATTTTTAGGGTTTTTTTCTTTCTAAAACTCAAATTTTGGCTGCCAATAGGCAATAACTGTGCCGGTCTCCAGTGACTACGGTCGACCACCACTCTCTAGTGGCGTTTAGCTTTCAAATTACACTAAAGTTTTCGTCTCTTTCTCCTCTTTTTACTCCTTAGACTAGTTTTACCTTAAAACTCCAAAGTTTCTTAGATCTGCATCCAAAGTCGCAACTTTCAACTTCCAAAAACACTACGTTTTATCGTTTCAAAACCAGCACTTTTTCAATATGTTGTTCTGCTCTTCATAGTCTATATTTCCTCCAAGTTTAATGTCCAAAAACATAGCTACAAAATGAAAACTTAAAAAAAAAATCTTGGCCAATTTTCTCAATTTTATGTTTATATTGCTTGCTTTCTAAAAGTTTTTGGATTTTCTACGTGGGTAGCCTTTTTCTCAATTTAAAAAGAAAAATATGTTTTTTGGTTTTAAAAAGAGAAAAATCAGTGAATTATTGAAGAACACGAAAAAAAAAAAAAGAAGAAAAAATAAATAAAAAAACTTAAAGAAAACAGAAAAAATAACGGTTTTGGGTAAAGTAAAACGAAAAATAAATCTTAAGATGGATAAATGTCAAATTTATACATCAAGGACCACATTTAGTTTGCCTCAAGCCACATAGTATTTTTATGTAATTTACCCTAAAAATATTTATTTGAATTTTATATGAATGAGCTATGTGATAAATAATTGAAAGAATTAAAAATTTTAATACTTTTATTTATTTTTTAATATTTAATTAGTATAATTAAAATAAGATAAAGTTTTTAATTTCAATACAATAAGAGATTGAGAGTTTATCCGTATTTTTTTAAGAAAATTCATGGATTTATTTAGTTATTATCTCAATTTTTTTTGTTACAAGGAAAATATAAATAACTGGGAATGAGAATGCTTGAATTCGAATCCAATACATACAATATGCCACAACTCATCTTTAGTTACTCAATCAAGAAATTGTTAGCATACAATATTATTTTAAAATATTATATTTTTACTATCAATAATTAGTGTTTATTAGAATTTTGTCCACGCATAGTGTGGCTCAGAAAAAAATT
This sequence comes from Heritiera littoralis, assembly GCA_031772115.1. Classification (NCBI taxonomy): domain Eukaryota; kingdom Viridiplantae; phylum Streptophyta; class Magnoliopsida; order Malvales; family Malvaceae; genus Heritiera; species Heritiera littoralis. Next base: position 870,713 of record JAPDPK010000187.1, read on the forward strand.
TGTTACTTAAATATTTTTTTAATTGATCATAACTAGAAATATACTCATGCGAATTTTTTTGCTTATTTATTTTTCAAAAATAATGTTATAATTTTATTTAAACTTTTTGATTTTCTTAATTATAATATTTAAAGAAATAAAATATACATAATATAAAAATATTAACAATTAAAAATATAAAAAATAATACAACATATAGAGAAATTTTCTATTGAATAAAATAAAAACAATTTTTGTATAATCAAATTTAGTAGATAATAACAATATCACATTCCATAACAAAAACAGAACATAAAAAATTACAACAAAAAAAAAATACAATTCACAACTGAAAGAATAATTTTATAAGTCAAAGCAATCTCTGTTGTTGTATAATTTTTGTTGAAACTCCCTAAAACGATTGAGAGAGAATAATTAAAAAACAAAAGGTGATCAACTAACCGCAGTAATGCCAACTTTGATCGAAAATATTCTTTACATCATTTTTATCAGAAAATAACAATAACAAATTTGTATTTCTTAAAAAAATTGTAAAAAGAAAAAGATTCCCTCTTGGTAAAAATAGTGTTTTGGAAAATATAGAAAAAAAAAGGAAAAACTTAGCAAAGAAATGTGAGGAAAAGTTACTTTCCATGTTATAAAACCGATGAATAATTTTTCTTGCAAAAATATTGTATCGATTAAAAAATAATTCTTATTTTAATTTCAAATATAATGAAATAAAAAATTAATTACAATAATTAAAATTTTATTTATTATATTTATTACAATTATATATATATATATATATCCAATGACCAATAAAATTGTCAATCTTATAATCAAATTTTCAAAAGCAAAAATATAAAAGAAGAAATAAATCACATGAAATGAATATATATTGCATATAAAAAAAATCTATATGTGTAAAATTTTTAATTGATTAAAAAAAAATTTTGTTAATATATTTCTAATTTCTATTAATTTTAATTAAATATATTAATTAATAAAAAAATTTTAAAAAAAATGTTGATTTAAAAAAGGTATATTGAATTACGTACTTACACAATAAAATGATTTATTTTTAACATAATTTAATTACTTATCATAGTTTCTTTTCATAGGAGTGTCATTTTTTTGAAGTGATACATCAAGTATTACATTTATAAAATTTGTAACCATATGAAACTTACTTATTGAGATAAAAGTTCTGATGATAATGATGATGAAAATTACTCCACTCAACTAAGTAAATTAGTAAATAACTAGACTCATAAGTAAACTTCAGTTTTAAATTCTCCTTCATGTCACTAAGCGAAGGCCTTATTGGCGAATGTCATGTTAGTTTTATAGTATGTTGCTAAAAGCATAAGTAATTTATAAATTTATATTATAAAATTTTAATTATTTGTATTTAGAATCTTATAGTTATACCATTGAAATATTTTTATTTTATACAATTATTATTTAAAAATTAAAATAATATTCACACATATAAATATAAAAAAATTATCTCATACATTGATCATAAAATTTTTAGATTTCATCAAATTTAATTTAAACGAAGGATTATTATCTAATATTTAGTTTGTAAAATTTTTAGGCTTCACATGAGGTGTTAATCTAGTGAAACATACCGTTTAAAGAATATTAAAAAAATACATAAAGTGAAATATGTGTTATCATTTTTTAAAATCTAAAAACTTCATTGATAGTATGTTGGATAGAATTTTTGATAAAGTTAGCTTCAATACCGAAAAAAAAAACACGGGCTTATAGGGTGAATGAGTTTGGTTAATCGGATGTTTTTAAGTATTAAAAAAAATAATATATTGTTTAAATTTCTTTTAGATATTATATTTTTTTTGTTTGTTTTAAATAATGTTTAGAAAATTTTCTTTAATTGCTTAGGTAAAAATATATTAGTAAATGCCTATGTCATTCAAACTAACTGTCCACATAAGCATCATATCGGCAAACTTTACAAGATTTTTATGTATTCTCTAATGTGTGTGTATATACATATATTATGGGTTTATATATAATGCACTGACTATGTATAGAGTTTATATGAATCAGAGGTTGACACATCATTAATAAGCAAACTGAAAACATGTTTAACTCTTATGAGCAAATTAATAAAAACTTATTTGTATTTATTTTTAAGGGTTTGGCATTTTGTCAATTTACTCATTAATGAGGTGTCAATCTTTGGTGTATTGATAATATATAAATTCAATACATGGTTAATGTATCATATATAAACTCAATCTATTCAAAGGTTGAATCATATTGAGTTTAGATCAAATCTCTCAAAGTATAAAAAAACTACATGTGATGGTAAAGACGTAAAGTAAAGTGCATTTTGTACTACTACTCCCTGAAGATTTCAGTTCATGCTCAAACAATCATACATTAGTAAGCGGCAAAATATGCAAGTGAACAAGTCAATACTGGAACTAGACCTGGCAATCTCAGACACGACACGAACACGATACGAATAAATGACACAAGATGACACGGGGTTAAAATTAAGTAAAATTAATATATGAATATGGTAATAGCTAAAAATAACATTTTGAGTTTTCCGTGTCGACACGAATTTTGACACGAATTTTTCGTGTTTTGCACGACACGAACATGGTTTTACATGACACAAACGAATTATGAACACGAATTATCAGGTCTAATCGGAACCATCCATTGGATTAAACTTAAGACATTGAAATCGCATATATGATGTTGACACCTAATTTTGTCCCATTTTTGTTATTATTATTATTTATATATATTTGTATTTGTATTTGTGTTTATTTTTATTATTTGTTCTATTATTATTATTATTATTATTATTATTATTATTATTATTATTATTATTATTATTATTATTATTTTATTATTATAGAATAAAAAAAATTGCTTTTTTGAAAAAGCTGGCACCGTGCAGGTGGCTGGCAGCCAAAATCACACTGCCAGCCCACTCGATTCCTCATCCCTATGCACCAAATCTGGCTGCCACTGATCATAATCCCTGAATATCAGGGATTTGGTCACTGTCGACCCAAGAATGAAAAGAAAATTTGGTTTAAATGCCAAGGATCGAACTGAAACAGAGGGGGGCTCGGACACTCGTTCTCAAACAAATTTACAGAAACCTTACAAAGTAATCACCAAATCATCCCAACCAGCCACTGCCTATCATCGATCCTACCACACCATTCTCACCCAACCACCACAAACCGGTAACTCCAATTCCCACCAGAACCGAGACCCTTGACCCCCTTGTCACTCTCAAAATACCTCCCGTCCCAAACCAAAAACCACCATCCACAATCGAGGCCACATTACCTAAGAACCCAAAGCCGTGACCTATTACTACCATTCCCAGCCTCACCATCGAACCCCACTATCTGGCTAATATCCCCAGCAACCTTTAACCCATAACCATCACATTCGGTCACACCCCTCCACTACCGTGACCAACACACCCAACTTAAACAACCCAAATCTCCTCAACCACACTCGAATGCAAATCAAATATCCAGAACTTCAACCAAAATACTAGAACCCAAGCCAAAATCACCCCTAAAACAATCCAAAAAAGGCCACAGCAAAAAATACGAAGAACAAAAAAAAGGGAAATATGACGGTGCAAAAGGAGGTGCCGGCTTTTGGGCCCCTTTTGGGCCGCCTTTGCTGGGCCATTTTGCAAGTTCTTCCTTGGGTTTTCTAAAGCCCAAAGCCATTTAGGTATATTTATTTTAATTTTAGTAATTTTGGTTATTGATATTATTATTAATATTTTATTTTTATTATTACTATTATTATTACTATTATTATTATTATTGTTGTTGTTGTTGTTGTTGTTGTTGTTATTATTATTATTCTTATGATGTTATTGTTATTGTGCTTTTATTATTATTAATGCATGTTGCAAAATAAGAAATTAAGAATTTTTCTTTTACTGATATTTTCATTAATTATTATTGATTAGAAAATGTATTAAAAATATATATATATATAAAAAAACAAAGAAAAAGGAAATCAAAGAAAATTTAATTAAATAAAATGTTTGATGATGGGATGCTACAGAAGTCACAAGTAGTGATTCCTAGCTGATCCTTAGGTGAGAAGAGTTGTACTAAATGTTGCCAAAAGTATTAGAATATTTAGTATGATTTTTCAATAATTTAAATTTTTATTAAAAATGAAAATGAATAAGTTTTGTTAAAAACAAAGAAATATAAATAAATCAACAAATAAATAATGAAATTTAAAATTAAAAAATTCATTTACATCATATATTATCTGTTTGCATCATATGCATTCATAATAATTTTTGAAATGGGTGTGAGCCCTTTTGACAATGAGATTCTATAGAAGTCACAAATAGTGATTCTTAAGAAATCTCTAGGTGAGGAAAATTATTTCAAATGCTGCCAAAAGCATTGGAGTATTTGATTTAATTATTCAATACAAAGGGGTTCACACTCACTTTCGATAAACAAAATCTAACCTTTTTTTAATGAAAAATAATTTTGATAAACAATAAAATGCTTCAAAATGGAATAAAGAGGAATTAATTTTAAATATTAAATTAAGACCATTTTATTGAAACCAAAGGATAACACATGATTATTGTGGTACCGTTTTTTAACGGGCGTCGTGGGGGTGCTAATCCTTCCCCACGCGTAACCGTACTCCCGAACCCAATTTTTGTTTTCACAGACCAAAATTGTCTTTTTAATAAAACTTAATTAATTTTGAGCTTTTGTTAAAAAGATAAAAATTTTAGGTGGCCAATCACGCCTAGTCAAAAAAGATTGGTGGCGACTCCCTTTGTTTTTAAATGTTTTTCAAAATCGTCGAGCGCGAAGCCGTTACGACATATGAAAAAATGGATTTCAAATCGCATATATGGGGCTCTCTTTTCATGTTGGATTTATTCTATTTTTAAGGCCCAATAACACGAAGTTTGCCGTATCATTGACGATTCAAAGTAAAGCTCAATCGGTGAAGATATTTATACTTAGAAAAAATGGGCGGGTCAAATCGGGTTTGGGTTGGATCATTTTGGATCGGATCATTTTGGGTTAAGGAAAAATCGGATCATTTCGGATTTGGATCATTTCGGGTTCGGATAAGGTCGGGTTCGGGTCAAGGAAAAATTGATCTATTTCGGGTTCGGATAAGGTCGGGTTTAGGTCAAGAAAAAATCGGTTTATTTCGGGTTTGGATCATTTTGGGTTCAGATAAGATCAGGTTTGGGTCGTTGACTTTTTTAGTCAATTCGAGTTGGTGGGATTTGGATTCGGGTCGATTGGACAGATTTATTGGATTAAGCTTTGGTCATCTTGATATGATTTATCTGGTATGAAAATCAACTGAAACAATATTTCTAAAAATTACAAAACTCATGAAAATAAAATTTTCTTCTTACATGACCTATAGTATAATTGGGATTGAAAGAATCAAAATATTTAATAATCTGTATGATAGTTTTCTTTATAATATATTTACCAATATTTATAAATTAATTACATTTTTTTCATTTTATTTTTATTATCTACAATAATTAATAACTTTTGAATCAAAGTGATTTAATAATCCCTACTAAATATCATAAAACAGTACTATATATCTCTTTAATTTATTTTGATTTTTTATAGAATAATTGGAGACATTAGTGTAGATGATATAGCTTCCATACTCTATTATAGATTAGCCATTAAATAATTATACATTAGGTTCAAATGAATACAATATAAAAGTGAATGCAATATAAAAGTGAATATTTAAATTTAACTAGATTAAAAAAATATATAACACTCATATTATTGAAAAAAATTATATTTTACTATATTAAAATACTTTGATATTTAATTTTAACATTTAAATATTTATTGATAATATTAAATTTAAGTTTGAATCTTTTCAGGTTTGGGTAAATTTGAATTCGGATCAATTTGGATTCAGGTCAATTTGGGTTCAGATCAATTCGGGTTCGGATCCGGTCGGATTTGGATTAATGTAAATTCGGATAAATTTGGTTCGGATCAATTCAGATTCGGATCGGGTTAGATTTGGGCTGTTAACTTTTTTAGTTAAATCAGATCGGTCGGGTTTGGATTCGGGTTAATTGGATGAATTTTTCGAGTCGGGTCAACTTTTGCCACCTCTAGAAATGAACATAGAGCTTCAGATTATGACGTGAGAACAATTCATCAGAGAACTTTTCACCCATGTGCTGTAATGTCTTTTCCTTTTCCAGAATTTGGAGGTTGAAGTTGAAGATGCCAAATAAACATCACAATCTAATTTTGGTAGGCATTCAAGGGAATTTTTTAAAGGTTGCGAATTTTGGTAGGCATTCGAGGGAATTTTTTTGATGGTTGCAAATGGATTGCTTTTCAAATGGTGATTAGAGAGGACAGCAGTGCTGTCAGTTGACATGGTGTATAAGAATTGATCAGATGATGAGCAGGTTATATTCTTGTGTATTGATTGAGAGTTGATACCCTATAGTCACTCTGAGTCATGGAAGTTATGAACCGGATGACCTAATGCGAAGTTAGCAGCTGACCTGCACGAGGTTGAAGCAGCTCTGCCAGTTACTTTAACACACTAGGACAAACGCTAGCTGAGATAGGCAATTTTCAATTTTTACAACAGTTGCAATAATTATTTCTGTTAATAATAAAAAAATAAATATATAATAGCAGGGCAAGTTTAGTTTCAGCTCAAAGTGGTTGTATGTTTTGACAACACATAATGAAAGTCAAGCAATTGAACGAATGCGAGACAAACACTTCTTCCTTACGGAAAGGACCAGTAAAGCCTAAGGCACATATTTACAAGACAAACACTCCTTTTCCTCCTCTTCTGCTGCAACTAACTCATCACAACACAGCTATTTAGAGACACTATAACGCATCTACCTAACCCTACCAATCTCAAAGGTTCCATGACAAAATAAATTGGAAAAAGACAGAAATTGACAATAATTTTATCAACCAAACAAAAATCAACGGAATTCTCTTTTTTCCATAGCAACATCCTTAATTCTGACTTGTACTCAACTTGCTAATTGCAATGAGCCATCCCTCATCAACTTCAAGCTTAGACTGTTGAATCTTTCCCGGGAATACTGTCTGGATGCTTTTCTCCAATCGGTTCCAGCCTTCATCATAGCAACAAACTCCTCATAACTTATGCGTCCATCCTGCAACATAAAAGTAAAAGCTTCAACTTCCAATAAAACAGCAAGATAAAACTTCTTGGTGAAGTTTTGGACCCAAGGCTTTATAAGATGAACCACATCAAGACTTGTATGCAAGTGCTAAACACACGAAATATAGGACTTGCATATATATTAAGTTCAAATTGAATCCACTATTACTAAACATGAATACGTATACAGCAATAATCACCTTGTCCGTGTCGACATCATGCATGATGTCATTGATAACTTCTTCATTACAGGTGTCAACTTCATCATTTAAGGCATCTCGCAGATCTTCTATCTCTAAATAACCACTTTTATTTAGATCAAAGAAGGCAAAAGCTTTATGTAAGTGCTCATCATTGGCCATTTTCCTGAGGTGAACTGAAACTGCTACAAACTCTCCATAATTCAGAGTTCCATCACCATCAAGATCAGCCTGTAAAAGTAGGTGGCAGTTATTCCATTGATGAAAATGGAAATTCTAAATATGAAGCATTAGTTATAGAGAAGATAATATGGTCAAACTCAGGAAACAGAAGGGATTTGAGACTTGAGGGGCAGAATATAGTGTCTGTGCAATAAGTGTCACCCAAAAGGCGAAAAATTAAGTAGGAGAATCTTAGCTCCTGCTCCCCCAACACCCCATTCCATTCTCTTCGGTTTTGGTTTTCCACTTCGGTGAAGTCGAATTAGTTACAGGTTTCAGATGTTTAAAGACAAGATAAAAGCTAAAATAGCTCGGTTGCATTAGTGGCATAATAACTTCTTAGATCTGGAGGGATCAAAAATTAAATTTTGGGGTCAAGCACAAATATTCTTACAGCTTCCACTAGGATCTGCAAATCTGCATCAGGAATATGTTGGCCAAGCTTTTGCAACCCCATCCTAAGCTCCTCGAGGTTTATATTGCCTCGTTTTCCAGTGTCCATCATTTCAAATGCCTCTTTTATGCCAGCTACTTCCTCCACAGATAAATGCTCAGCAATCACCTAGCAAATCAAGAAAACAACAAAGTACGGTCTTTGAAAGTAGAAACTAGAGTTACTGTACCTACAGCCAGTAATAAGCCAGTTCCTAGGTAGCCCCAAAAATTTGTATCATGTGACTGAAAAGTAGATAAACTATAAGAGGAGACATTTGAATTATTACCCTTAGAGCTCTCTTCTTCAGCTTGTTCATTACAGAAAATTGTTTGAGCCTAGCTTTCACAGTCTCACCCAATGGAACATTGGGAGCTTTCTTGATATTTTGTAACCATGGATGTTCTGCACACGATAGTTCAGATGATTTTTGTTCTATAAGGGCAATACATATCAAGATAAAAAAACAAAGCACATACAAAAGATGTGCAGAAGGTTACCAAGCACTTCCTGAGCAGTAAGACGCTGCTTTGGATCAGGATTAAGCATTTTCTTTACAAGGTCCTTTGCATTGTCAGAAACTTTAGGCCATGGGTCCCTCTTAAAGTCAATTACAGAGCGAATAATTGCCTGTGCCACCCCCTGCTCAGTCTCTGTATGAAAGCACACAAATGTTATTTACATGTATTCTTCTATAACATAAGAGCAGATAGGGAAAAAAACTCTTGATCACATAATATTAAACAGTTTTAAAAGAAATCTTTTTCTTTATATCTCTTATCATCGCCCAAAGGCTCTGAAAGCACGCACTGCTTCTACAACTATCTTGAGCTCTAACCTTCATGAAGTCAAATGAACAAAGATCCTCAAAAAAATTCAAAGACCAACCTGCCCAGAATGGTGGGACACCACAAAGTAAAATATACAGGATAACTCCAGCACTCCAAACATCAACCTCTGGGCCATAATTACGTTTAAGAACCTCTGGAGCCATATAATATGGACTTCCCACAATCTCATTGAATTGCTCACCTGTTAAAAAGAGCATTCTTGAGGCAAACTTGAGCTGCTTGAGCATGTATAAAATGGAGTGGAAACTAAAACAGTACAATGTGAACACTTATAAAGCTCAAATAGTCAACAGTTAATATGCAATACCAGGCTTAAAGAAGACTGACAACCCAAAATCAATTGCCTTCAATGGGGCATTTTCCTTCTTATTTGCGAACAGAAAATTCTCTGGTTTGAGATCGCGATGCATGACTCCATGTTTATGACACATCTGCAACATAAATTGCATATAGCAGACAATGTTATTTATTTTCATCTGAAAAAAAAAAAGAACTATCATTCAGATTAAAAAGAGAGAGAGAGAGCAATTGCATAAGATAGATAGACAGTGAAATGTGAAAAGAAAAAAAAAAGTCAAGTAAAGAGCTCATTTTATATTAACCGCAATTCCAGATTCCAGACAGCAACAGCTGTAAGGTACTTCAAAACAACCTTATTACTTTATTTGCTACCATGACCTTATACAGAAATATATATATATATATATATATATATATATATATATATATAATTTCTCACAAATAACTTTTAGACTAATCAAGATAAGAAACCAGCATGAATGCCTAAAATTGTCCAGATATGTGGATTTTATGCCAAATGACAAAATTCAATCTACCACAACAGATAATTGCACAAGAGAACATCCAAAAAGGTGGATTATACACCAAACTGACAAAAGCTCAACCTACCAAATGGATTGAGTTTAACATTTCGGTTCAAAGATGGTAAAATCAATAAGAAAATCTACACATTTATCAACAAACAATAAATATAATCATTAGAAACAAAACTGCAAGAACAGAACTGGGGCTCCTGACTCCTGTAATGCTGAAACCAGTTTCTTAGCAAACATATGAACGAATAACTGTATGAACCTCATGTAAGACCATAAACATGAAATGCAAGACCATATCACTTCAACAACAGAAAAAACAGTCAGAATACAACCTGAACAACTTCGACAATCGTCCTCATGACCCCTGCAGCTGCTCGTTCAGTGTAGTGCCCCCTTGCAACAATCCTATCAAACAACTCTCCTCCCTCGCACAATTCCATTACAATGTGCACAGCATCATCATCCTCATAAGTATCCTTCAAGGAAACAATATTAGGATGCTTGGGAAAATGCTTCATTATCTGAACCTCCCTCCTCACATCCTCGATATCCACTGCAGTCCTAAGCTTCTTTTTGGATATTGATTTACAAGCAAATTTATCACCTGAGTTCACATCAGTACACAAATATGTTACGCCGAATTCGCCACGCCCCAGCTCACGGCCAAGGTCATATTCAGCTGAAATATCATGACCAGTGGGTTCCTTCAAAACCCTGAGCTTGAACGTAGTGGCAGATCCATTGGTGACAGCATAATCATCTCCATAAAATGGGTTATCTTTGGTCTTCTTTTTCCCTTTTTTGTTATTCTCAACTGGAGAACCAGGCGTAGCACAGCAATTTCCCATGAATCAGAAAACGCTCCAAACAAGCAACAGCTCTCAACTTTCCAAAATTTCCTGAAATTTCACGAGAAACTTCATAAGCAAAACAGATAAAATGAGGACTTAAGATAAAAAAAAAAAAAAAAACTTACGAGATAACCATACATCAATAAGCCAAAATCAAAATCTTAGATCCACAACGTCAAGTAACTTTCAAGAAAAAAATTATGCAAAAATACAAATAAAAAAGAAACCAAAATATGGAAGAATAGAAAAAGGAAACTTCCAAGAAAGTTGGAAAATTTGAATTTGAAAGGTATTTCACAGACCGAAGCAAACCAAGAAAAGTAATATTCTCTAGAAACAGACCTTCAGCAAGAGAGAATCAAACCCAGAAAATCAATTGAAAAAATGGACCACCTTAAACAAAGACAGAAAGTTGTTTTGAAATGAAAGGAAAATTTAACCAACCCACCTTTTTCTGACAATCTGGGGCACTGAGAAAAGAATCTGAGGAATATCCAGAAGGGTTTTGAAAATGAAATTTCTTTCAGTGTCAAGGAAAATGAAAAGGGTTTTCTGGGTGAAATGTGAAAGTGCGGAGATTCGAGATAACGAGAGAGAGACAAAGAGAGAACAAAAAGAGTCAAAGCTCTCTTCTTGCAAAGACTTTCTCTCTCTGAAGCCTCTCTCTCTTTTTTCTTCTTTCTCCAAAAAAAAAAAAAACTCAAAATTTTCTTTGTTTTTTTCTCTTGGATTCAACTATGGAAAGGAGAGACAGACAGAAGGTTTTTCTCTGTTTTTTTTTTTTAATAATTGTTTTCTTCCAAAAATATCCCAAACAAACTTCAAAATAATTAAAAAAAGTAAAATCAAATCTGTTTCTATTTTAGGTTTTTTCTTTACTTTATTATTATTTCCAAAAAATTAATAAAACCTCCTAAAGGTAAATAAAAATGTTTTGAAGAAATAGAAATGGAGGTTTCTCCACTTTGGAAACAACAGATAAAAGTATTTTTCAAAGGTTTTATCTGAAAATATTTTGTTTTCTTTTATGGAAAAAAGATATTTTGCATTACTGAATCAAAGTGAAAAAAAAAGATAGGTGAAAGAAGGGATATACACTTACCCACCAAGTTGAATTTTGCAGGGTGACTGGAGATGGTTAGAACTTTAAACCAACTTACAATTATAATAAATTATGGATTGTGGATGATGGATGATTAAATGATAGTCAAGACTTTTTATAATGCAACATCTTAGATTAATCCAAAGCCAAGAACATTGGTGAGGTCAAAAGTTGATCAAACTTTGACATCTTTGTTTGGATTTTTGTGCTTATGTTCAACTTAGGGTTCCATTATTTTCATTATTTTTGTTTTTTGATTTTTTTTTTCATGAGTTTGAAGTTGATTCATCATACATGCTAAATGCCAATGATTTGTTTGCTTTCAACTCACTTTCCCTTTAAGAGTCAAAAATCATCATTATTCTTTTAACTATAATTTAGCCAAGTCACAAGTGTTGTCCCCTCTTCTGTAATGTCTCAACCCAAAACTCTCACCGATATTTCCCACCCCCAACAGGAAAAAACAACAATAGCCAAAAATTCCTTAAGAATCATCCAATGCCATGATATTCTAGTGGATGTTAGGACAAAATTCTCTTAAAGTCAATTATATAAATAAATTAGGAAAATTTTATAATTATAAGAATACTATGGAAAGTAGAGAAGAAAAAGCAATGGAAAATAAATTTGATGTGTTATACACTTTTGGAGTTTCAAAAAGAAAATTTAGTTTTCAACTACAAAATGGGTTTGAATGAAAAAAAAAAAACTTTTGATTTTATATATATTTTCAAGGATTTATATATAATGCATTGATAGGATATAATTTTTATACATTGTCAATACACAAAAACTAACACATCATTAATAAATCCTTATGAGCAAATTTTAAAAAAATTGTTCGTATTTATTTTTAAGGACTTGGTATCTTTTTAATTTGCATATTGATGATATGTCAATCTTTTGATGCATTAATAGTATATAGATATTATACACTGTCAATGCATCATATATAAACCTTATTTTTAAAAGGTAAATTACATAAATATATCATGTGATTAGAGGTGAATTAAATGTAACCTTTTATGTTTAAAATTTGATACTTAACTACTCTGATATGGTGCTTTTATTTCAATTTGTCCTAAACCTTTACTTTTTTTTATTTTTTTTAATTTTGTTTATTTATTTTTTTCTTTTTTGTCTTCTTTAAGATTTTACTCATTTTCTCTCTACACAAGAGCCCAGCTCACCAATAATATTGTTCACTTTGATCTATTGGGTCTCAAGGTTTTAAAATACCTTACTGGAGATATGAAACATGTTAACTTATATACCCAACATCTCTCTCTCTCATGATTTGTCTATATGGTATTTGTCTATACAAACTCATTGTCTAAATACATAACATACACTCCAAACCCAAAAAGTATATTTTCTCTCTCCAAATCTATTTCCATTTCTTTTTAATCTCAATTATTTTTTTCTTATATCTTACCATGAATTTTACGGTGAAAAGCGGTCAATTCAAATGGGTTTCTATCTGTTGATGATGATTTTATTTCTTAAACCCTAAAAATAAAAAACAAATGGGTTTCTATCTGCTTTAAGCTTCTTTTGTTGATTTTGGTTGTTCTTACATCTTGGCAAACTATAAAACAAAACTAGATGTCGTTTCATTATTATATAAAACTACCTAAATTGTTTTTTTTTTCTTCACTTTTGCCGCGGACCTTTCCCTCTCCAACCAGAATTTCTTGCCACTTTTCTCTTGTATTACCTGATGGTTGGAATCACCAAAACCTCCAGTCCTCAACTGCAGTTTCGAACCAATAAAACCCAAAGACTTCGGAACTATCCTCCAACACATTGTCAATCAAAATCCTAAACTATAAAAAAAAGGAAAAAAAAAAAAGCAATCCTGTGCACAAGATTTCTATATTTAAGTATGAGAAGAGTCTTATTTTTAAGTAACATTTCCTTTCCATTATAAGAGGGAATATGAAATCCTAAACTAATCTTTCTTAAACCTTCGTATTTTGTGTACATCGAGGAAACACTAAGGCTTTGCTTGGTAGAATGAAAAGAAAAATGGAAGGATCGAAAATAGAGAGAGAAAAATAGAAAGATAGAAAACATTAATTTTTTTCTTTAGGTATGTTTGGTAAGAAAGATGGAAAAATGGATGGAAAATATATTTCTTTCTTCTTATTGTTTGGTAGAGTAGAAAAGTGAGAGGAAAGAAAAGGCTTAATAGCCAAATAAGCCCTCAACTTTTAACCCAAAATGAAATTTAGCCTCAACGTTTTATTGCATAAAATTCAATTCATAAACTTTTATTTTAGTGAAAATAAACCCTCAACCTTTTACAATTATGTAATTAATCAAAATCTGTTAAATGACACTAACTGCCGTTAGTTTTGCATACGTGGCAGCTGATGTGGATAGCTTAGTTAGCTGCCACGTAGCATGCCACGTATGCAAAACTAACGGCAGTTAGGTCCTTTAACAGATTTGGTCTATTTCTACTGAAATAAAAGTTTATAGACTGAATTTCATGCGATAAAACGTTGAGGGCTGAATTCCATTTTGGGCTAAAGGTTGAGGGCTTATTTGGCTATTAAGCCGGAAAGAAAATTAAAAAAAAGAGTAATTTTACCATCTTACCCTTTATGCAAATATATCAAGTACAATAAATTTTTTTTCATTTTTTCAATATTTATTGAGTTTTTATTTTTTAAATAAATTTTTAAACAAAAATTTGTCAATCTTTTTAGAAAAAATAAATTATCTTAATTTATTTACAAATGAGATATTAAAATATAAAAAACATACCATGTTCATATAATCTTTTAATTTGGAAAAATTGGATATTTTGAAATTAGAATCTTAAATTTATAAAATTACGATATCTTAAAGCACATAACAATTTCAATTAAAGTCCAGAATATTTTTTACATTTTGATTTTGCAAACTGAAAATTGTTAAAAAAAACAAACTTTTATTTTTTATTTGTATTCAAATAAATTTTTATTTTTGAAAAAAAAGCTATGTTAAAAGCTTAGTCAAGTCAAAATTAAAGTTTAAAAGTTTATTTGAATATAAATTAAAAGTTAAAAATTTATTTGTGTAAATTAAAATTCAAAAATTTTATTTGTATTAAGTGATAAAATTTAGAATTTCTTTTAATTACTTTAACAATAAAAAACCTAAAAATTACAAATGAAATTGTGAACCAGTAAACAAATGCCCAACCATCCAAAAATCCCCAACTTCGTCGCACATAAACCCTAGTTTTCAAAAATAAAAATTGCAAACTGAAAGACAGCCATGGATAGAAGAGTTTGTGGTTGAAGACAGCCATGGATAACCACCGTCATCCTTCGCCAGTAAACTAGTACCCAGTTTTGTTGATGCACATTCAAAAATTGCAAACGAAAAGACAACCATGGATAACCACACAGGCAGGCAGTGAAGCAACCATCAAATCCATTCAGGGGCCATTCTCGCGGTGGAAATGGCCTTGAGGTCAACTGCGAATGATAACGATGTCTCAAACAGTAGCGGGCAAGAGAAATCGACAACAGAGGAGTGATCGAAAGACTGGTTAGAATTTTGGTGAGAGTTGTGCCAGAAGTAAACTGAAGCGATGTTGAAATTTTGATAATTGTTAGGGGTATTTTTGTATTTTCAATTAATATACTCAGATGCTCCCATTTTCTTTCTTTTTTTCTGTCCAATTTGGACGGATTTGTTTCTTGTGTGACGATAGAAAACTATTTTCTCTCATTTTTCTTTCCTTCTCCTTTTCTGTTCTATCAAGCAGTTTTAATTTTCATTTTCTTTCCACTTTTCTCTCTATTATTTTCTTTCCTTCCACTTTTCAATTGTACCAAGCACAGCCTAAAGAAAAAAAATCTTCCGCCTAGAAAACCCTTTTAGGCCCAAAATTAGAAACCTAAGCAACCCTAACACTTTTTTTGTTCTTGTGTTTTATGCTGACTATGTTCTTTATGTGAATCTCGCGAATGTGTTTGCGATTGTGGGTTGACTTGATGACTGATTATTATGTTTGATTTTTTTTTTTTTAGCTTGTTGGGTAGATTCAAGTATGGTGATTTATGAACATGATATTAATGAAATGGGTTACCAAGAGTTTTGCTGTTAAAAAGGTTCGATTCAAATGGGTTTCTAAACCCAAATCTCACGGTAAGAGACAAGAAAAAACAATTAAGATAAATAAGAAATGGAAATGGATTTAAAGAGAGAAAAAAGATATTTTTTTAGGTTTATAGAGAAAAAAAATGAGTAGACACATTTAGTCTACCTCTAATCACATGGTATATTTATATAATTTACTTTTTTTTAATATTTCCAATCCAAAAGACATAATTAATAATAACTAGCTTGTAACTCATTCTATTCTCAGATAATTTTACATATTTAAATATATGTGAACGCACATAAATGTGCTTTATTTACACATTTATATGTTCAAATCCTTAATATTTATGAGACAAATAAATAGCATGTAATTGTAAAAGAAAAAAATTATTAGTTTCAAATATGAATACAATTAAACTACTAAAAACACGTTTAGAGAAATTAATTATTTGTTTATATCACACATAATACTTCTATTTAATATTATTATTTTTTATAAAATATTTATATATAATTTGAAATAATAACATAACGTATTTAAAATACGTATAAAACTTTAACAAAAATCTCAATAGCATCACTATCTAATAAAGCTTAATATGTCAATAAATGGTGAAACAAATTAAATAAAACAAAGAATATTTTATTCAAATGAATTTATTTTTACCACAAATACTTTAGGTTTTGAAATTTCTTATAATGTCATATTAAATATTACATATTAGAAGTAGACACAAAAAGGTGGATAGTTACAAATCTACAAAATAAAAAAAAATATTTTATAACAAAATATTCTTGTAATTGCAAATATCATAAGTGTCCATGTCGGTAAATACCTTTTGAGTATTATTTATAAATTTTATTACAATGGATATATTTTTATAGATAAGTAAAGAAAATTATTACATTTACTTTATTTAAAAAATAGATATTTGAAATGAATAAATTTAAGGATTTTGAAATCTTAATAAAATATCGCAATTAAAAAAGATTTATATATGATGCACTACACTGTCAATGCATCAGAAGTTGACACCTCATCGTTAGGTCTTTATATGCAAATATAAATAATTTTTTTTATTTGCCCATAAGGGCCTATTGATGATTGACAGTGTATAGAAACTATACACTGTCAGTGCATCATATATAAACTCATTAAAAAAAGTAAAGCAAAATTGTTCAAAAACAAAAATAGTAAAAGAACAATCCATACACACACACAAAAAAAATCCAAGAAAGCAACAAAAATGAGTAAAGAAATTGATAAAAGATAATTTATTTTTTTTAATTTTAATATATATAGATGCCTATCAAAAATTTTAAAAAAATTGGTTGTACATTGATTTAAGTTAGAGATTATTATTTAATACATTGCCAATAAAGCTCTTAAATTTCACAAGTGGATTAAAATGATAACACTTATTTCAATTTATGTATTTTTTATTTTAATATTCTTTAAAGAGTACATGTCATCATCTTAACTCTGCATGTGATGTTTAAAAACTCTACTCTCACAGTGTATTAGATAATAATTCATAAGTTAATTCATTGAAAAAAATTAAAATAGATAATTGATTTATTTTATTGTTTTAATGTATATATTTGTCTATTTTTTAGCAAATTATAAAAATATATAATTATTTTTTTATTTTAAGATGATGCACGTATCATGTGAATTATCACATAGGATATTTTACTTTTAGCTCAAAACTTTGACTTTTATATATTTGTATAATATTTAAGAAAAATATATTATATAATATTAAGCTTTTAAATAATTAGTTTTTCAAAGTAGCTAAAACATGATGTTCAATTTGGTGAATGAAAGCGAAATATTAGGTAGACAAAAGAGAAATAAAGAAGTGAATGTATATATTATTATTTTTATTTAATTTTCCTTTTTTTAATATTTTAATAATTTAAATGAAGTTTATTCAACGCATATATATATAAATCTATCTTTTCTGTTAGTGGTTATGATAATGGATTCTCTACCACGGGTTCTTATAAAAATCTTCATTATTTATAATAAAAAAATCCAAATCAAAGATTCACGCTACAAATTATTGGTAATAACATGGATGATAGCGCATTAGACAATAAGAAAAATTATGAAAACGTGCTAAGACAAGTTGCGGCTTTGGGGGTTTGTAAATTGTATGATTTTGAAAATAAAACAAAAAAAATTTCCTTTTTTCTTTTTGGTAAAATATGATATTTTAACACTTCTCTTTAGTGTTGGTACATGTTATGTTTGATAGAAAGAATGAAAAGAAGACATAATGAAAATTTTTTAATTAATGAGTTATTAAAATTTATAATAATATATGTTATTTTGTAACTAAATTTGTTAAGAGTCGAGTTATTTATTTAAGTTCGAAGATTCATTTGATTTTTAAAAATTGAATAGCGACATTAAACTTATTAGATGGATTCGATCAAGAAAAAAAATAAAAAATCATTTTAGACCTTGCTTTCACCACTTAAGATTTAAATCTGATATGATCTTATGGTAATGGTATAATAAATATATTATATATATTATTAATTTAAAAATAAGTATATACGTAAGATTTACAAATTTTAAATTTTAAAAACTAAGGTATGGTTTGGTATTGTTGTATGTTTTATGTTTTGAAAAATTTTGTTTTGTTTTATTTTCATTTTATTTTTAATTTATTAAATTTGAAAACACGCTTGGATAGAATATTTTTGTTGCAAAATTTTATTAGTGGAAGCTTTCTGAAAAGAATGGATAAAGCTTTAAAACATAAAAGGTTAAAAGTTAGAGTGAGACTAGTAGCAAAATTTTATCATTTTTACATATAAAATGGGCACTGTAGCCGAACGAGTTAATAGAACTTGTGCGGTAACAGTGCCAAACAGCGAAAAAAATGTTTCCAAAATTTTGGAAACATCATTTTGGTGTTTTCAACTATTTCCAAAATTTTTGTTTTATTTTTAATTTTTAAAAACAAAAACACACTTAACAAACACATTTACTTCCATTTTCAAAAAAATTGTAAGGCTCGGGTATTTAAGGATACCAGGGTTCGAGCCTCAGAAATGCGCTCAAGAGAATTATTCTGAGTTCTTCAGGACCCTTGAGACAAAGCCGTGAGGTGGGCAACCGCCGAAGCAGACAATACGTAAGTGAGTGTGGGCGATCGCCAACTTCACGTGTAAGGGTAAACCTGGGGCGAGGGCGCCTAAGGGATACTCACCGACGGCCTGGTGAGACGAGCAAGACTCTTACATAGTTATCCAAATGGTATGATGAGTGTAAGGCTCAGATATTTAAGGATACCAGGGTTCGAGTTTCAGAAATGCGCTCAAGAGAATTAGTTTGAGTTCTTCAGGACCCTTGAGACAAAGTCGTGAAGTGGGCGACCGCCGAAGCGGACAATACGTAAGTGGGTGTGGGCGATCGCCAACCTCACGTGTAAAGGCAAACCTAGGGTGAGGGCGCTTAGGGAATGCTCGCTGACGGCCTTGTGAGATGGGCGATGCTCTTACACCTTATGATCCTTGCATATCAACAATGGTACCATTTTTGGAAAATCATACCTTAACAAAAACATAGTCTACACCGTTGAATAGAGAGCTAGTGTTAAAAGGAAAACGATCTCATTTCCAATAGCCAACGATTGGACTATGGCTTTGTAAATGTGGCCCATATTTCCCTTGTCGAGACACCTTTTCTCAAAGTACAAAACCATAAGGTTGAGCTTATGGTTCCCTAGAGAGGACAATACCTCATAGTGAGCATAGTCCCAAGAATCCTTACACATCGGTAATGGTGTCATTTGGGGAAATCATACCTTAGCTAAAACGTAGTCCACATCCTTGACTAGGAGAATAAAATTGAGAAAAAAAAATGATCCCACGTCTAATAGCCAAGAATTTAACTGTCTTTGTAAGTAAAGGTCGCCTTTCTCCTTTTAAAGGGCATTTTCTCAAAGGGCAAAACTGTGAAGACAAGCATTCCGGCACCTAAAGTGGACAATACCTTATAACAGGCATAGTCCCAATAATCTTTGTGCATGGACAGTATTGATCCGTTGCATCAACAATGGTCTTTGGGAGAAATCATACCTTAGCCAAAACATAGTCCAAACCTTTACTAGAAGGCTAGTGTTAAGAGAAAAATGATCCCAAATTTAATAGCCAAGGATTGGATAATATGACTTTATAAGTAAGGATCACCCTTTCTCTGTTGAGGCATTTTTTCTCAAAGGACATCACCATAAGGTGAGCTTCTGAACCTCTAAAGCGATAATTCCTTATAGTAGGTACACTCGTAATAATCCTTATGCATTATCAATATTGATCCATTGCATAAACAATGAGTCTCCACGCCCCTATAGTAAACAATACCTCATAGTTGACATAATTCCAACAACCCTTACACATCAATAGTGTTGATTTATTGCATCTACAATAATGCCATCTACAGGAAATCATACCTCAGTAAAAACACTGTCCATACCCTTAACTAGGGGCTAGTGTTGAGAGAAAAAAGATCCACATCTACTAACCAAAAATTGGATTGTGAGTTTATAAGGGTCATGTTTTTCCTAGTAAGGCACCGTTTTTCAAGGATAAAATCATATGGGCGAGCTACTGTGGCCCTTTAAGAAGACAATACCTCATTGTGGATATAGTCTTGATAATCTTTGTGCATCAATGATGTTAATTTGTTACATTAACACAAAATACTGACTAATAGTTTTTTTTTTGAATTATTACATGGTAGAATCTTTAAAGCTTTATAAGCCATGATAAATAATTATCCTTTTTTTTAGTCTTATATATGATTATAGCATATCTATTTAAGTTTAGATGATAACTAAAACACATAAGCATATGATTATCATATATGATCATTTAAAGGCATAATGATCTTTTGACCCTTGAACTATAACAAAAAGGTATCTCCATCTTTATTTGGGTCATTTTAGCATTTCATCTTTTATTTTAGTCAATTTAGCCATATTTTAGTATGGAAGACAACGTAACCCTCAAGTCCTCCAAGTTAGATCCTCACGTCACCTGCCTTTCATAAAAAAAAAAAATCCGCGTATCAATAATTTGGTATAAACAAACCATGTAGAGATGACGTGACATAAAAATTTGTGCCTATGATGTGACATCTAACGTGACTTATTTGATGGTTTCGT
This sequence comes from Heritiera littoralis, assembly GCA_031772115.1. Taxonomy (NCBI): domain Eukaryota; kingdom Viridiplantae; phylum Streptophyta; class Magnoliopsida; order Malvales; family Malvaceae; genus Heritiera; species Heritiera littoralis. The sequence goes on from JAPDPK010000187.1 coordinate 891,698, forward strand.
TCTTTTTATCGTTAAAATGTGACTAAATAACCTAAAATAAAATAGGATAAATTTTATTGAAGTCTTTAAAATTTTATCATAATTCAACTCTAATATATTAGTTTTGAAAATTGACACTTTCACAAATGATTTTAAAGTATATTGGTTAATTACTAAATTTGAATTAATAATATCATGTTTTCAAGTATCAACAATGAATTTTATTACTATTTATAATTTTTAAGTAGTATTTTAAAAAAAAATTTCTATGTAAGATTTTTATTTTTTAATACTAAAAAGGGTATTATGCGTATTTTATAAGAGACAAATGTTTAGGTTAATAGATATTTTAATAGTAACATCATAAAACAAAGTTTTTTGGACCATCAAATTTATAATTTTGAACCAAAATATCCATTTGTCAAATTAATAGATTAGAGTTGAATTATAGTAAAATCTTAAGGATCTCACAGGAATTTACCCAATAAAATATGAAAGAACAAAATGATCTTTTTGTTATAGCTCAGAGGTCAAAAAAGTAATTATGCCTTAGCATATAGTATTATATAATTTAACATATAATCATAATAATCTATACATTATTATAGATGATGAATAATTTAATAATAATTTAAACTTTTTTATAAAATGTAAAACTGTTTTTATTATAAGATATTTTTTCCTTTAAAGATGAAAAATATAAACATGTCGATTGGATTTGAAGGATTTTATTAAGTGATTCTCTCTATGGTCAAAAGTATACGAGAAAATCCAAACCATCATAATGCTGACAGTGGCTAAGTCCTATTGGGTAAAGGGTTAAACCTAAGTAATTAGGTGGCGTTTGGTGCTTTACATGTAAAGTGATTGCAGTTTAAAGTAATTGTTGAGAAAGTGATTACTCAAAGAGTGATTGTCGGAAAAGTAACATTGTAGTATTTGGTATGCATTGTAAAATGTCGTTTAAATTATAGGAAAAATTATATTATAATGTTTGATAAACTATCACTTTGCTGGTAATGTTGTAGCAAATTTCAAAAATACCTTTAATTATAAAAATAAATTTGTTACATTATTATTATTATAAAATGTAATTTTTACTTACAGAAAATATATAATTATTACATTAAATTGCATATAATAAAAGTATAGAAACAAATTTGTACTTTAGGTATAAAAACAATATCATTGTTGTTGTTGTTATTAAAATGTAAATGTTATATTATAATGTTGCTATCGTTTCCTCTTCAACATTTCCTTTCCTTTTTTTCCTCTTAAGCTTTTAAAATGTGCTAACCCTTTTCTTTCCCATAAGCAATAAGTCCCTTGTCTTATTTTTCCAAGCTTTCACAAAAAGGTTGAAGCTTTCCTTTTCCATTAAATCGAACGTTTCAGCCACCGTTAATCCCGTCAGCTGCCTCTGTCATTTATGTCTCATGTCGCCAATCAATTCCTCTGTTGTTAATCCCATCAGTTGCTATTGGGTTTGAATTGAGGTTGGTTTAGGACTGATGAGGTTGTTCTGTTGGGAATTGAATTTGAATTTGCTTTGTATGGATGGAAGAACACAAAATACACTAGAGCAAGGAGTAACAACTGGAGCGAAACTTGCAAGGGTCGAGAGAGATAACAAAGGTGTGTGTTGAGGGGTCAGTAGAGAGAGAAGACAGAAGGGTTAAGATTGGAAGGGTATTTTGGGAGAGTTTTTAGTTTCGTTCTCCGCAGAGTTACTTTGCTTTGGGTGGAGGCTGCAATCACATTGCAGCAAAATGAGGTATTCACTTTGCAATGGCAATGTTACTTTGCAGTGTTTTTACCAATCAAACGATGTAAAGTAAATACACTCTTTTAAATTGTAGTTGATATGACAAAGTCTACTTACGATGGGCTAGGCCCAATAGCGTCAGAGTTCACCATGTGAATGAAAATCACTGGGCCACGTGGCCATCGGCGACAGAAGCCAAAATATCCGAATGAAGTCTGTCGCTGGTGACAGACTCTAGACCTATCGCCTGTAATCATAATGCGACATGCGGCATTAGGCGATAGAACTCAAAGCTACATCCCTACGCCTGTCGCTGGCGACAGACTTAAGTCTGTCGTCTGCAATCATAAGGCGACACGTGGCGTATGACTCCGGTTCCCGCTGGAGTCAGGGCCCTGTCGCCACACCATATCCGTCTGCGACACGTGGCGCTATTTTCAGCTCCCGCTACGCGACAGACCCCTCACGCCTCAACGTGCCCGCAACGTGGGTCTCTCGCTGGGTGCCTGCGACAGGCCTTGATTTCTCCTAGTTTTCGAGGAACTTGTGTTATATCAGGACACAAACTCTCAGCAAGGAATGGACTTATCCTCAGATAATTAACATAGAATATTGACCTATAAATAGGCCCCCAGGTACAATTTTACTATCTAATTTTTGACTACTGGCTTTTACGCTTCCCAATACTGAGTAACTTTTCGCTGAATTAAGCATGGGAGTGTCTACGCAGGGAACCACCCCTGCGTCTCTCTGACTTTCCTTGTTTTACAGAAGCTTTTTGGAGACACGTGGAGATTAAGTACGAACATCGACGTCAGCATACTTTTATTGTTGTTTTGTGCAACAACAATAGTGTAAAGTATTTACTTTACCAATACCAAACGACTCCTAAGGGCTATCTAGTTATCATCGCATTCTAGTGGAATAATATTCAAGATTTGTGAAAGCATTCATTTGTATCCGTGCATTTGGACAACATCTAACAATCTAGTTGACTACTTTTAATTGCATTGCTCATTCAATCTCAAATTAGAGGGGTAAGGGTCCAATGAGAACAAGAGTTTTATTCTCAAAATTTTATTTATTGTTTTAGTCTCTTTATTTTAAACAATTTTAATATTTTTTATTTTTAAATTATTTAATTTTGTTCTTTCATTTTTTATTTTGTTATTTTTCATTTTGAAAATTTTAATTATGTATGGATTTAAAATATAAATAAGTTATATATATACACCATTTATACATGAACTATTGTTTTATATTTATAATATATGATTATTATTTTTTATTATTTAAAATCTTAAATATGAATGTAAATTTAGTATAAACAAATAAGAAGATCGATACATAGTGATGGTAGATGGGGTGACGAATTTTAGGCGGGATCATTTCAGATATTTGAAACTGACCATATCGATGGATGAAAAGATTAATAGTGATGTGATCCATAAGATCTAAGTTGGATGGAATAAATAGAGAAGTGCTACAAGTTTATTGTGCAATAAAAGAATTCTTATGTGGTTGAAATGCACGTTTTACAAGATAGTCATTAAACATTGCTTTATAATAGTGAAAGTTAGGCAACTGAAATACTATATACATGCCATAAAAAAAATACTATATATATAAAAGATAAGTCTAACTTAAATACAACTGCTATGGTGGATGTGTGATATACAAGAAAAGATAAAATGATAAATAAGGATATTTGCAAGAATATTAGAGTGGTACATATTAAATACAAAATGAGTAAAAATCGTTTTTGTTTGTTTAGATACATATGATGTAGATTTGTGGATGATTAAATTAAAAGAGTGGAAGCTATGAATAGTGAAAAAAATAATCAATATTAGAAAAGGACCGAAAAAAACTTGAAAGGAAGTCATCTAAAAAGATACGATAGAACAAGAGTTGAAAAAACACATTACTTGATCAAAATGAGTGGAGGAAGAGAATTCATGTTGATGACTTTGCTCGACTTCATATATTGGTTTATTTAGCCTACTTCAGTATTGATATAAAAGCTTTAATAACGATGATGAAAATTGTGAATATATTATTTTAATGTAAAATAGTATGTCATTATATATTAAATAAAACTTTGAAATTTTATATTTTAAAAAAATACATAAAATAATTTTTAAACATTGAATGAAAGTAGTATTATTTGATATAAAAATATTTATTTTATTAAAAATTTATTATTTTGATATAAAATAATTTAATAAATTTTAATTATGTATTAATTTCATAACCATCAAAATATATATCATAGATCATCACAATATACAAATTTTAAGATCACATTTTTAATTTTTTTTTCACTATACTTCACTTTATGTTTATTGTTTTTTTACTCATAGGTAGGTATAAATAGAAAGAAGAATTAAATCTTACGCTCTCATTCAAAAACTCAACGAAGTTTGACACCACTGAGTTAATCTTTTATTACTAATACATTTGTTTCAAACACATATATTATCATTGATTTACTCATGGAGTGTGACTCAGTTAACTGCGCATACTGAGTTTGTGGGAAGAGCTTTCAGGTTTGATCCTCACTAAATATACCTTTGGAGAGGGGCGAGAAGCTTTAACTGTGACAAAATCCCAAGCAATATTAGTCTCGGATCATTAAAACGAATAAGGATACATGTAGTTTATACAAAAAAATATTATCATTGATTTTAATCTTACCTTTACAATATTTAATATTACTACTACAATATTTAATTTTATGAATAATTATTCAATACATTGTTAGTGAAATTTTTTAACTCCACAAGCAGTATTAGGATGATGATACACGTCTTCTTAAAAATATCAAGAAAATAAAAAAATAAAGTAGAACATGCGTTATCATCCTAATCTCGTTTGTGAGTCAAAAATTTTTACTGATAATGTATTAGATATTAATCCTAATTTTATTACCATGATTATTTTTTTTTTGGTTACATTACCATGATTTTTTTTAACCTCATCGAAATTCATCTCACAATTAATAATGAATCACTAAACTGTAATACTCGTAAATGAGTACGGAAAATGGAGAACGAAAAAACAAAAATAAAATAAAAACTGAAAGAAAAACAAAAAATAAAGCGAAAAACGGAAAAATTAGTAGTAAAACAAAAAACCAGACAGAGAGGGAAAAACAAAAAATAGGAAAGCAAGGAAATGAAGAAATCTGGAGGAGCAGAGAGAAAGAAAGCCCGAAGGTCGTCGGCGTCCTTACAAAACGGCAGCAGAGATCCCAGCTCCGACACTCCTCCTAGGGTTCGCCCCCTTTTCCCTGATCTAGGGTTTTCTTTTTTGTTTTGATCCGAGATTTTATTTCATGAATTTAGTATAAATGTACTACAATCATTTTCTTGAACAAAGAAAAATATGTAATTTTGTTTGAATTGCTACAAGAAAAAAGAAGGGTAAAAGATAGATATTGATTCGCATTAGTTGTTGAGATCAGATCAATTGGTGCATTACATTTTTTTATTTAGTTTTTTTTTTTTGGAATGTGCTGTTTAGTTTTCTTTAGAATTAAAGGAAAGAAGGGATCGATTCTCAGACTCGGCTACCCGTATGCGATGTCGGAAGTTTTCATTGCATTTGGAAGGGATAGAACTAAAGGAATATCCCATTTTCGGTTATCCTATGCCTCCACTTTTACCAGAAAAAGTGAAGGTTTTGAGTGACATAGTATGGGTTTTTTTTGGCCAAAAGACTCAATGCAGAGGACATGATAGAATTAAAGGAGTAATTACAAACAAAAAAAAAAGGAGCAAGTAGATTTGGATTATTTGGTCCAACAGAGTCACAAAATGTTGCTTCATTTGCTTCCACTGTGAAATTAAATCAAATGTTAACTTACTAATGCTTTAAAAATCTGTGATAACATACTGTGCTTGACTGTCTATGATGCTATTCTGATTTGTGGTCAATATGATTTCTTGTCATAATTTGCCTGATTAATTGATGGTATTGCCTTTTAGGCTTGACTTTGATCTTTGTGTCATGAATCTTGGAGTTACTTGCGTTTTGATGTGCATGTACTGCCCATTTCTTATTGTTGATCATGATTTATGAACATTATTGTTTTCTAATTTCTGTATCATTTCCTTTCAATACAGAAACAAGCTGCCAAGAAGGATGTGTTTCAGTTGTTTGCTGAGAAAGTAAGGGACCATAAAGATTTGGTGTCTAGATGGGCTGTCTTGCAGGAAACTCGTGTGGAATATTTTAGAGGGAAAGATTTTGTAAGCTTTATGAAAAATCATCCAGAGCTTAAAGAAATACTGGTGTCAGATAGAAATCTAGAAACTGAAGATATTGCCAATAGTTTGTTACAAAAAAATCTTTTGGTGCGCTGTGACCGCGTGGTGAAAACTGTTCGTCCAGGGAAGAAAAAGCTGTCTACGTGGCCTGCACATTTAGAAATTTTCCCTGTGAGTCTTGTACTTGTTTAACGTTAAAATATTTGATAAATCTTTTGCAGCTTTCACTTTAGGTAGTGTATTTCTGATACACAAACATGCATATATATGTATATATGTAATGTATGTGTTTGTGTGTGGCTTTGTGTGCTTATCTTATTGATTATATGCAAAGAGTTATGTTTCCACATGTACTAAATGCAGACATAGACCTGTATAGGCACTCTGCCTATTATGACCTCATCTTACTTTTTTTTCTTCTATTATTGTTATTGTTGTTTTGTTTTTCTCAGGAGAATTCTTAAGATTTTATGCTTAATATTTGCAAATACCTTAGGCCTAGGCTTGTACACACAGTCTTCCCTATGACATCACCTGTTTAAACTTTTTTTTTTCAAGAGAAATACTAGGGACTTATTCCATCTGATTGAGTCATTCCTCCAGCTTGAAGTCTCCTACTCGCCAAGGCTTAGCATCTTTAATTAGATCTCGTTTTGTTTTTAATTAAGATGACAACTTTTGTTTTATGTGGTCTTTGATGCTTTTTTGTGGCATACAGCATTTTTATAAGTTTTAAGTATTCACTAACATTTCCTTTCCTACAAAGTTCACTTTGAACGGTCCCTTCTCCACCTCCCTCCCCAAATTTCAGTGCCTTTGATGGTCTGGTGCCTCATTTCATATTAGCTCTGGAAATAATATGCATTTGTTTTTGGGTTAAACTTGCATCCTTCATATTAATTATTACAAAAAAAAACCTTTATGCCTTTCATGATCTGTAATCAAATAAGAAAGTGATTGTTCGGGGAGACAAAAGGAATACTGCTTTCAGATAAAATTGAAGTTCCTAGATGTTTGTTTGGAAGGATAACATTTGCATTTCAAGCAGCTTTCATTTGTTCTTACAATTGCTATGTCTATTTGGCTTGTGCTTTCTCCGTTGTCTTATTTTTTGTGATTATTTTGCACAATCAAGTATATTTTTTTGAAAAGCCAGAATCAAATTCTTCTGGAATCTAATCTAATGCCTTTTGTTTTGGCGAATTTACCAATATTATGACCCTTTTTTTTTTTTTTTTGCAGGAACAAGTGTTCTCTGAAAATGATGCCTTTTTTGCATGGACGTTTGTAAAACGGCACCCATTATGGCAAACAATTCTCTCATTTTTCTGGCCTGTATTGACACTTGCAATTTGCTTGTTTCCTGTATATCCACATCGATGCAAATTATTAATACTCTACTCTTGCGCGGGGCTTCTTCTACTCATTCTCTCTTTGCTATTATGTAAGTTTTTGTGTGTTTATTTTTTTCTGGATGTTATTTGATACTAATATGCATTGGATCTTTTTTCATGTAATTTGATTAGTTCTTTTATATATTTGGAGCATTTTAATGGTATAAGAACTAATTTTCTTTGTTTACCATGTCAAACAAGAACATAGTTGGATAATGCTGGCTGAAGAAAGCGTTAGTTGTTTGTTTGATTTTGGGGTGATGACTAGCGTTGCGAATGATGTTATAATTCCCCAACTATTGAGCAAGTTTCTGCTATTATTGTGGTCTCGGCCTTTTTCTGTCTGTTTAGGCTTTGGCATCTACATTACATGTAAACCCCTGTTTTAGTCACGAATCCTTTTGTCATGTATGTTATTCTAAAATTGTGGTCATCATGTTGTCATAGTTATGTTTCATGCTAGTGTATTTATTTACTCAAGTTTAAATTTTGGCTAATGTAGAGACAGCTAAACTTTTGACCTAATTATGCCCCTTGACGTAAGCAGTGGTATTGATTCTGCCACTTGGGTTACTTCGCATACAACACAGATGTTCGTTTAGGTTATCCTTTCTGTTCTAGTTGGTGGATTTGTTATATCTGTCTCGCCAATAAATATTGTCCTTAAACAATGATAATATAAAAACTTGAGAATTTATACAGATTGTATACTCTGTTCTCTCTGTCTGATTGTCTCTCTCTTGTGTGTATGTAACTGAAATAATGATAACATATGATATGGGATATGAACTGAAATATGGTTTTTGGAAAATAATATCAAAATTCGAACTGTCTACAACTTTATGCAGGAAGAGGAAAAGCCCTGCTATTGCTTTTCTTTACAGTAAATCCAAAATAGTGAATATCACAAAAAATACCAGTAGGAAGTAAGATAGCCAAAGATACATGTTGGACCCATAACCCACTTCTTGATCAAATGTAGTGGAGAATTGGAAGTGCATTGCTGAACTCCATATTTATGCACTTATTGTTGTTGAGTTAAAACAGGCAAGTCTTTTGAACTGCCTGACTGTGATCCTAGTTTGCATAAGATGATATTAGCATAACCAATTTTGGTTATAATTTGAATCACCAGTTCTATCTTTCTGTATTTGTCCTGCATCATACCATTTGTCAATTTGCATGTTTTGCCTTTTCCTTCTTACTTTTTGCCCATGGGTGCATTTGTAGGACCCATTTCATGATCATGGGCCTGGCTTAAGGCCCATCTTGTGCTTTCCCACATGGGAGAATTAGAGTGAGTTAGTATTAGTATATAGGATTCCAGGCTTATTAAAATGCCATGATTTTAATAAGTGGTGTATTCTGTCTTTGATCAAATAGAAATTGCATGATTTGCTTTTCCTTCACTTTTTTCTTTGAAATTTTAAAATTTGCAGTGAGAGCTGCGATGTTTGGTGCTGTATGGATCATCCTTGGAAAGCGTGTTTGGTTCTTTCCTAACATCCTTGCTGAGGAAGCAACATTGCGAGAATTATTCCGTTTTTGGCCCAAAAAAGATGAAGAAGAGCGACCAAAATGGACAGCAAGACTATTCTATGCAATAGTGGCTGTGTTGGTCATATTGTTGCTGAGGCACCATGCCCCTGATGAGGCTGCTAGAGCAAGGTTAGTTCCAAATCTGCCGTGTTGTAAATATTTACCTAAGAAGGATATTTTATTTTGGTTTCACACAACAGTTCAATGATCCTATTGCTTTAGAAGGCCAATATGACTTGTAAAAATCTTGACTATATTTGCTTGATAATATTCTCAATAGAAATTGGGTTATTGTCATCTATTGGTATCTATTTGGTGGTCAAAGACATCTTCAATCTCAATCTAGAATTATGCAGTCGTTTGTAGTCTTTGGCTTTTATAATTTTCCTTTTTTTTTTTCTGCATGTGTTTGGGTTTGGCTGTATTAGCTTTTCATGATATTTTAGACAGCTTAATCTTTCTGGGCCAGTGTTCTTGGAATCGTTTGTCCTCTTACATCTGAAGTTTTAATATTGCTGTTGCAGATATCAGAAGCGGATGTCAAACATAATCGACGACGTCCTTGAATGGTCTCCAAGCCTGGCTCTGTCCGGGATGATGGAGAAACAGACTGTGGTTAATGCCACAGAAAGCAACAATAATTTTTCAAATGAAAGCAAGGCAACCTCAGCTGATGAAACAGAGTTTAGAGGAAACCTATCAACATCAGAATGATTCCATGTGATAGATCATGCCAGACTTGGTAGATGGATTATAGTGCTTTTACTGGATTTTGTCAAAAACCGAGTGTAATATCAACTGAAAAAATAAGGCAGCTGGTTATTAAATTTGAGCTTTTAAAAGATAGGTCACAGCACTAACACTAGGGCAGTCAAGTTATGCGAAGTTATAACCATACACCCATTAAAATATTTGACGTGCTTATCTTCATTGAAACTTTGTGTTTAATGGTTAATCTAAGAGTGTATTTCCATGTTCGACCACCAAGCCAGGCATTTCGTAAAGTTAACTGCTTTAACGTCTGAAAAAGCACTCATAACAATGCTAATCCAATCTACAAAGTGCAGCAGGTACAAATTTGAAAAGGAAAATGTCTTAACTCTAAACGACAAAAGGCAAACCTGAGTGCTATCTGCTTGTAATAGAACATTTCACACAAACTACATCCACTTTTGAGTTTTAGTCGTCAGTATCTGTACAAAAATGCAACCTGGGAAAAATGATGAAGCAGCGACAAAGACAAAATGATGTCAAGTCTCGTGCAACCTCTTCGCCCCTTCCATCCACAACCAAAGCACAAGAGAAAAGCCAAGAATGATTTGCCGCCTTGACAATAAAATGCCAAGATGTGATCAAGTACAAGAGTTCGAAGTTGCAACCCCTCAGCTTTTGAAAGGGCGTCCTCCATTCACTGAATAGCAAGAGGCCTATGAGAAGCCTGGTTAGAGGATATGCTACCACCCCGCTTCTGATAATGACTGCTGCCATTGACATGATGGGTGTCATGCACACCAGACCCTCTTGCTTCTTGCTGCGTGAGGGAGGAGTTCCAGGTTTCGGCAGAATCAGCAGGCAATGGTTCGGAACCAGATGAACTTGCAGACTGAGATGATAGAGCAGGACCTAAACCTGTACCTTTTTCTTCTGCCATGTGTTTTGAAGCATCCGCATTTGTTTTCTTCGCAAAACGTCCTCCACTACCTCTTGCCCTTCGCATTGCATGCTGGTGCCTGGATTCATGAAGATATGGCTGTAGAGTGTAGGGAATGAGTTATTACAAGGATGGAGGTCAGGCGGCAACCAAAGTAGAACCACACTTAACAACAAAAAGAATAAGTTTCTTACTTAAGTTATTATTCAAACTCTAATAGTCATGTGATTCAATGTGAGACATCGAAAAGGAATAAAATATTTGAAAAAGATCTCTTGTTTTAAGTGCGATAATCAATTGTGCAGGCTTACTTTTGCCAACTGTAGTGAATAATTGACCAACTGAAAGAGTATGAAGTTTAATGTTTACCTTTCGGGCTTTTACAACTTTCTTCTCAAGTTCTGCTTTGGCACGGGCCTGCCTTCGCCTGAGGATTCCCTGGTATTGTTTGGCATTTACATAAACAGGTTCTTGTGCCATCTCAATCGGCAAAGCCATTCTTGCATGAGGCATTCCAACAAATGGAGGATAACCCTGGTCATTGCAAGCATTTATTCATTAGAAAGTGTACTGTATTTTGAGTGTAAAGTATCAAAAGAAGGTTCTTAAATGAAGCGTATTACAGTAATGAATGGTCTTGCTTTAGAGAATTCTAACACATTATATATTAAAAAAATAAACTAATAGAAGAACTGCAAGTGACCTCGTTAACTGAAGTATGGTAACAAAAACAAAAATCATGCTTCAGTCAGATTTTTCCTCTCCCTTGCATCCCATGTCAGCCCCCAAAACACAAGGACCACACAAAGAAAGGTAGAAAAAATGGGGAAAAAAAAGATGCAAAGTAACGGATGGAAATAAACCACCAACTCATCAAGACAAGGAAAGTATCCTTCCGAAGTAGTACATAAGAAGATGACAGACACTGTTCGTTACATAGCCATTTTTCTTTTCAATGTTTCAACAACCATTTTTCCTTTTCGTAGTTGGGAAAGAAATATAAAAGTTGGTATCACAAACCAACGATTCACTAACCATTAAGAGTTGGAACTTTAAACTCAAAATCATGTTTCTCTATTCATCTAATTAACAAGCATCCAAAGTCTCTGAAAAACACTGTCCAGCAAAACTGGCCATCTAAGTAAGGAGCACTGAATTTAATACCAAAGATAGAGTCAAGTATCTTCTTGTGGACTTCAAACATAAGAAAGTTTACATTTAGTTTCAGCAATTTTAATTTTTTTATTTTTTTACTTTCATCGACCCCCTGCAGTGGAGTTGGTTTGAAGATAACTTAGAAATTAAAGAAAGGTGTAAATGAAAATAATAAAACCTAACCAGCCAGCTAGAGCAATGTTAAGCATAAATTATAAGACATTTGACCAAGCAAAGACTTGTCAAAAAACCATCCTGGTTTTGCTAGTTTTACTCCAGAATGCAAATCCCCAGAAAATAAACATATGCAACCTTACCCCTGGCCTCAATGAGAACAGTGGCAATTGCCAGATTCATTCCAATTAATGACTTCATCACTCTTATTGTGTGTGTTGTATGTGCTTATGAATATGTACCTATGTATGTCTCTGTACCAAACAACATGTATTTGCTTTATTGTAAAAGCTGGATGTGATATTCAACTTAATTTATATCTTTCTAACATTCATATCATCATTCGATCCTCTTATTTATTCACAAAATTTAATGTATACTGTTTTATGGCACACATTTTCATTCTGAAATTCAACAGAATGACTATTATGCATGCGCATCATGTGTGTTCAGAGGATTTTACCTTAGCTAGGTAGAAAACTTGTCCAGAAAAAGTATTAAAACAGAAGCAAAGCAATACATCTTAGGTAACAGTCGAAACACATTTAACATGCAAGCAAAGGAAGAAGACCGGCATACTACACCCTCAACAGAACACCAGTGAGTTGCACTCCAGATGTCCAAAATCTGAAAGTGAAACTTGCTCTACAAACAATCTATTAAATTTCCAGAAGCTTTAATGAGTGTTAACACACCAACTAGCGTATTGAAGCATTTACACAAACCACTTCCACATTCACTGGCATCAATTTGAGCCATAATACTTTTCATTGGAAACCCAGAAAGACCAATCATTATTGCACAAATTTGTATAAAAAGATAAAGTTCCTGTCTTTTTAGCTTCTTCCTCAAAGACAAGATTCAAACTAAAATGATTATGTGATAAAGTCAATTTCGTCTGTCAAACTGTAACATTACTAGCCACTCCATAAAATATGGACTGACAAAAAAAGCATTATCAAAGTGTATGAAAAAATAATCTCCTTTGGACCATAAGAAAAGGTTTGAGTCATCTAGGAGTAGAAGAACATAAGTACAAATGTGCCAAAAAGTAAGCTAACTGCAAATCCTGTTGAATTCCTTTCCGAATCAAACCAAAGAAAAAAAGACGGTCAAGTATTTTTCAGATCTATTTGATAATGCAAGTTAGACTACAAAAATTTTATAAGTGGAATGACATTAAAATAGGTCATTCTTTTAGTTCTGACAAATTCATACTTTACCCACCAGCTAAAACTGCAATCTGTTTTGAAGCATCAATATAACTTAGATGTCTCACGAGAATGTTTTCATACAAAAGATAAAACACAAAAAGAAAAAAATCTACAATATAAAAATTAAATAGTAGGAGTACAATGATCAAATTATAATATAGAGCAAAACATCTTGACTTTATCATACAGATAGAACAGACTAAGGTTCCATACCAAAGGCTGATGTCCATAAGCTGCCATCATTCCTCCATAAAATGGATCTTGATAAGGATTTGAAGCACATGCCTGCAAAAGGATTGGAAGAAGCTAGGAATCCTTCCAGCAAGTTCTGTAACTATGAGACTTCTAACTGTTTATTTCAGAAAATCAGAAGCCTGAGGCACTTACGATTGAATGACCGACAAGCTCAAGCTGGGGAGGCTGTGTGAGGCAATCATCACGCATAGCAGGCACGCTAGACGCAACACGCTGCAAACCGTGATGTTCTTGTCCGCCACTTGCAACTGAAAAAGAATAGAGGTTAAAAAAGAAAAAAAAAAGCATTAACACCCCAACTAAAAATCAGTTGGATGAAAGGAATAGTTAGTAAGAATCAGTAAATGACCAATATGATAGGCAACTAAAGCTCCGTTAGTGGGCATGGAATAAATTACTAGCAAGGCTTAGCATATATACTTATACCAGTTGAGAGACCAAATGTCTTGAACTAGCTTTCCATAATTATTTCCAGTTTCCACATAAGCTTTGGAAAATGGGTCAAACGCCACTTTTTAGGTTTCAAAAACTACAGCATATTTAACTCATAGGCCGTGGCTTAGTTGGCAACGCAGGCTGAGTTTGTGAGAAGAGCTCTCGGATTCGAACCCAACTAAAAACACCTTTGGAGAGAGGTGAAGAGCCTTAATTGTGACTAAATCTCGAATAGGATTAGTCTCAAACTATTAAAACAGATGAGAATACATGTGCTTTATACCAATAAAACTACAACATATTTAACCAAATTCTTGGATCTCTGTTAAATACTCCAAAGTCATTTGAAAAGACCCTAAGGTTTACATAAAATAGTAGTAACCACTAAACAGAATCTAGAACAATATCTATTTTTAATAACCTATATATCCATGCTGAGTCTAGAAAGTCATGAAATGATGAAAAATATGACCTACCAGAAAGCTTCATAGAGACTAAGCTGTTTATATTCATAACATTTTTTCAGTAATTATTGCCTATGGATATTAATCAAATAATGATGTGAAATACCTGACCGAGAGGATGCAGTAGTTTGTGTTTCTTTATTAATGCCATCCTCTTCATTTAGCCCACCATTAGACAATGACTGCCCATCATTCGACTCTGAACCATTAGGGCATTCCATTGAAGATGAATTTGATGCATTTCCTCCTCTTACTCCATAACCAATATTACGCCACCAAGGTTCAGAATAAACTGCAGTTGGATTAACACCACGTGGATCAGGTTCTAATCGATTTCCACCTTCAGACTTTGACTGCATTCCTCCCAACACACTCAAATGATAGTCAATTTCTTATTCTCTGCTCCAAAACATGAACATAATTAAGCATAATTCAAATATACAACCAGAAGACGGCCTTCTCTATGAATAGAAAATACAAAAGAAATTATTCCTTCTGACCAAATAATAAAGTACTTTAACAAAAGGAAACACTTATCAAAAACTAGAAACCCAGACAAAAAAAATCATCTTCTCGGCCCCAGCTCCAAATCAAAAGAAAAAAAAGTTGTATTTTTAAACGTCAGAGATAAAAGTAATTGAAATGAGCATCCATGCAAATAAACATCCAGTCAAGCTTAACATATAATATCCCAAACATACAAACATGGAATTTTGTTCTTTGAAAACATCAATTCTTATTGCTCTCTGATGTAAAGGCAATGCAACATGTCAAAAACAAAGCAAATCAAAACCTAGTTATGAATCGCATTCAACAGATAACCAGCACAGAATTCCTTATACTTGAAGTTACAGTCCTTCCTTCAAGCGGATAAAGAAAATGAAAAAGAGAATATAAAAAGTAGAAAAAGAAATTTCCATATTTTACCAGAATAATAAGGACAAATTTGTTTTAAAAAAAGAAAAATGAAAACAATAACCACAAAACTTTGACCACACACATAGACAAATCCGAGATCTGATTAATTTTCCGGATGGCAAAATTAATATATTTTGTGTTGATATCGTGGCCGTAAAAATGTGGGGAAGATATTAGGAAATTTTGTTATGGTACCTCCTGCTTTCCTATAATCAAACCAGAACAAACGATCTAAAAATAAAATAAGGATTTTGAGTTTTTTTACTTACAAAATCAAATTTTCTCAATCACCGTTCTTTTGCTCTCGCAACAAAGTTCTTTACTTGGTCTCTTCAAAGTTTCCTCTAAGCTTTGTATTCGTTACTAATTTTTTTCCTTAAAATTCCAACAATAATTCAAAATTCCTGTTTTGCATTGAATGGATAATTTTAAATTAAAAAAAAAATCCCACTTCTCGTCTTGTCCCACAAAACCCAAAATTCCAACCCTAAAGATCACCTCAATTCATCAAATTCAACAGCTAAAACCTCAAATTTCAAAACCAAAATACCCGATTCCACGCCCCCCCCCCCCCCCCCCCCCAACAATAAAAAATTGACAAAAAGAAAAAAGAAATTTCAAATCAAAACAAAAACCCCAATTTCTGAAAACCCCACAAAACAGAAATGCAATTCCACTTTCAAGATTACCGGTGAAAAAAAAAAAGAAGAAACGACCGAAAACAATCAGAATTAAAGAAACCAATAAAAAAAGGAATTTGAAAAGACACTTACCGGTTAAACGAGAAGAACAAATACAAAACCCTAGATTTTGGGGTTTTTTTTTTTGAGAGAGAGAGAGAGTCAATCTAGTTTCTCTGCAATTCTCAATAAACAGGAGTTAAGAAAGGCTTTCTCTTTTTTTTTGGCTATTTGAACTCTGAGACTGAGAGTTAAGCTTTGATCGCGTCACCGACTGTTGGGACTCCAGGTTTTATCGACCTACTCCTTCTACCGACACGTGGATGGATTCAATCTTGTCACTACTGTTTTTTCTTATCCTCTTTCCTTCTAGATTTAAAAAAAAAAATTTCTCTCGGATTATTAAAAATATAAATTATGAGATTCTGATCAACCAAACCGGCTTTCCCTCCCATTCTATTTGTTTAATATTTTGTTTTAGCCAGGAAAAGATTAAAGAAAATGCTTAATAGTTAAATACACTTTTAACATTTAACATAAAATAAAATTAAGTCCTTAACATTTGATAACGTAAAAATCAGTCCATAAATTTTTATTTTATTATAAATAAACTTTCAACATTTTAAAATTAAGCAATTAAGTCCAAATCTGTTAAATGACACTAACTGTCGTTTGGATATCTAATGTGAAAGCTAATGTAGATAGCTTAGTTGGCCGTCACGTATGCAATACTAACAGAAGTTAGTGTCATTTAACAGATTTGAAATTAATTGCATAATTTTGAAAGGTTAAAGGTTTATTTATAATAAAATAAAAGTTTATGGACTGATTTCTACGCGATAAAATGTTAAGGGCTTAATTTCTTTTTTATTAAAGGTTGAAGGTGTATTTGACTATTAAGCTTAAAGAAAATACAACAAGGATGATAGCAAGTGTTTTTGTAATATTTTTTTATATAATCTAGCCTATAAAACTGGCATTTTTCAATCATCATCTGATTTTCACTTAATTAATTAATTGATGCCACAAAAAATTCAACGGTAAAATGATTGGAACTTGTATTTTCAACCAACAAATTAGTGCATCTTTTTTATGCAAAACATGTTTCCAACTTCAAAAAATTTCATAATAATGTTTTATTTAGTTGTAAAAACGAAATTACCGTTAAAATAAACTATATTCGATTTATTATCAATGTATATTTATTTATTTATTATTATTGAATCGGATCCTTAAATTTCATTAGAATATTTGTTTTAAAAAATTTTATTTTAAAATTTAAGAATTAATGATTGTGTGTAAAATATTGATTTATATATGATACATTATCAGTGTATAGTTTTTATACACTGTCAATACACTAGATATTGACATCTTATCAATAAGCCCTTATGAGCAAATTAAAAAAAATTTATGGATTTATATATGATGCACTGACAGTGTATAGTTTCTATACACTGTTAATGCATTAAAAGTTGATACTTCATCAATAGGTCTTTATAAGCAAATTAAAAAAATTTATTTTATACTTACTCTGCATTAGAGGTTGACACCTTATTAATAGTTCTTTATAACCAAATTAAAAAAAATTATTTATATTTACTCTACATTAGAGGTTGACACTTTATTAATAGTTTTTTATAACCAAATTAAAAAATTTTTATTTATATTTACTTTTAAGAGTTTGATATATTTTTTAATTTACCAATTGATGAGGTGTCAATCTCTGATGCATTGACAGTATATAGAAATTATACACTATCAGTGTATCATATACAAACCCAAAATTTATTTACATTTACTTTTAAGGACTTGACATATTTTTGAATTTGCCAATTGATGAAGTGTCAACCTCAATGCATTGACAGTGTATAGAAATTATACACTGTTAGTGTCTCATATACAAACTCATAAAATATATATTGATAATATATCAATTTTAAATTCTTAAATAATATAACATTTTTCAAAACAGTTTGTTTAGATGATATCTTCAAAATCAACTTTAGCTATAGCTTATCCAAGAAAGAGAACTCCAAACCCTTAAATAGAGCAAGCCAATTAATCAATCTTGTTATCTCAAAAAAAAAAATCTAGAAATATAGTCAATTCTTAATTTTTTTCATATATATTTAAATTTATAAGAAAAATAAAATTTATTTTAAAATTTAAAATTTAATATTTTATCACAGATATTTTTTTAACAAAAACAGTTTTTTGTCTCAGGCACAGACACACCACAAAGAAAAAGCACATTTTGGAAAGTAATTTCCCGTGGAAGAAATCTCTTGAGTCTTGACCTTTGCAGAGCGTTTACTTGACTTGACTAGGAACAGAAAACCGGTGAAGATTCGGTTGCCGGTGAGAAAGCGAATGCACACAATGTGACATAGAATGATGCCAAATAACTCGTATATAACGTAAGGATAATTTTTTTTTTTGTTATAATATATAAGGATAATTATTACATATATTATTGGTAAAATTTTTTTATTTTACAAATAATTTAAGATCATGATACATATTTTTTAAAAATATTAAAAAAATAAAAATTAATAAAATAAAACATGTGTCATAATTTTAATTCTGTTTGTGAAGTAAAAAAACTCCACCAACGATATATGCAATAATTATTCATAATATAAATATAATACAATAAAAAAAATTTAAATATGACGTTGGTATTTTGAAATAATCATTGTTGAGATAATTTTATCATTTATCACTTTTGATCCAAATAAAATTAGTTTTCGACTGTAAAATAAATGGGAATATTTGTGATTATAAAAAAAGATAAAAATTATACATAGATATAACAAAAATTAAAACTATTTTATATTTGATATATTAGTGATTAATGTTTATTTTTTATGTTTTATATAATACAAACATAATTTTAAATGGTATAAATATAAATTATAGCATTAATATCTCATATATTGTCAGTAAAATTTTTTAATTTCATAAACAAAATTAAAATAATAACATATATTTTTAAAAATACCAAAAACAAAAAATAAATAAAATATATATCATTATTTTAACTCAATTTATAAAATAAAAAACTTTTACCAATTGTGAAGGGGTATAATTATCCGTTGCAAACTCGAGATGACCTAATCAAAGATGGTCTTTGATAAATAAATAAATAAATAAATAAAAGTGGTAATGCAAAGCAACAAATACGTTTGGAAGGGTAGGGGTGTAGGGCGTAGGGCGTAGGGCGTAGGGCCATGTGACACGCACTTGACGGGGCAAAACCCGGGAAACGCGTGGCTCAAAACTGGGGACCACTTCTGTAGGGTAACGAACTCATGATAGAAAGAGATCCAGCCACGTGGCACTGGCTCTTTAATTATTTTATCTCCGAGAATAATTGTTTGCACCAAACTGGGGAAGATTGAAAGCACTACCTGTCGGTAAAACCTCTTCACAACCAATCAATATTCTTTTTCAAAATATAGCTATTTTACCTATGAAAATTAATTTTTAATCTTTAAGATTTAGGGTTTATAGTTTTTAAATTTTTAAAACTTTTTATATTTTTTATATGATTTATACTTTGTTAACTTAATCTATTGGGATAAAGGCTCTGATGATGATGATACTTTGTTAACTTAATCAGACTGTTAAATTGTATATTTTATTTATATAAACAATACATTTCAATTAATTATATTGATTCAAAAAAATCAAGATATGAACTTTATCTAAGATTAAGCTAAGCAATTTTAGATATGACACGATGATAACACAACAGTGATATCAATAAAATGTATCAAGTTAATAAAGATTACATTATAAGAAAAATTATATATGAATTAAAAAAATTTTAAAAATCATATTTTTATGTCTACACGAATTTTAACATAAAATTTTCGTATTTTATACTATACGAATATAATTTTACATAAAATAAATACGAATTATATACATAAATTGTTAAGTTTACCTAATGTTAAAAATAAAAATTCATTGTAATGATTAAAAAAATATCAACAGTTAAATTTGATTACATTTCTGAAAATTTTGATAATTAATTCATAGAGACTTTGGCTTAGCACTTAAATTTTTTTTTTGTGAAAAGCACTTAAATATAATTTAAATTATTTATATTATTATCTAATAGAGTTATGACGTTAAATTCATCCAATGAAAAAAAATCACTTAAAGTTTTAACAAATCGAACCTTTTAAATATGTCGGCTTTCTTACGGCTAGGATTTTTATGCCCGTGCTTTGTTCTATTATTTTAATAATCATATATAGTATTAAAATATATTGAATATTGACAATTACATAATTTTTTATTGTATCACGAAGATCATATTAATTTTTATTTTAACTTTAGATATAAAAATGTAAATTTGAATATAAGGTAATAGATTAAACTACTCTTTTACGATACTTTCAACTCCCAGAAGATATAAATTAATATTCGTTTGTTAATATACATTTCTTAGAAGAATGCATTAACAAAATAAAATATATGGACCCTAATGCAAAGATAAATTTAACATTTCGCTAATCAATATGGTATTTTGGTATTTTTTGACATGTCATCAAGCATTAATGGTAAATTTTTTTGTTATATCCAGTTATTTTGATTTTGTTGACAAATTTATTAATGTTGCTAACATTTTGCTCCATGAGCCAATGGAAGTTGGCGCAAGTGGTTAAGGTTTGAGTCTTGAATGCAAAAAGTACTTAGGTTTGAATCCCTATAATTCTCCATTAGTAGCTAATTTGTAAATTCCGACAAATACATATGTGAAAGTCTAATGGATCCGTTAATCTAAGTACTAGGTTGGCGGTATGTCATGACCTTGAAGATAAAGTAACCTCTTCTGCTCTTAAACTTGTAAAAAAAAAAATTTGCTCTATGACAATTCTAAAAGTGATTTGTTCTCTCTCCATTTCGCGCATCTATTTTCTTCATTTAGTGTGGCTTGAACATGTTGCAATTTCCAAAAACTTAAATCATGAACAATAAAGGCATTTGTATTTCATTTATAAACCCACTCCAAATTTGTAAAGGGGAGAGTACTCTTGAGTGCTATATTTGTAAGTGATGTTTGGGTAGATTTAAGGTTAGAAAAGGGATTATTTGTAAGCTTTGCTCTTTCAGTCAGAAAAGGGAGTGCTTGTAAAGGTTGCTTCAATAAGCCTTGAAAAGAGAAGGTGTAGGTTTCCTCCTTAAGCCTGTGAAAAGAGAGAGGTTGATAGGTTATCCTTAACCATAAGGAAAAAGGAAGGTTATCTCTTCAAGCCTACAAAAGGGAAAAGGTTGTAATCCATCTTCAATAGTGAATTGGGAGAAAATCGTTGGAAGAGTCTTATGTTAAAGGGCGTAGGTAAGGTTGCCGAACTTTTATAAAATCGACTATGTATTGTCTCTCTTCTTTACACTTTTACTTTGCTTCCTACATTACTGTTTTAATTATTGTTTGCTTCCATTGTCTAGCTAATGTAGGAAGACCTTAAACTAGATAGCTTTTACTTAGCAAAGAACTCAAAATCGATTCATCCTTTCTCAATTAGTAGTGAACCAACAATTGGTATCAAAGCAAGGTTCTAGTGCATGGGTTTAACCACCTTAAAGTAGAAATGATCCTTAGAAATGGCTCATCTCAATGTAGGAAACCCCATAACCTTAAAAGGCTATTTTACCATTAAACCCCTACTGTTTAATGGTGAAAACTACTACTGAAAGACAAGAATGATGCTCTTTATAAAGGCCAATGATTATAAAGTATGAAGAGTAATAACAAAAGGTTCTCACATCCCAAAGAAGATCATAGAGAATAAAGAGCTCATCGAAACAGAGGATGAATGGGATAAGAATGAGATTAAGATGGCACAAATGAATGTAAAAGCAATGCATATCTTATTCTGTACTTTAAGATGGCACAGCTAAATACAATTCTTATTATGTCACGATTTGAACTAAATCGAACTAACTCAAAACCCCTAATTTGAGTTAGTTTTTCAATTTTCTCGATTTTTTCTTAACCCAATTGAATTATATGATCCACATGAGCGATTGATTAGTTAACAAGTGCAAGAATGACTAATGTCTGATTTATAATTGCACTTTATTGAACAAAAAAAAAGGAATGGCTTGATGTTACAAAGTGTTCAATATGTTTTTTAACACATCGTGATTACCTTCGTAGATTTATAGGAGATAGGATAGATAAGTAGATAAAATACAATGATAGTATTTAGGATTAGAATTAATTGTGTCTAGTATTTAGCTTGTTTTGATTAAATTTATGTTACCTATTGATTGTTTGTGTTTGTGTGAATGATTTCTTTTTTTGCTTTAATGTTTGTATGTTGCTTACTTCTTGATTGAATGTTTGTGTATGTAGTTTGATTGTTTGCTTAAACTGTTTGTATAATTGTTTGTTTGATAGTATGTTTAGATTTTCTGTGGATGGTGATCATTGGTAAGTTTGTTTCAAGAAAAAGCATGATAAGCTCAATAGAAATAGCAAATGGATAATTTTACTTACGCATGAGAGGTAGATCAAAGATGGTCATTTTTCGTTCCAAATGTAAATACTTTTATTCAAGAATATTTATTGAATAAAAAAAACTTGTGGATACAAGAGATTTACTTCTTTTTTCCATTTCATGCGGGTTTTGACTTCTGTTGGTACGAGTTACCTTTTTATTGCTTCAAAAATTTCAGCAAATCAAGGAACAAAAATGATCATTGACTTTGCTAGTATGAACAGAATTTTCAAAATAAAATCTCAGAGTATTGTCATGATTGCTACTTATTCATTCTTTGGAAATTAGGTATGAATGAAATATAGAAGGATCAAAATAATGATTTTTATGAAAGAGAAAATGTAATGAAAATACATCACCATTTTATTTAAATGATTTAGATAAATTAGTTGATATATAAAAAATTCCTCAAAGCTCATGGGCATAAGCATTAAGGAATTGCATTTTTATAATAGGAAAACTCAAAGGTGACAAATTTGGCCTTTTCCTCATTAATATTTATCCTCCAAAGATTTGCGCCTCTTTATGGTTTAACAAAGAGTTCCCACTAATGTTCAGCTCTTCTTTCATATCAAAGTTTAACAAGCCAGTATTGACCAAACTTTGAACCTTGTATTTAAAAGCAAGACAAGTCTTTATAAAGTGGCCCATATTCCCATAATGATAGTCATATCGAGCAATGACATTATATCATATAGGATATGGAGGTTTTAATGGTTTCAGATAAACAAGTGCAACAAGATGATATCTAACCAATTGTGAAAATAGCTTTATATAGGTTAAAGGAATTAGGTCAACTGAAATTCTCCCTTGATTGTTCCTTATCCTTTTTTGATTACTTGTTGGTTTGTTTGGTTAGGTCAATTGAGGAATTGTAGGTTCAGTCACTAAAAATTTTGGTTGCCAAATCGGTTGAGGGATCGGTTGATAAGCTAAAGAATTTGGGGAAATATTGTTTATAGATAGGTAATAAGAATGATAAGGATGATAGGGGACAAAGTTTCTTGGTGGTTGATCTTCACTGGTGATAGCCTGTGTCTCTCTTTCCTTTTTCTTAGCTATTCTGCTTTTCTCTCAAAAAAAGCATCTTCTATCTTACCACTCTTAATAACACTTTCAATCATTTCCCCAAAGATAACCACATTTTTTGTAGCATTCCCTACAAGTCTATCATAATAAAGAGTTGGCAAAGTATTAATAAACAATACTGTGGTTTCCTTCTCAATAAGAGGAGGCTGCACTTGAGATGCTAGGTCTCTCCAGGTATGGGCATACTTCTTAAAACTTTTAGTA
The DNA here is from genome assembly GCA_031772115.1 of Heritiera littoralis. Taxonomy (NCBI): domain Eukaryota; kingdom Viridiplantae; phylum Streptophyta; class Magnoliopsida; order Malvales; family Malvaceae; genus Heritiera; species Heritiera littoralis. Next base: position 915,403 of record JAPDPK010000187.1, read on the forward strand.
GGCTTCATTTTTATGCGCTGCAAAGACGATCTATCCAGTGTTATGTCAGCCATATGCATATACTAAGCTAAGAAAGCTTTTCCCAAATCATTCCATTTGCGAATGTGACTTTGAGCTAGATGATTGTACCACCTTGTAGGTGATCTAGTTAAGCTATCTTGGAAATAATGAACATGCAACTTATTATTATCCGTGTAACTAGACATCTTTCGATAGAACATTTTGATGTGAGCCACTGGGCACTTTGTTCCATTGTACTTTTCAAAATCAAGAACTTGGAATTTAGGTGAAATCAATAAATATGGAACTAAACTGAGTTTGGTAGCATTGACACTTCAAAAGATGTCCATTCCCTCTATTGCTCTCACTATTTCCTTCAATAAATCATATTTATGTTGTCATTCTCCATCTTAAGGAATTTCCCTCATCAACTTTTCTTGCTCTTTAGGGTCATCAAGGTTTGGAACAAACAATGATTAATAGGACTAGATCCTGCATGCTAGCCTAGGTTTTGTTGTTAACTCAAAAGAGAGTTAACAAAAGTATACACTTGCCCTTTTGTTGATGGCACCACTTGTGGATACACCCTTTGGGATGTTTGAGCTTGAGGTAGAGTAAACCTGGGTGGGTATGGAGGATTTTCTCTTGGAGGTTTAGACTTTTCCCTTATACTTGGATTCTCGGCAACTTATTTCTCTTTTACCAAACTCATTATCAGTTCCATCATCTTTGTCATTTGCTCCTGGGACTCTTATCGAGATTGAGCAAGTTCTTGTTAAATCTTCTCGATCATTTCCATTTGCTCAACATGTTCATTTTCTATGGCTCTCGTTTTTGAGTAGATGTTGTACAAGTCACTAGAAATTTTTGGTAGTCGAGCCATCCATTACTAGAATTATCTAGTATTAGGATGCAATCTTTTAAAATAAAATGGATGCATATACATGAAGTACACTATCCTATGATCAAGAGATGTATTTACATGAAATGCAATGCATCATGTTATTTTCGTGAATGCATAATATTGTGGAAATGGATGCAAAAAAAAAAAACCATGCAATACAACTAGTAAGATGACCTAATTTTATGAAAAAAAATTTTATTATTTAATGCAAATGAGGTAAGAAATGACAAAAACTTAGGAAATAAGTCTACCTATTTTCTAGAATAAAAACACAAGATAAAAGAAACTTTTCGTTAGGGGATAAAAATGAATGCTTTTTTTTAAAAAAAATTTTATATTTTATGATTGCCCCTAGAAAATGTTTCATCAAAATAAGGGACATAAAAAATGTTCCCTTATGTGTCTTAATCTCAAGGTAACTTCTACGAAATATGGGTATGACTCTACTTATGGTTGGCTTATTAGGTTTACTATATGCTTGGTTCGGATTTCTCATCAAACTAATAAGTTCTTAAATTATTCTTCATTGACATCCGCATGGACTATTAAGACACCCTGATCCTCATCCATTATAGGCTTAAACAAAATAGGTACAATTTGAGTAGAAATTATTTATTGGTTCATGCAAAGGTAACTACCTCATGAAAATGTAGCTACTCACTCCCTTCTAAAGAGGACAAAGTTCAAGACTTAGAGCTTATGCATGCGAATGCACGTGGCATGTGCATAAAGGAACATATATACCTTTCAATATTTATTTCCTTATTCCTTATTTCTGTCTCAAAAACAAGAAAACAACAAAGTCGAACAAAATAGTATACAAAGCAATAAATAAGGTACAGTAGAAAATTTTCAAACTAAGGCTTAGGATAATTTATGATTAATTAATGACTTGACTCTTGATAGTCCCAGTGGAGTTGCCAAATTGTTATAAAGATTTAATTCCTAGAATCTAATTGCTATACACAGATTTTATAGAGTTACCACCAATTTTCTTTTAAGTGTGATTGGACACCTCATTAACTCTACTTTTTTAAGATTTCCCAAATGTGATAAAAATTTCCCAAAAAAGATAGATTGAGGTCTATGATTAAAAGTTTGGGTTTGAGAGTCTCTTTATGTGTGAAGAAAGTAATAGCATCCTTACAATGCTCGTTCAAAACGATATCATTTAATCATATTTTATCCTAAAGAGCCTTAATTGGATAATGTAGACACCAAATTTTGTCCAAATTGGTAGTACTACATTCAATTGGGCTCTCAAAATCCAAATTAAAACATTGTGCTTCAAGGCCCATTAAAAAAGGGTGAATTTGATTTTTTATGTTTTTTTTATTGTTATTATTATTTGTATTATTTGTTTTTATTATTTTTATTATTTGTTGTTATTATTATTATTATTATTATTACTTTTATATTATTATTATTTTTATTATTATTATTATTAGTATCTATTATTATTATTATTATTATTATTATTATTATTATTATTATTTCTATTATTATTATTATTATTGTTGTTGTTGTTGTTGTTGTTGTTGTTGTTGTTGTTGTTGTTGTTATTATTATTACTAGCATTATTATTTTTTCTATTTTTTTCTTCTTTTTTTCATTATTATTATCTTTTTTTCTTTTTATTATTATTATTATTATTCTTTTCTTTTCTTCTTCTTCTTTTATTATTATTATTATTATTATTATTTGTTTTGTTGTCCATCAGCCGCCGGTGCAGATCCTGTCACCCATCCATCACCCAGCCGCCGGTGCAGTTCAAGCCCTTCTCCCCAGGCTGTCCATCAACCCTGCCTACTCCATCCCATCACAGCCGAAACCACGCAAGTCCCTTCTACAAAAACAACCATTCGGTCACTGCCGGGGGGGTCGGCCATTTTGATTTTTTTTTCTTCTGGCTCGACATCATCCCACGGCCTAATCCCACCACAGTTCAGCTCTTTGTAGCACCACACACAAGCCCGAAAATCTCATCTTCGACTCTAAAATCAGTAACCAATCGAACCCATCACCAAACCACCATCCGCACCACCTCACCATCGTTAAACCACCATTACCCGAACCCCATCGCCTCCATCGATCCATCACTAACTCCTTAACCACCACTCATGCTCAGCCCCAACACCATCGCATTACCACCATACCTAGCCCTAACCTAAAATCGAAACCCCAAAACCTCCCAGACCTAAACACCCACATGCAAAAAGGAAACACACACCCACAGCAATAGCAAATCGCATCCAATAACAACAAACATCATCAACCAAAAAAAACAAAAAAAATGAACAAAACAAAAAAAGGGGAAAGATCTTTTCGAGGGGAAAGATCTACCGGGTTAGGAGGCTTTTTAGGAGAAACGGAAGTCGGAATCGGAAAGAGGAGGGGAAGAAGCTTCCAAAAGCAGCAATCTTTTTTATTTTTGGACGCCGGAGCACTCATAAAGTTTTATTATTGATTTTTTTTTTTGCATTTATATGGACAAAATTATTATTCTTTCAAACCCTTTTATAGGTTCAAAATTGTTTACAATGATTAATTTTAAACTTATTGATTTCTTTTATTGTTATTTTTTCTTATTTTTGAATAAATAAAAACTTTTAAAAATCTTTCACATTTTCGAATGCTTTGATTGAATATGAAAAAATTTTTTTCTCAGTCTTTAATATATTTGCACGCTCGCAATACTCATGGAGTTTTATTATTGATTTTTTGGCATTTATATGGACTAAATTATTATTCTTTCAAACCCTTTTATAGGTTAATATTTAACTTATCAATATTTTATTTTTATTTATTCATTTAATAATTATTATTTTGAATAAATAGAATTTTTTTGACTAAAATTCTCTATATCCTTTAACACTTTGATTGAATATGGAAAATTTTCATCATCTAAAAATTTCTAAAATGTTTGCATGCTCACAATTCTCTTAGGATTTCATCATCGATGAAAATTCTCCTTATTCAAAGCTCGTAATTACTAATTCATTTTATTTCTAATAACTAACAAATAATTTTAATTTCTAATAATTTTAAAAAGAATTTAATTCACTCATTTGTAAACCCTAATTTTAATTTGATTTGCAAGCCTAAATTTATGTTATCACTACTTTCCTAACCTAAATTTGATTATTTCATAATAATTTAGTTTTTCTGTATAAAAAAAGTAATCTTAATATTAAAAATTTATGATCTATGATTTTTCCTAATTTTTTAAAATTGGTTAAATTAATAGTATTTTTTTCTCAAGCCTTTCAAACCAGATTTTCTTCTCCTTTCTTACTTGATTCTCAAGGTTCACTTTTAATTTAATAATTTTTTAATGAAATCCTGAGTCACAGATCTTTCCTTTCTGGTTTTGATATTTTTAATTCTTTATATTTTCATTTAATTATTTTATCAATCAGCTGTAAAAAAAAAAAAGGCATGAATAAAATAACAAAACCCATAAGAATTGCCATAAACTTATTGGTTCAAAGCCCCAAAGGCCCAAGTAACCAATTTACAACTTTAAAACCCCACCCAAATTTAAAATCACTGTTTTACCATTCCAAAGGCTTAAAGCCCGAAATAAAACTTTATTGTAATCAGAGTTAATACGGCAAATCCATAGTCAATCAACCAATTAAAACCCAAGTTCAAAAATTACTCAAAACCCTAAATAGCATTTTGAGACCCAAAATCAATTTGAAATTCAATTAACAGCTCAATCTAATTTTCAAGATTCAAATCATACTTAAAAATGTAGTCATACAAAAATTGATGTCAAATTAGATCTGAACTCGCATTAAACACTAAATCAAGTTCTGACAAAATGAATCATTTACATTTTAAGTTTTGATTATAATCTAATTCAGTTGAGTTTATTTAAGTTATATCGAAATCATAAGTATCTTAAAGTTAATATAGTATTGACCTATGAAAAAAATTAGAACAAACGTTTAAAATGTCTCTTCTAATGGTTACAAAAATTCTCTTTTCTCTCTGTTATGATATTTCTGGAATCCCAGTTACTGAAAAGCATGGTACATTGCTTATATTGGTTATGGATTTTCGTTTTTTTTCACTTTCTATGAAAGTTACATCATTTGGTATCAAAGCTTGACTTGACAATTGCTGACAGAGTTACTACCAGGCTGCAAAAACTAATTGGGGAATCTTTAGAAGAATTCATCACGCCATGATGATTACAGCACAACCATGTTTATAACTCACTTCTATTTCCACTAATTCAAAGATTGCAACAAGTCCTGGACCAAATTTCCATGCTAAACTCCCGCTCAACTACCCAAAAGGATCCATGATCATAGGAATCCTCTTGAAGATGAAACACAAGTAGTCAAGGTAAAGCCCTATAGATACCTTGCAATTCAAATAATGCCATTGAGAACATGGTGACTGGGATCGTAAGAGACACCAACAGCATTTTTGCTTCCCTTGTGGTATCGATTTATGAAGAAAAAAGATGGTTTATGAAGACTTTTTGTGGATTACAAGTAGCTAAATAATTTCACAAATATCATGTTCCTTCTAATTTTCAAAGTTTTATGAATCACGTTTTTCAACCTTTTCTAAGAAGATTTTTTTTTAATGATATTTTGATCTATTCTAGCAAGTTGCAATCCAAGTTACAAAAAATCTAGCTTGTATTGATTTGAGAAATTCTACATTATCCCCACACATACAAAAAGAAAGAAAATGTCCAACAACGAGAATAAAGGGGCATTAGTGGACCAATGGGCAGCAACATAAATTTCTGATCTAAAAGAGCATTTCTTCTTTCTCTTAGATTAATAAAGATATGCATGGCTTGGAATGATTCTTCTTAATTACTTACAAGGGTTTAAACACAACACTGTCCTTGTATACATTACCAAGGAGAGAAAAAGAAAAGGAAACAGAATAAATTCAAAGCAAGAATATATATATATAAAATATATAATATTTATATATAAATCTTTATATTTGTGAAAGGAGGGGAAAGAAAAGAAAAGAAAGTCATCTCTTTCCCCTCTTAAGTAATATGTTGGGGATTTAAGAAAGAACAGAATATGCAATAACAAAGAACTTATAGAATGTTCTCTGTCTTTCTCATCATGACAATCCAAAAATGTAAGAAATGAGTCAAGCTTTTGATGATCAACTAATTAATAAATTCTAGGGTGGGATTTTTCTGGATATACCTCCCATGAGACCTTTTATATAATTCTTCCGGTTTTTCAGGCTAAATATTGTTCCCAAATGTTGCATATATATAGGAATAGGATAATTTCTTTCTCTTCTACATTGGCCCTATCCCTCTTCCATAATCAAGGAAAGCTGCTCTTATTGTTGATCAAACACCAATATATATAGTTGTTCATATATGAACAACAATAAAAACTTCAAGAGTCCTTCAACACTAGTATTTACCTTTTTTCATGCACTGCTAATTCCTTCAAAGTTTTAAATACATGGAAATTAAAAAGAAATTAATGCTTTATCTCCTTTCTAAAGAATGTTCAGCAAATTAAAGAGCATTTGCGGACCAAGGTAACATAATATTTATGATCTTAATTAAAGCCAGTCTTAAAATTATTCCTCAGTACTAAAAATTTGTTCATACAAGGGGATGGGGATAGAATCAATGCTAGCTTTTTAACCTTTGAATGCGTTTCAAAGGCGAGAAGAGAAAAAGAAGATGGAAGAACAAGGGGAAGGAAAATAAGGGAAAGTTGCTCCTTTCCCTCATTCAGCAATGGAGGATAAGAAAAAACAAGAAGAGAGTGTACATTGCTGAAGATTAAAGAGAACATGCATATATAAACTTAATTGTACATGTCTCGGATTGTAGCTGGAGGAATTGCATAAATTAAACCGTCTCTTTATTAATGCAGATGAAATGCTCTATACATATGACTCTTTTAGATTTCAAAATGTGAGAATCTTGTGCAGTGGATTGTCTATTTTTATATATGGTAAATCACTTACACTAAAAAAAAAAAAATAATTCAGGAGTACTGAAAGTTCTATATACTACTCTATGAAGAAAAGTCCAGAGAAAAAAGGGTCTCAAAGGAGAATAGGCTTAGTCACAGCATTAACTATTTTGATGTATAAAAATTAATGGATATTCCAGGTCTTTGTTAGAGAAAAATAAGGCCATTGTTAAAGATCATATTCTACTTTATCCCCTAGGCCCTAGCTTTGATAAATAAAGATGATGTAACAGGGAATTACATACACTATTTAGCAGATTTATTGAACATTCTCTTTGTATTCCATACGTATATATGGGAAGGTTAAAGCAAAGAAAACAAAAGGAGGAATATGCAGTACCACATGATCGCATGAACTTTGTTTATCTGCATATGACATGCACATGCACATGCACTGCACTGTTGGGATCAATTAAATTATCAGTCACCTGCAAAAATGTGGAAATCAAGTTTCTTAATATCTCCCATATTTTCTAACAAAATTTAATCTGAAAATTTTGGAAAAAGTTCTGGATAATTTGTTGTCAAATTAAGAACACAAACATTTTCTTGAAATGAGACAAAGATTCACAAAGCTAAGTAAGGTGTTGAGATATTATAATATTATATCACGTATTTATTTATAATTTATGTAAATTGAAAATCAAAGTTTGTATTTCATGTACTCATATTTCAGCAGATCATCAGATACTCAAAAAATAACAACTGAAAATCAGATCAGAAATTAACTAACAGGAAAACATGTTCTATAATTTATACAGTTTTAATTTTGACATTTTGCTTTCATAAATTTCCTCATGATATGTAGAACATATTCATATCCTTTTGCATGATTTTTGTATATTTTTTTGTCTTCCTTGTCATTCTTTTATATAATACCTTCGACTTTTTTAAAGAATAGGATGTTTGATTTCCAGACAAATTTATACTTTATTCTCTCAGAAGAATCTGTTCAACAAAGGGCATTTGTGGTCCAAAGTTAAAATACATGGTTGATCTTTAAAAGTTCACCCCTCATTTTCTCCTCCAATCTCTGAAAGATTAGTATGTTGAAGATACCCTAATCGGGAGTGCCAAGCAGAGTTAATGCTTTTATGTAGGATGTCTTACAAAGGAAAGAAAAGAAAAAGGAAAATGCATGAAGGAATATAATAAGATGAAGGAAAAGAAGAGAAAGTATTTCCTTTCTCTTGTTCAGAAGATGGAGATACGAGAAAGAAGAGAATATGCAATTGCAATAAAGAAACCATGTTAACATTGTTTTGTACATGTCTCTAGTACCATTGGGTGTTACTGTTATTCAAAATTTTCACTGTTTGTAGTTGTACCAAGCTACCTTTGAGTTGTATTCAAATTTTTCAGCCAAGTGGTATATACACAACATGGATTGTAAGATTCCCTCTGCTAGCTACCTGGTAATCAATAGGATTGATAGACATTCAGTAATCCAATAGAGAAACGCTCATTTTCAGTGATAGATGCATGCACTCGTCGGTTAACATAAAAAATATCTGATGTAACATGCATGATTCAATCAATGAGTAATTAAAGTGCAGTAGTACTGGAATCCCTGGTGCAGTCTAAAGAGCCACAGCAATTGCTTTTCTTAAATCGTTTTGACAGGCCCTCCCTCTGATCCCATGCATCTTTGCTTTGCTTTGGATACAATGGCCTGAGCAAAGTTAGACAAAAGCAGGCACATGTTATTTTTCCAGAAGAATCCTTTGGTCTGAAAAATAAATTGGAGTTGCAACTTTTCTTTTTCGGTCCAACCAGCTCATCCAAACAAGAAGAACATTGATCAATGGATTCATCAGATCAGACTGAAAAGAATCTGCTGGTTGACAGGGCTTTTCCATTGTTGATCCTTGGGGACCTTCAGTAGTACTAATTACTAAACACAATGAGAAAGAAGATGCTGTGATTAGCAGTTGGCTTTAAACTTAAAGTCTAGAGATACGTATATACTGCCTTTAGCCTTTTCAAAGTAATTTCCAAAGAATATCCTTCACATGCACGTATTTGGGAAAAGGAAAATACAAAGATCAAATGCAAATTGTCTTATAATTAACCAAAAGGTTTTAGAATATCATATTTTATATTGCCTATATATTCTAACGATATTAATATGTAAACAAAGAATTAATCCAGTTAATTTTGTTGGAGCCAATGTGTTTCTGATCCCTACGGGCTATGAAATTGTGTATAATTGACAAATTAATAATGGTGGCAAAATCTGCCATGGGTTGTCAATGGTCATGCTTTAATTAGTGAATAGACTTGCAAGACAAAGAAAATTATAAGGATGGTCCTAGTCTTTTTCTAGTAGATGAGGTTGTTTGAGTTCTAACTTAAGCCTAACATTTACCCTAAATTAATTTAAAAAATTATTTTGATTTCCCATTCTTCAATTTTATTGATTTTTATTTTTCAAATTTATTTTTTAATTTTATTTTTTATAATTTTTATATTAATTATTATAATTTTATAATTTTTATTTTTTGACTAAGCAAAAGAAAAAAGAAAGAAAATTTTAAGGGCCTAATTGAAGACAATTTTTTTAATAGTATATTTTCATTAAAATTATAATTATAATCAATATATTACATTTTTTGTAACTATGAAATTTACTTTACTCAAACTAATAAATAACCAGAACTAACTAAACTAGTAAAAAAAATAGACTAAACTCAAACTCATAAATGATGAGATTTAAACTTGAAATCTCAAACTTTTAAGGATCTTCTTATTACCACTAAGTTAAAATCTCGTTGGCAAAAATCAAATATCTTTGGAGTAGATCGCCAAATCACTATTTCAATTAAAAAACTCCTTTTATATATGCAAGCATGGTAATAGATGAGGGAACTAAATTAGCAACAAGACTCAAATTCATGAAAAGCAAAACAAATACAGTAAAACCCTTCTAAATTAATATTTTTGGGGCCTATTATTGAGTATAATTTAAAGGGTTTAACCTTATAAATTGTTATTGTCTTAAAAAACGTGTTTGTTTAATTTTCATATTTTTTAAATCCCTCTAATAATTCTATAGCATAAAAATCTCATTGTAATAAATATATAAAAATTTTAAATATTTATACTTTTTTAATTCTTAAAATAAAAATTTTAAATATGATAATCTTTTTCAAATTAACCCTTAGAGTGCTTTTTAGTTTTTGAATATTATGTAAGATATTTTTTATTAAATTATTAATTTATACGATAATTGAGGCTGAAATTTTATACTAAAATTTAAAATAAAATTATTAATAATTACGATAAAAATGTTGGATTATTATCCTATCCACTGCTAGTGGAGTTTTTTAATTCCACAAGCGCAGTTAGGATGATACTATGTGTCTATTCAAAAGGATAATACTATGTGTTTTTTAAAAACATTAAAAAAAATAAAAAATAAATAAAATAGGACACATGTCATCATCCTAACCGCACTTGTGAAATTAAAAAACTCTACTAACGATAAATAAGATAATAATCCAAAAATGTTTATTAAGTTTTTTCATTAGTTCGAGTTAGAATAATAATTTTTTATAAATTTAAAGAGGTTACTAATTTAGAATGGATTAATTTATAGGAGTTCTACTTATATATAAATAAAAACAGCGTTTGAAATTATGTTGTAGATAGATATTAAAAGCGATAAAGATTACATATATTCATGATGTATTAAAGCGATTCTGTGTTCATCACAGAAAAGGGAAAAATATACAAAAGCAAAAGAAAAAGAATCAGCATTGTGGCTTTTGATCTTTCTTTTTGAAAAATGACAGTTGCATCATGCATACCTATTCTCGGAGTGTGTTATTGTGTTATAAATAATACTATGACTACATGTTGTAGAGCAAAAATTATCACAAAATCAAGAGATTGCTTTTTCTCTTTCACTTCTCTAGTTCTCCATCAATCATTTCCATGCAAAACACAAAGAAAAGAACGATAAAAATAAAGTAGACTTCTTCATGAGTTCAGCAGTTCGCTTAAAAATGTAATTCGAATTTTGGACAGATTTAAATAAAAAAAAATAAGTTCATCAGTTTACTGGATGAGGTTAGGCTTGAAAATGGAAATCTGATCAGATTTGGACTTACCATTTAAAATCTAAGCTCAACTAAATCGGTTAGTTATAATTTTTTTTTATAACTTAGTTAATTTGATATATGATTAAATTATGATGTTGTATTTTGTAAATTTTAAAAAGATTTTTGAAAATATATCAAGTAAAGGACTAAACAAGCTATTGAAAAACACACTATTACATTTTGAATTACTTTAAAATTTTTTGTGCAATTTAATTTGAAGTTACATTTTTTTCCTACTCTGATTAAGATTTATGTTTTGGTAGTTTTTATAAAGAATTTATTCAATTTTATTGTATTATACTTATTACTTATTATGTGTATCTTATTATTTTAGATTTTATTTTATTTAAAAAAATTAATAGTGTTTAGATGGACTTGAACAAGATTTAGGCTTGTTATATGTAAAAATAGGTTTTAACAAAACATTAAACCCAAAAAAATCAAATTAAACTGAGGGTCCGTTTGGTTAACGTATTTCATTTTTTCGAAAATGTTTTTCACATTTTTTAGTGTTTAGTACGTGTAAAACATTTTCGGTCAATGAAAAATCTTTAAGGATTTTGAGAAATTGTCTTTTCATTTTCAAAAGGGAAGATAATTTCCAAACCTATGCCATTTTTAAGGAAAAAGCTCCCACTAAAACTCAACCTAATATATATTGGATTAAAACAACAAACAATAAAAAATATTTTTAACATATAAATCAAACAACATAAAATATTAGTTTTTTCAGAAAATCAAATTTTCATAAATGATTTTACAAAATTTATTTTCTAAAAATCATTTTACGCGAACCAAACAAATCCTCAGAAGTTGAACTCACTTTCACTCTTTTAATTCATTGCCTAAGTTTTGCGGGACTCGGTCCATTAACACTTAAAAAATGAAGTTGTGTTGTGTAGAATAATTTTCTTTGTTTTTTCTCTCTTCATGTTTTTCATGAATTTTCAGCATTTACTAAATAAATGGCATTAAGAATCCCTTTAAAACATAAAGCCCGACATAATAATGTTTTTCTAAACCTCGGCCATTGAGACTAGGCATCAAATCAATGCTAGGGTTTCGTTTTTAACCTTTTGATATGTAATGTACCCCTTTTTATCAAAACCTAGGATACCTATACACAACTCAAAAAAAAAAAAAGAACGCATTGCGTTAACAGTTTTAATTATAGATCACTTTCATATTATTTTTTAAGTGCAATATGAGAAGAAAGGATTTGAACCCGATTATAAATTGGAAACACATACATATATTATTAAAACTAAATGCTCGCACTGCTTAATGTGGAAAAAAATACTTTTATCTCTCATAATGATACAAGCAGAGAAGTCGAGCCTAAGATCCTACTAAGAATGTTAATTTTTTTAAATTTGATGAAAGACTTGATTTTATCCGATTAAAAAACTGTTTAACACATCTTATTTCACAATATTTAATTTCAAAGTTTTTTAATTAGTTTATGATTTTTTTAATATGAATAGAAAACAGATTTGAAACAAACAAAAATCCAACAAAGAAAAAACAACAGTATTTGAATGGTAATGGTTACTATTAGTGCAAGAAGAGAGTTTGACGGAGTGTAGGCGGCTAGTTTGACTTCAAAGTTGAAAGTTAAAGAGCATTATTACTGCCAATTCATACTTGAAAGTAGTGAATATAATTTTTTTTTTCAAATATACAAATATGATTCGAATCATAGATTGTCATTGTTGAAAGATTTTATTGTTTATTATTTTTGATCCGAACAAATTTAATCTCAGATTGTAAAATAAATAATAATAAAGTAATAAAAAAAAATTATTACTAGTACTACCGCTATGTTAATTAATTTGTTTTATGAATGAAGGAGGGCAACCTCGGATTCTAGAAAAAGTCGGCAAAGCTGATATTAAACAAATTCACTTTAATAATCAAAGTAGAGTCTGTGCTTTACTAATAAACATAAATTCATCATTGGAATTGATAAAGGAGCTAGCTCTTCCACTTTACAGAGGACATCAATCCATATGCAGTTCATTAACAATTTGTTAATAATCTTGAAAAAAATTTAGTCAATTGAAGCACGGTAAATTTTATGTCATCCCTCATTCCAAGGTTCACTCACCAGTTACCATTAGATTTTTTTTTATTTTAAAACAAATAAACAGTAATTAAAAAAAAACTTCAATTAACTGGAATATATTCACCATACTCATTTACACCAGACTTAGATTTATTAAATTTTCTCAAAATGAATTATGATATTTTGAATGTTAAGGAATCTGAATGTATAATCATGTTCGAGTCAATTTGTTTGACATGAAAATATTTTTATTTATATTGGTTGACCCACTATGATCCATTTATACACGAATTTTTTAACAATTAATGGTATTTTTTACTTTTTCGGAAATAATTTTTATCTGGATGATCTTATGGTTGCATTAACAAGTTTATTAATCTTATTAACAGGATTCATTTTACTCAACGAATCCAACACATTAAACTCATTTATTAAATGATTAATATTACAAATACATAAAATAACTTATTATTAATTTTTTTGGATTAGGACTAAATGAGTTAATCTATTCTGTCTATACAGGTTAATCGTACTTAAATGCGTTAACTATATCATATCATGTAATTTTTGTAGCTATGAAACGCATTTTGTTCATGACAAGAATTTTGATGTGATTATATAATTAATTGTTTTAACCTCATTTATATATAATATCTTTAAATTTACACGGCACAATTACACAATTATTTAGGAAATGTTAACATGAATTACCAGCCTACTTAAAGTATAGAAAAAAATGTCAAGTAGTAATAATATACATATATATATATATATATATATATATATATATATATATATATATATATATATATATAAAGGATTCCACTTGCACATGTTTATACACTTTTTATAATTTCATGAATAATTAGTATTTTTGCAAAACGTAGTGCTTGTACTAGATCATCACTTAATGCAAAAAAGGCTAGATTTGACTAAAATATTCAACTCGATTATCACTTGTGGTCTCAGAGATTTGATTCTTAGGCTTTTCGCATGAACATTTTTAGAGCCCAACCAATTTAAGGCATCTACAAGGCTAAATGAGAAAAGACAGAGAAAGAGTGTAATATAGAAAGAATTGAGAAAGAGTTCTTATCTTCGGGAAAAATTCCCCCTCAAGATTAGTTAGAACTCTTATATATAGGTATGTATATCAAGAACAAGAATTACAGAACATGAGTAATAGGCATAATGATGAGAGTGACAATTACAAAAGAGTTAAGATATGTCTAATGTGAGTTTCACTTTTGGAAATAATGAATAGTGAATATAAGAGTCTACTATCTATTCTGAAAGAGCAAGAGAAATACTCATATTTCATAGAAAGATTAAGATAAGAATTCTTAACTATCACAATATTTGATTTACTAAGCCAAGCTCTCCCAAACATCCCAATAGTGAAATTAACCTAAGAATTTTGCATTTTTTCATATTTCCAATGCTCTTTGGTGGAGTTGCTACGCAGTGAAGATATTAGTATCATTCCACAAGTACATGTTTGGCACATGGGATTATTTAAAGGATAGGATGATTATCATCCTATCTCATGTTTGTTATTCATTTAAGCAAAAGGATAAGATTAGTGAGAGGATAAGTCATCCTATACCAAGAGGATAACTTAATCCTTTAGAAAGTGGAGGATTATTTTTAATCCATAGGATTAGATATGTTTCAAAATTTCTTTATTAATGAATTTCCTATTTTATCCTTAAATTTTGTCCAATAAAAAAATATCATCCTATCCTAATTTTAATCTTGCACATAACAAACATGGTAAAGGAAAAAAATCATCCTATCTAATGTTTAATCTTTGTGCACACTAAACATAAGATAAGATGTTATCATCTAATCTTATCTTATCTACAATATTATTTTATCATATTTTATCCTTATTCCATGCACCAAACATGCACTAAAAGTGTTATATGAAATAGCTGATTAAAGAAGAGGTTATTCGATGAAAGAGCTATTCTGAGAAAAAATTGTTCTGTGATGATATTGTTCCACAAAACAATCTAATGGTTTTGTTACGTGGAAAAAACTTTTAGTGAAAAATGGAGTTGGTACGTGGATCAACCCCCCACTGAAGCAATCTTGTTAATTGTTCTCAATTATTTTAGAAATATTAGTAGTAAGAATCAAGTATCTACATTTTACCTACATAAGGATTTTTAGTATAAGAAATGCTTTTCACGAGTATAGTAAATGAACTTTAAGAAAAAAAATTATTTTTAGTAGAACTCACTGCTGGCTCTATTGCTCGTTCCGTATGTTGTTTGCTCTTGCTTGTCCCTTGCGTGAATTTTTTGGCTCTTACTTGCCCCTTGTTTGAATTTTTCTACTAGATTTATTATTTCCCTTTGCATTGGAATTCTTTTTTATAATTAAATAAAAAAAGGATTTTGTGCATAAATCAAATGAAGCATAATAGTTGCCTGATAGTACATTTGCCTAGCAATATAGTTGCTTGATGTAGAGGTACTTGTGGATCGAACTAGTTCGGTTCTGAGTCGGGTCAAACCGATTTCGACCCACAAATAAGAAGAACAGGTCTAAACTAGTTATTGAACCGGACCAATTCACTCAGGGTAAACCCTTGAATCGATTCAGCTTGATAGTCCAATTAAATTGATACTGGGCCAAACCGATTGGCTTTTTTATTTATTTTTAAATTTTTTATTAATTAATTTTAATCAAAATAAATATTTATTAATATATTTTTATGATTTAATCTAATAAATTTATTTTTATAATAAATAATTTTAATAGTAATTATAATAAATAAAGTTATTATAACTTACTTAATAAAGTAACTATAATAAAGATAAAGTTATTATAATATTATCTAATAAAGTTATTATTATAATAAAATAATAAATAATGATATTATAATAAACTTATTATAATTTATTTAATAGAGCTATTAGTTTAAAAAAATTATAATACTTTTAAAATTTTTTATTTTTGCTAAACTTATTTATTACATTTGAAATATAATTAGATTTATCATTTATCATTTAAAATATAAGTAAACTTCTCATTTTGCATTTAAAATATTTAGTCATTTATTTAGTATATTTTTAAAATATTCACTTATTTTGTATTTTAAATATTTATTTATTTTCTAAACTAATAAGTTGTAACATTAAGATATTTAGTATTTAACAATAATAATAAATGAAAATAATAAAGAAAAAAAGGAGAGAGTAGGAAACAAAATATTTTTATTTTACGTGGAAAACCCCTTCAAAAGTTAGAAGGGTAAAAACCATAGGACCATAGTCCATAAAAAAATTTACTATGACTAACCATATTTACAATTTTACATACAATTTACAAAAAAAGAAAGAAAGAAATTAAATTATTTCCTATTCCTCATAATTTATACGGATTGCCTTGAAAATTTCTTCCTCTTCCTCCGAATATTATCGGTAAACTCATTGGTCATTCTAAGTTCGTTATTGCTAGATTTCGCTTTAAACCAATATTTAAGGCGTGTTAGCATGTATAATGAATTTAGATTAAGAGTGGCTTGATGGTCTTCAAGGATTCTCCCACACGTCCACAATGCGGATTTTGAAGCAACAAATTAAACTTGCACCGCAAAAACATCACGGGCCATGGAAGCTAAAATTGGAATTGTCTTTGATTTTCTTTCCACCATTAGAGAATATCAAAGTTATTGTCTATTTGAAACTTTTGACTTAAGAAAAATCTTATCTCATTGAAGTTAGAACTTTGTTGATTAGTTGATCCGGATCCATGGACTTTTCCTTTTAATTCACTCTCTTGCTGCTTCCTTAATTATGTTCAAAATGCCTTTTTCTTTGTTGCTGCCACCACTTTTGGTTTCTTCATTTGACACTTCTTGTCCTCAATTGAACTGCTCCCTCTCATCTTCATAAAAATTAAACAATTCTTAAAAATAATTGTTAATTGAGAACTTTTGGTCTTGAATAGAAACAAGCCCTAAAAAATCTTTATAACAATAAAAAAAAATCTCCATATATTACCTCACCTTGACTAGGATCTAATAAAATGCAATACAATGAATAGGAGGAATTGTTTTCCGATATTTTTAAAATTTTTCCACCATATCATTTACAAAATAAGATATAGTTTCATGATTCCTAAATTTTTAAAATTTTATCAAACATTGTAAAAATAACAAGAACAAAATAAGATGTAGTTGGTTAATATTGAGTGGAAAATCTTTCGCTTGCCTCTTTAAAATAGATCAACACAACATTCAATAAAAATTCAATCTTTATCATAAATTGTTAAGACCAGGCTATTTGTATAATTGTTATAAAAAGGAGTAATAAGTTTTTTAAAAGGTAAAATAGAAACAAGCAAATGATGGAGTGACTATCTTGTTTCCACGGGAAGTGGAAATGCTTTAACATGTATATTATTTACTAGACAAATCTGCTTCCATTCACGTTTATGATTTGGGTTGCGGATCTATTTTGCTAAAGTTTTAATTTTATCAATTGGACCTATGCCACTACCACTAACATTAAAACCGTTTTGAACACACAAAAAAAATCTCCATATTTACCTCACATTGACTAGGATCTAATAAAATGCAATACAATGAATAGGAGGAATTGTTTTCCGATATTTTTAAAATTTTTCCGCCATATCATTTACAAAATAAGATATAGTTTCATGATTCCTAAGTTTTAAAATTTTATCAAACATTGTAAAAATAACAAGAACAAAATAAGATGTAGTTGGTTAATATTGAGTTGAAAATCTTTCACTTGCCTCTTTAAAATAGATCAACACAACATTCAATAAAAATCCAATCTTTATCATATATTGTTAAGACCAGGCTATTTGTATAATTGTTATAAAAAGGAGTAATAAATTTTTTATAAGGTAAAACAGAAACAAGCAAATGATGGAGTGACTTCTATCTTGTTTCCACGGGAAGGAGAAATGCTTTAACATGTATATTATTTGCTAGACAAATCTGGTTCCATTCACGTTTATAATTTTGGTTGCGGATCCATTTTGCTAAAGTTTTAATTTTATCAATTGGACCTATGCCACTACCACTAGCATTAAAACCATTTTGAACACCCAAATTTATAATATGACATGCACATTAACATAAAAAAACACCTTGCGTAATTGGGTTTAAACTTTTAATTAACCTAAGAATAATTGCAGTATTACTCGAAACATTATCTAAAGTAATAGCAAAAATTTTATTTTCAATTCCATACAATTTAGAAACATTAGTAATATATTTATTAATAGTATATGCATTATGCGATTCTTCTATTACATATAAGGATAAAATGCATTCTTGCATGCATCAATCTTCATCTAACCATTGACAAGTTATAACAAGATAACTCATACCATTAGCACTAGCCCAAATATCACTAGTTAAACTAACCCTAGATGAAATATTACTTAGTTTATGAATTAAAGCTTGCCTATATTCTTTAAACATGTCCATGCAATCGTTTTTTAATGTATGTCTAGAAACAAATTTATATGCAAGTTGTAAATATTTACAAACAATTCTAAATATCCTACCTTTTCACATATTGTGAATGGCTATTCAGTTCTAACTACAAATTTAACTAAACCACACCTAGCTTGAACATTGTAAAAAAAAAAATCTGTTTTCCACAATCATGTATATTATTTTGAGATTATATGCCTTTATTAATTTCATATTGTACTTCATCTGGATTAAATTTATGTGTACCAATTAAATATCTTTATACATACCCGTACCCCTTGCACTTCCATCAGAGCTATAAGCATAAACCTTTTTACATATTCTACAAATATTCGATCCAACCTTCTTTTGGCACTATTCTAAAATGCTCCCATACTTTACTTTTTTTGGGGTGGTTAATCTTTATCTTCGTCAGTCTCAATGATGTAGCAGTAGTAGTGGCAGCTAATGATTGTGTTTGACCACGACCACTATGATATATAGGTGGTGCCGAAGGAAGCTCCTCTTCCAGATGATTGTTGCGTTCGAATTCATTGAATGATTCGTCACCCAAATTGAGGATTTCGGTATAATCAAAAGAGTGAGAAACGAAACATTAATGACTAAAAAAATAACATTTTTTTATATTTTTTTAAATAAATATATTTGAAAATTTGAAAGAAATAGATGTAGTAATATATATTGGAAGGAAGTAAATATATATTGGAATTTGGAAGTTGAAACTCAAATTTGTAAAATTGTAAAAAGAAAAGGAAATTGAAGAAAATTGATTTATGTTTAGAGAATAAAAGAGAACAATGTAAGTGGATTTTGAATTTTAGAGAGAAAAATAATTATGTTAGAAATTTAGAATAAGATAATTTTAGAGTTTGAGTATTGAGAGAATATTGAAAGCAAATGTAAAGAAAAAAATAATGAAAATGGGGAGGTATTTATAGAGAAAAATTGAAAAAAAAAGAAAAATTTGAAAAAAAAAATTGGAGGGAGTCGTTAAACCCCCTCCTTCCCCCTTTTCAAATGGAGCAATGACTCATTAAGGAGCCGTTGCTCTAAAGCAACAAGCAACAACGCAACCCAATCCTCAAAATAACGAACCGGTATAACCTATACCGGTTAATAGGTTGGGTTGACCTGGTCCAGTTTCGAACTAGGTCGGGTCAACCGAGCCTGTTAACCACCTCTACTTGATAGTACTACTCCTGGTAGCATAGCTACCTTACAGTACTATACAATTGCATAGCAGTACTACTCCAAGCAGTACAACTCCTGGCAGTATGACTCTTGACAACATAGCTATCTAGTAATACAATTCTCTAGTAATACAACTCTTGACAGTACAGCTCTCAACAATACTGCTTCATGAAAGCATAGCAAAATAACTACTTGAAAATACATTTCTCGTGTTTCGATGATGAGAGGAAAACGTTGCAAACGAGTGAACGATATGTGCTTGGAAATGACAGAGAGGAAGACTGAAGCAAACCTTAAAGTATTGATTGCAACGAGGGGCAATAGTAGAAGGTCGAGTAAGGTTGAGAATAAGGCAGAACAATACTGAAAAAGGAAAGTCAGAGAAGAGTCTAATATAATGAAAATTTGAGAAAGTGTTCTATTTAGGGATGTAAATTGGTATCCTATAACTGGGTATCTTATACTACCCACCCCGATTAAGTAAGGTTAGGGTGTTTAAAAATTGGGTTTGGGTAGGGTTTGAGTTGTAATTTTACTAATTGTCATGGGTTTGGATAGTAATTTTAGGGTACCTTGCTACCCGAACTCGATTATAAATAATATTTTTTAAAATATTATTATATATGTTTATTTATAAATTATTTATTTTTAATTTACTACTTAATTAAATAATTCATTAAGTATTTTAATTATGATTTTTAACATAATTTATTTTTATGAGTTAATTTAGATTTATTAATTTAATTTTCCTAATAATATGCATTACAATTGATTTTAAATTTATATTTAAAAGTCAAATTTTGACTTAATAAATGGGTATTTAATCGGGATTAGTAATTAACGGGTAATTCTTATATTAAATGGGTAGGGTTCGAGTAATAAAAATGAAAATATTCGGGTAGTTAATCAAATTCGGGTAATCTAAAACATAATCAAGTTCAGGTTCACATACCTCAAATTTTGCAGCTATCCACTCCGTTGACATCACTAGTTTCATCTTTAGGAAAAGTACCCCTCAAGATTAGTGAAAACTCCTATGTGGGATTATCAAAAATAGAAGTTACAAAACATGAGCATCAATAAGCATAATGATAAGATTGACAGCTACAAAAGAGTTAATATTTGTATAATGAAAGTTTCACTTTTGGATACAATAAATAATGAATATAACAGTCCACTATTTGTTCTTAAAGAAAGAGGGCAAAACATTCATATTTCATAGAAAGGTTAAAAAAAGAACTCTTAACTATCCACCAAAACCAAGCTCTTCAAAACATTCTAATAGTGAAGTTAAACCAAGAATCATACCCTATTTCAGAGTTATTTTCATTTCTTCTTTTTGATGGAGTTGCTATTTAGTGAAGATATTGGTGTTGTTCTATAAAAAAGTTATTTTAAGAAGAGATTGTCTTGTGAAAAAATTGTTATGTGATAAATATTGTTTTGTTGAACTATCCAATTTTGTTAATATGTGGAAGAACTTTAAATGAAATAATGGTTTTGTTCTGCGGAACAACCCCAGCTGAAACAATCTTGTTATTTATTTTAAATTATTTTAGAAATATTAATAGTAAAAATCAAGTATCTACAATTACTATGTAATAATTATCATGCTTCTTTGGAAATGAAAATTTTTCAATGATCCAAAAAAAAACCAAATAAGCCTGAGCTAATATTTTTAAAGAAGATAATCTTGAAGTAAACAATAGTAGTTATTGGCTTGAAGTTTATAAAATAAGTTTCGCAGTTATTTGAAATTTATGGGTATCCAATATTGCATGTTGGAAGATAAGAAAAGGTAGCTTCATCAAGTAGGTTATGGCTACGGACATATGCTCATGACTCATAAGCGACAAGCAATGGGCCACAGAAATTATTTATTATTTTCCAAAAGTTCCAACAAGGGGTAGACATTCAGAGTTAAACCATCGGCCACTTGTTTTTCCTTTTTCAACTATCTTATCCTACGTCAAGCGCGAAGGCAGTGAATGATATTTGCACTCTTAACTAAGCACATGCACTTCATCTCTAGCTCTAGGCATCCGGTGAAACATCTCACTTGCCATAAAAGGTTAATTTTGGATGCGACTCTGATAGTGACGGCTGTTGAATTTGCACCTACAGCAACAACAATAATAGTAATTAAAAACTTAATTAATGTTATAATTAGAAAATATATATATTTATGATTAATTATTAAATCTAAAATGTTTATATCTAAATGAAAATATTTAATTTAGATTAACTTATATTAAACTTATTTTTTTTAAAAAGGAGTTTTTAAGCACTTTTTAACTTATCAATTACTTGTATTAAATCAATGTTTATTAGATCAAGTGAAAAGAATTCGTTACCCCTTAAATAAAGTTTCGAATTCGAGCTTTGTGAATGTAAAAAACAACATTAAAAAGCTTTTTTCATATCAGATCTAATTGTAATTTGATTTCGAATCAGTCAAGATTCAAAGTGACTTTCGTATAACGAGATTTCAACTTATATTAAGATTATTAGGAGAGAGAGAAGTGTTATAAAGCAAGATTTTTATGCTGAATGCTGATCAACCATGTACACTTATATCTACAAACGCCATCATGTTTATGTTTGAAAAAATGATTGATAGAAAGAGAAAAAAGTCATGTCATTAATCATCAAATAAAATAAGATATCATAGAAGAAAAAGGTAAACTAGTTCATTAAAACAGTGTTCAAACATTTATCACAATCGCCAATAAAGTCTTTAAGGGTTGAATTAGGCTCCTCCATTAGTAATATTTTTTTACTAATAACAAAAAATAATTAAATAACATTAATGTTTGAAATTCCATGAAAAATAAATGCAGAGGCAATTTGTGCTTGGTCTCGTTTATGGTAATCTGCATGAATATCTTCACAATTTCATGCCAACTGATTTGTTAGTCATTAAGCCGAGTTGAGATGCAATTGCAAATCAGCACAAAAAACTCAGAAAAATCTAAAATGTAAGTCTAATTAAATTAATCTATTAGGATTTCATTACCTGTCTAAATAGAATTCTTGTTATTTAATTCAGAGGAAAGAAGGAAAAATCATCAACAAACTCCATTGCTTTTGGAAACATGAAAGAGATTTACCTTTACTTTTTCCTCAGCCAGCAGATGTTAGAGCCATCTATTTAGCCAGGAAACCAAGTAAAAAAAAAAAATTAATGATGGTTATTATGCCCAGTAATTTTTGACTAAAATCAATTATATCTGACTTTGTTCATACCCAACAAGTAATAGGAAGAAGATTTTTTTTTGGTGGAAAATAGGAAGAAGATATTTGAATCATATCTTACATCACGCAGTGAACAGTTTTCATTATTATGCATAAAGAAACTCTGGGTTTGAGTGGTACTTGTAGAGATCATGGCTTCAAATGAACCAAATTATTATAAGGTTTATTATCATTTATTAATTTGGTTCTCAGAAATATTTTGTTCTGATTCAATAATTGCAAATTCCATATGGTAATATTCTAATCAGTACTTAAAGAAATCAAAAAAAGAAAAAAAATAAAATAATAAATAAGTAAATAAAAATGAAGTAGAAGAACCCAGATGTCCAAATGAACAAATTCAAACTTAAAAGGATTTTCTTTCTCGAAAATGAGGGGCAAAGGGATTGATCGAGAAAGATCTCTTGTTCTTATTATAAGATCGTGTGATTGGATCCGCAGATGTTTGGTAAAAAAAATCTTCTCTTTTGAGAATAATCAAAAATGGAAAGTGTTCAATTGGAACATGAAAACGTGACTGAATTTGTCCTTAGAACCATTCATTAGATGATTGACTTTGGCATTTTTATGTATCATGACATTTTTTTTATAGTTCATTATTATATTTGTTTTATAACTGCGTAATATAATCTTATATGATAATGTCCTTAGAATAGTAATAACACACTATTCTTAAAATATCCCTAGTCAAGTATTATTGTGAACAAGGATAACAATGATACGATAAGACTAGTATGTGGTTGACTGATGACCATTGTCATGGATATAGGATATCAAGTCATCACATAGGTACATGTTAGAGAACTATGTACTGGATCGACCCTCCATGAGAACGCTACATGGATTGTTATATGAGTGTCATAAGCGATTCTCATAGTGATGATGGTGTATGTGATCCTTTGACTTGAGATCATCAGAGATCCCAACATAGAGAATTGCATACTTTAATGCTGCTAGATGTCATTCGTAACAGGATGGACTATAAAGGTAGTAATTGGGTATGCCTCGATCTATGTAGAGGGATGTTGAGTGATCAAGATAGGATTTATCCCTCTTATATAACAAGAGTGATGTCTTGGGCCCTTTGATAGAGTGAGACTAAAATGCATGGCCGTGCTCAAATAAGTCAATATGAGATATTGATTTTATTTGCTTAATTAGTCTACTCAGGAATCAAGAAACGCTGATTAGACTATACAAGTGTGACACATTCCATGACTTGTGTCTAATCAAGACATCAAAGGATAAAAGGATTAGACTACACAGTAACATCTATCACGAGTAAGGTTATGTCGAGTCATTGACATTCTCGTTACATGGGTAGCAATGATGTGTTGCTAGATACCGCTCATTGCCTGTGACAATTTTGTCATTGCCATTGTTTTGAGAACCTATTGGGTCGCACACTTAGAACGGATCAATGAGGAGCTTAATTAATCCTATTCTAAATTGGATTAAGGATATAACTAATCCTATTCTGAATTGGATTAGGGATATAACTAATCCTATTCTAAGTAGGATTAGAGTTCTGTTTGGCAGTAAATTTTAGGGTAAAATTTACTGCCTATAAAAGGATGTTTTCTGAAACATAGCCGCACAACAATTAGAAAACAGAAAAGTATTCTTTTAATCGAAGCTAGCAGTTCGGTTAAAAGAATCAAAAACGCTCCTTAAGGCATCTGATCGTGAGACGTTCAAGAGTCGTGAGATCCGTTCGTGTGGATACCATAGAGGCAGGAACGAAAAGTGCTGCTTGTGATTCGACCAAAGACAGAAAAAGCAGAGAAAACGTTAGGTAAATCTCGAAACCCTAATCAGGCAACCCTCCGAATCGATCCTGGTGGAGGCCGAATGATTTAAATTCCGCTGCATGTTTGTTTCGGTTTCCTTCAGAGAATTCACAACAATATTATTATCATTATATAAAAATAAAAGGTTAATGTCATATTTAATCTCTTTATTTAAAGACAATGTCTACCGAGGTACATGAATTATAAAAATAAAATGTGTAACATGATACTTGAATTTTTTTTTAATAATATATTTTCATTAAAAGTTACAATCATAATCAGCATATTACATTTTATAAACAGATAATTGAGAAAATCATATTATTCAAACTAGATAAACTGGTAATTAACTATAATAAATTAAACTAATTAGTAAATAACTAGATTAACTGAAGCTCGATTCCAGCTTATTTTTGGATCAATTGGCCTATTGAAGTTGGATCCAATCTAGGTTCACAAATGTGATCGGTGGTTAATCGAAATCCACAATGAGAAAGAGAATTTTGGGAGAGAGAAATATAGGTAAGAGGATTAGAAAATAAGAGAAAAAAAAAAATAATTATTTTTTATTTTTTTATATAATATTTTCATTTTTATTTTTTTAAATAAAAAATTTAGAATTTATTTTTTAATTTTGCGAATAATAAAATTTCAATTGTGAGAGAAAAAAGATAAACAGCATAAATTCCAAAAGTTGTAAGATTTTGTTCTTTTTAATATTTGAAAAGTTTTTTACACCAAAAACAGAATTTGAAAGTTTTGAAAATAAAAAATATATTTTTTAAAATTGATACTTTATTTTGAAACAATGAATTTCATTTTTAAAATATAATTTTTTTAAAAAATTCAGTTTTATTTTAAAAATAAAAAGAAATTTTTAAAATTTCTATTTCTTTTTATTTCTCAAAAATATGAAAATTTTATTTTAAAATTTTCAAATAAATAAAAATTTAATTTTTTTAATGAATAAATTTAAAAAGTCCAGTTTTGAATAATGATCCTCTTGAATAAAACTTGTAATTGATGTCACTGTTTATGCCATATGTCATACATCGATTGGTCGTCAGCCTCAGCCACATAAAACCGATTCGGTAAAACAGATTGGGCTAAATTGACATTGAAATTAAAGTATAGGTACAATATCACATTTTTTTTAATTGGTGCCATATTAACAATTTTCTCAAATACAGGCATTAAATATCAAATTAAAGCAAAAAATAATGAGAATTGAGAAATGAAATTATTTTGATATTCTCCACTATGACAATGATCATACCTGCACGAGTCTCTTCATAGGATTCTCTTGGCAATTGGCAATGTTGGGCTGAGCTCAGACAACCAAACATTCACAGTCTGATACCACCATCTCGACTTTACAAATATCTATAATAATAACAATAATAATAGGGTAATTTTTATATATACCCTTAGTAAAAATTTGTTTTTTTTATTTCACAAAAAATGTAAAGATTGTGACATATTTTTATAAAAATATTAAAATAAATAAATAAAATAGAATATGTGTTTTGATCATAATCTCGCTTGTGGAGTAAAAAAATGCATCAGTAGTGTATAAAATAATTATACATAATAATAATAATAATAATATATTTGTTATTATTAAAAATAAGTTAAATTGGCTTATTAACTCCCACGTGACATGACGGGTATTGGTCATGTGATAATTTTTAAGTTAATTTTTTTTTATAATTGTTACTTATATTGTTATATAAAAATATATCTCAAGGGTTTTTTTCAATTTACACGTGATGAGTTATCTGCGGGCTATTGTCACATCCTGGGTGCTTAAACTCAGCAACGTGCGGCCTTAGGAGAGGTTCTTCCGACCAAAGTGCACCTAAGTCAGCCTACCATAACCTCTAAGATGTGTGCACGCTAAAGGAAAGCTCTAAGGAATCTAAAATGTGTAAGTCGACAACACCACCCACATAGACTGGCGAAAATAAACAGAAACAGAAGGCAAAAATGGCAAAGGAAAATCGGGAGTATATTGCTGAAAAAAAGATTGTACAAGTTACAACAAGCTAAAAAAGTGAAGGGGAGGACGCCCATTTATATACACAAACTCCATAAAGAATAAACGGCTGTCATGCAATCAAGTGTATGGCTCCTAGGCGATCTGTACAAGCTATTGTTGCCATAGCTGAACCTAGGACTGAGTTTTGCAGCAAACAGTGTCAGACGTCAGTGCCGCCAGTTTGCTCACACGCTCTCAACCCTAGAGACTTGATGTACGGGAGGCGCGGGACGTGACATTCTCCCCCATCTGTTCTGGCGACCCCCTCGTCGCCTCTACCAGCCTCGCACAAAACTTCTCCACTTGGTCTGGGTACTGCCACAGCACTTGTGCTGGCTCCCTACTGGCCTCGCTATCTGGCAGTCCCTTCCATCGAACCAAGTACTCATGTTGAGGTCTGTGGTGTTGTCACCGAATCAACCGGTCAGCTAGGATGTCTTGGACTTCCCTGGCATAGGCGGACTTGACCCCAATAGGCACTGGCCTTGACACTGTTCGGGTATCTCGCCTCTTCAGGTTCACCCATCCCTTCGACCGCTTGGCTGCTTTGTGTTGGCACACCTTGGTTTGGTCGGTCGACTTGTGCCCGACCTTGGTCGTGGGATCTTGGGATGGACCCTCTCTAGTTTGGGCGACTATAGATCGCTCAGGCGAACTACTTACGGTGATCTCTGCCTTTCGATTAAGGGAGTTGGTGACCATATGGACTTGCCTAGGACTATTCGCCAATTCATGGTCGACCTTCGCCAATAATTCTTGTCGCTGAACCTGCCTAGGCGACCTCACATTCCAGTCATCATTCAACACCTTCTGCACTTCCGGTGGGGTGTTGTTGGTGATGACTGATGACTCCTCTGTCTTTGGCGCCCCCAGGTTTGTCCTTTCACCTTGGCGAGCTCCTTTGGCGACCTGCGTTGCCGACATTACCTTGGATCTAGGTCCTATTTCTAGCCTCACGAGAACAACACATGGACATTTGTGATCAAGCACACATAGACAATCGACGAAAGGAACAAGTAAAGCATTACTTTGATCGAGGAAACTTAAACCAAGAATAAGATCATAGTCATCAACGAGAAATACCTCAATCGTTCCTCGCCTTTCCACTCGCCTATCTGTACATCCACTCCTCGAACCATACCCGTGATTGGAGCCTCCTTTGAATTCACCATCTTTACAGACCCAGATTCTTTTGCGATCTTAAGTCCCAATCCCCTGGCAACCCGATCTGACGTGAACAAGCCAGATGCTCCTGTATCGACTAGGGCGGTCAACCTCGTGCCCGCCACCCAAACATCGGCGAACATGAGCCATTTTCGTTGGTGACCTCTTCTTCGGGTCTTTACGGCGTTCAACACCATCGTCCCTAGCTTCATCCCTTTCCGTTGGTGACCTCCCTTGGTCTTCACGGTGTTTAGTACCATTGTCCCTAGCCTCGAAGCTTCTCGATCAGCTTCAACCTGGCCTTGGGCGATGGCAACCAACTTACCTCAGGTAGGGCAATCTTGATCTCTATGTGACCCATCACACAAGAAACAACCATTGGTGACCTCTCTGTTTGCTCGCCTTTCTCGACTTGCCCCTTCTTTTCATCCTCGCCCCTAGAGGACTTCCATTTGTTGAAACGGGGAGGGCTGTTGCCACTTGAGCACTTGGCTCCCCCATCTTTACCCTGGAACTTGGCTTTGGACAACTCGGGCTTGTCCTGCCTCTGGAACTCCACTAATCCTTCGGTAGCAGTAATTGCTCGATTAAGGTTCTGAACACCCATCCTCTTCAACTCTTGCTTCGTCCGGGGTTTAAGGCTGTCCATGAACGAGAAAAACGCCTCTTCCTCACTAATTTTAGGGATCTGTAGCATCAGCTTAGTAAATTCCAACACATACTCCCGTACTTTAGCCTGTTGTGTCAACCTTCTCAGCTTGGCTCGGGCCTCCTCAGCAGCATATTCTGGATAGAACTACTATTTGATTTCCCTTTGGAACATCTCCCATGTCCCGATCGGTATTCCTCCTCGCTTGGCGTCCTCATAACGCCTACACCACCACAAAAGGGTAAAGTCAGTAAGGTACATGGAAGCGGTACTAACCTTGGTGGCGTCCTCCTTGATGCTCATGGCTCGAAAGTACTGTTCCATCCCCCGCAAGAAATTATCCACGTCTTTGGCTGAACGGGTCCCCTTGAACTCCTTTGGCTTGGGAACCTCCAATCTCGCCCTAGTTGTCATGGCCAACAGGCCTCCCCCGACAGCACCTTCACAAGCGACGAGCCTCTTCTTGAGCTCCTCCACCTCCGCTTGTAGAGCTACAACCACAGCCTCTAACGTTGAATTCTTCTGGGCGAGTTGCTCTACTTCCTCTCCAATCCTCTCTTACATCTCATCCACCTTCTCTCATACCTCTTCTTTGAACTCCTTTGCTGACGAGCACACCTCTTCCAAGCGCTCCTCAGGCGTGTCTTGGATCTTCGCCATGGCCAACTCCACCTTGGCCAGGCGTGCCTCAAAGGCGGCCTCTACCTCCTTCACAGTGGTCTTCTTGCCCTTGCCACGTCCCCCTTTGTAAGAGCCTCGCCCGTCTCACCAGGCCGTCGGCTAGCATCCTTAGGCGATCACACACGCCCCAGGTTTATCCTTACATGAAGGTTGGCGATCGCCCACACCCACTTACGTATTATTCGCTTTGGCGGTCGCCCACCTCACGGCTTTATCTCAAGGGTCCTGAAGAACTCAGGATAATTCCCTTGAGCGCGTTTCTGAGGCTCAAACCTTGGTACTCATCAAGTACCCAAGCCTTACACTCATGATACCATTAAGACAAGTTGTCTCAATGGTATCATGAGTGTAAGACTCGAGTACTTGAAGAGTACCAAGGTTCGAGCCTCATAAACGTTCTTAAGGGAATTATCCTGAGTTCTTCAGGATCCTTGAGATAAAACCATGAGGTGGGTGATCGCCAAAGCGGACAATACATAAGTAGGTGTGGGCGATCGCCAACCTCACGTGTAAGGGTAAACCTGGGGCGTGTGTGATCTCGTAGGGGATGCTCACAGACGGTCTGGTGAGACGGGTGAGGTTTTTACATAAAAACGCGTATTTTTATGTAAAAGCCTCAACCGTCTCACTAGGTCGTCGGCGAGCATCCCTTACGCGCCTTCGCCCTAGGTTTACCCTTACACGTGAGGTTGGTAATTGCCCACACCCACTTACGTATTGTCCGCTTCGATGGTCGCCCACCTCACAGTTTTGTCTCAAAGGTCCTGAAAAACTCATAAAAATTCCCTTGAGCGAGTTTCTGAGGCTCGAACCCTGGTACTCTTCAAGTACCCGAGCCTTACACTCATGATACCATTGAGACAACTTGTCCCAATGGTATCATGAGTGTAAGGCTCCGGTACTTGAAGAGTGCCAGGGTTCGAGCCTCAGAAACGCGCTCAAGGGAATTATCTTGAGTTCTTCAAGACCCTTGAGACAAAGCCGTGAGGAGGGCGACCGCTGATGTGGACAATACGTAAGTAGGTGTGGGCGATCGCCAACCTCACGTGTAAGGGTAAACCTGAGGCGAAGGCATCTAGGGGATGCTCGCCGACGGCCCGGTGAGACGGGCGAGGCTCTTACATAATTGTCTCAATGGTATCATAAGTGTAAGGCTCGGGTACTTGAAGAGTATTAGGGTTCGAGCCTCAGAAACTCGCTCAAGGGAATTATCCTGAGTTCTTCAAGACCTTTGAGACAAAGCCATGAGGTGGGCGACTGCAGAAGCGAACAATATGTAAGTGGGTGTGGGCGATTGCCAACCTCACGTGTAAGGGTAAACCTGGCGCAGGGCGCCTAGGGGATGCTCGCCGACGGCCTGGTGAGATGGGCGAGGCTCTTACATAAAAAAACGTGTTTTTTTATGTAAGAGCCTCTCCCGTCTCACCAGGCCATCGACGAGCATCCCCTAGGCGATCACACACGCCTTAAGTTTACCCTTACCCGTGAGGTTGGCGATCACCCACACCCACTTACGTATTGTCCGTTTCGGCGGTCGCCTATCTCACGGCTTTGTCTCAAGGGTCTTGAAGAACTCAGGATAATTCCCTTGAGCACGTTTCTGAGGCTTGAACCCTGGTACTCTTCAAGTACCTGAGCCTTATGTAGACACCTAATTTTGTCTTAACATTTATATATGTATATGTGTTTGTATTTTATTATTTTGGTTGTTATTGTTTATAATATTATTATATGTTATTATTAATATTATTAATTCTATCTTATTCTTATTTTTATTTTATTTTTATTTTTATTTGTATGATATTGTTTCTTTTTATTTTCATTTTTATTTTTATTTTTATTTTTTACTCCTTTATTTCCCATCTCATTTAATGCTCAACCTACCCAAATCTACCCCCCATACTGCCGCCGGCGACCAGACCACTCCCCTGTCACAAGCCTCACCCCGAGTCAGCTCCACCATCCTGTGAATCTTGATCCAACAGTGGCCTATAGATTTGGTGACTCTGAAAGGCTAGGGGAAGGGCTCCAATATCGTTTAAGAAGGGAACCAAGCAGAGGGGACGGAGAAAAGGGGGGAGAGAAAAAAAAAAGGCAGAGATCCCAAACACCACCACTGTAAGCGCCATCATCGTCATCACCGTCCACTCGCCACTGTCATCATCGTCCACTCACCACTGTCCTCACAGCCATCACCGCCATTACCATCACCAAGTTACTATCATCTCCATCACTACTACCAACACCACACTACCCCAAAGCCTCCAACCACTAACACCGAAGGAAACCTAGCCCCAACCCAGATCTGAGAACCCCAACCTGAGAATCTCGAGCCTAATCTCATACCCAAATCTTCACCAACCTACAAAAAGAAACAAGAAAGCAAACCAAACCACAGCAACCACAAAGAAAACCACAACCAGATCCAAAACCGTCAACCCAAAAATTGAGAAAATACAACAAAAAAAAGAGGGAAAAGGTTCGGGAAAAATAGATTGGAGAGGTTGGAGTGATATTCGGGATAAAAGGAGTTTAGATCTGAAAAGAGAGAGGTAGGGGAAGTGTCTCTAAGGTCACAGATAGTCATTGGCAACCGGCGCACGGTGGCTAGTAGTCGTCTGGCGAAGGAGGGACTGAGAGGATTTTGGGTTTTGAGTTTTGGGCGTGAATTCTGATGAAAAACGAGTTTGAAGAAAAAAGGGTTGCCTTTTATAGCTAAAGTGAAATGAAGAGTAAGGAGGCGACCCGCGTGTGGACCTGATTCAACTGAAATCCACGCAAGTTCGCCCGCCCGAGGAAAAGGGGTGGGATCCAAGTGTTGTTCCCAATTTACGCGACTAAGATCCGCGGGTTCGCTTTCTCGCCCGCCCGTGGAAAGATAAACGAGCTCCGCGAGTTCATTAGTCAAGAAATTCGCCCGCCAAAGAGGAACCGAACCCGCGAGCACCCCTTGGCAGTCCACGTGTTCGTTCGCCCGCTGAGAAAAGGGCAGGAGCCACTTGTTTGTTCTCATTGGACCTAACAAAGGTCCGTGTGTTCGCCCGATCGAGGAAAGTGTAGAATCAGGGAGGTCGCTCGCCTGCCCAAAGAGCTAGCCCAATCATAGAGTTCGCCCGTCAAAGAAAGAGAAGAATACGCAAGTTTGTTCGCTCGCCAAAGAGCTCGCCCGCCTGTGGAAAAGGAAGCAGAATCAAAGAGCTCGCCCGAGCGAGGAGTTCTTTCGTTCAAGGAGTTCGCCCGCCCGAGGAGGGTATAATTCCTTTTTCCGTTTTAATTATCCATGCATTTGTTTGTATATTTTAATGTAATGATAGAAAACAATAAGTAAACAAATAATGCATAAATAAAAATATAATTGGAATTCTACCGAGGATGGGATGTCATGAGACTCACAAGTAGTGATTTCTTGACTGATCCCTAGGTGAGAGGAATTAGCTAAATGTTACCAGAGTATTGGGATATTTAGTTAAATTTCTCAATATTAAGAATTTCATTAATAAAAACCAAGATATGAAATTTCCTTTCGTAATTCCATAAGCATCATAAATCATATGTTTGCATCATGTGCATAAATAAATAAAAATAAAATTGGAATTCTACCGAGGATGGGATGTCATGAGACTCACAAGTAGTGATTTCTTGACTGATCCCTAGGTGAGAGGAATTAGCTAGATGTTACCAGAGTATTGGGATATTTAGCCGAATTTCTCAATATCAAGAGTTCCATCAATAAAATCAAAATAAATAAAATTTCTTCCATATGTACTGTACATCTTTTATAAAATGGCATGAGCACCACCGAGGATGGGATGTCATGAGACTCACAAGTAGTGATTTCTTGACTGATCCCTAGGTGAGAGGGATTATTTCAAATGTTACCAGAGGATTGGGATATTTGATTTAATTTTTCAATAAACGGTGTTCATGTTGATTTTCATAATGAATCCCTTTATAACAACGATTTTTCAAGCAAATACGCTAATTGTCCATATAAACAAAAGCCAAGACTATCTTATTAAAATCAAAGGATAACACATGATTATTATGGTACCGTTTTTTAACGGGCGTCGTGGGGGTGCTAATCCTTCCCCACGCGTAACCGTACCCCCGAACCCAATTTTTGTTTCGCAGACCAAAAGATTATCTTTTTAATAAAACTTAATTAATTTTGAGATTTTGTTGAAAAGATAAATGTTTTCAGGTGGCCAATCACACCTAATAAAAAAGATTGGTGGCGACTCCCATTTTTGTTTTTTTTAAACTTTTTTTAAAATCGTCGAGCGCGAAGCCGTTACGACAGCTTGGCGACTCCGCTGGGGACGCTTTTTGAGGGTCAAGCCATTCATTAATCATGTGTTATCCAAAGTTTTAATTTAATAGTCTTGATTGATATTTAAACTTAATTCACTTGGATTTTGAAAATAATTTTGTTTGCATTTGCATTCTATGTTATTTATTTTATGTTTTATATTTGTATATATTGTTATTAATAAATTGTTTGGACATATAGCATTAGAGTCGTAGTGTGATGAATGATTGGTGTCTTCCCTCATGCACACACTTGCACTTGCATCTGCATAACATGAGCTCTATACCCGGGTTCAGTCCTTCTTAGGAGGGAGTAGAGTACCTTTGCTCTCGTGAGGTAATCACCTCCGCAATGGCAATCGAAATACTCCCACTCAAATTAAATCTTACTAGTCCACTGTGGACGACAGTGAGGTATAATTTGGGAACCTTAGATTTTGAAAACCAAACCCAGCATATAGAAAAGGCCTTAAGAAGCCAAACCTAGCTAGAGCCATGTCCGATTTTTGTAGAAATTATCCTGAAATTAGGACACATGAGGGAACATTTTACTACCCATTTTTTTTTCATATCATAACTCTATTGATTTTTCAAATTCATGCTCTCATAAAAACAAAAGATATTTGTTTTCAAATAAAATTTTACAATTTTACGACTTTAAAGAATAAAACAAAGATTTATTCGGTTTTTCTTCTTTGTCAGAAATAATGTGAAAATATTCCTTCATTCTTTAATAATATTTGAAAAATAACAATAATGTTTTTATTTCTTTTAAACTAATGCATAGACATTAAAAAGAAAGGAATTTTGATGAGAAAATAAAAGGTAAGTGCATTGTCACATTCTTTTAAAAAATAGATTAAATAAAAAGGAAATTAAAGAAAATAAATTGTGGTGTGAAAATAAGATAATTTTGAAAGAAAAGATAGGAAAAAAGAAAAAATTTTATTCTTAAAAAAAAAAGAGAAAAAAAAAAGGGAAAAATCATCAAAATTTAAAATAAAGAAAAATGAGAAAATTTATTCATTGAATTTAAATAAGGGAAAATTTTGGTTCTTTTATTCTTAAATTTTAGCATGACATATTTCATTACATTAATGCATTCACATCACATAATAAGGAAGATATTTGTCTTTTTGGAGTAAAATAGGTCAAAGACATGGGAGATCAATTAGAAGCTAGATTTACTATTTTGGAGAATAATCGAGAGGAGTTGAGACATGATATACGAGAGATGAAAGGACAGCAAGCTAAGATAATGCAGAGGCTTGAAAGTTTTGGAGAGGCTAAATTGGTTCATTCTTAAGGATAGTTGTTGTTTCCAGAACGACTACATGTTGAATCATCAGCAAGTGGAGATCAATTGACTTGTCATATAAGGAAAAAGGACTGATTGATGCAAAGTCCTCGATATAAGGGAGGTGGCTACAAAACTTTTTATAGGTTTGCATTCACTTCATTCATATGTGCATAACATGATTTTGACTGAAAATAATAAGGCTAACAATAACTGTTTCCTTAAAGAAAAAAGGAAAAATGTATAAAAAAAAAAAAGGGGGGGGAGAAAGAAAAATAGTGGATCAAAACAAAGGAATGGACAAATGGCAATTTTCAGTTTATAATTTCCCTTTTTGCTTTTAGTATACAGCTTGTGATACTCTGAAATAACAACAAAGTTGAATTTTCTTTTTATTTCACAATACAATAAAAAAAAAGCATCATACTAGCATGGCAAGCATGGCATCTAATTTTAGTTTGTGACAGATTTGGTGGAAAGATAGCTTGATCATTGGAAAACGTTGAAGATAGTTTTGGACCATGGAAGAAACAGAAATGACTCGGATGGAAAGGATGGAAAGAGCTCAACAAGAGATGAGAGAGCAACTGTCACAGATGGCAGGTTTGTGGGAAAAGTTGAACAATGGAAAAATGGGAGAATTAGCTACTCAAGAGGGGCATCAGTTGCGAAATGCCAAGAATTCTTTTTGTCCAGTTAACGTTGGCTCACGAGAAACCCAATCATCTCAAGATCCACAAGCAATGCCCATCGAGGGTTATGTACGCCCTAATATGCCGTCTGCAGTCGACCCTAGTCAGTTTCAAGGGCACGCAACTCTCACCATG
Organism: Heritiera littoralis; assembly: GCA_031772115.1. NCBI lineage: Eukaryota > Viridiplantae > Streptophyta > Magnoliopsida > Malvales > Malvaceae > Heritiera > Heritiera littoralis. The sequence continues at coordinate 951,147 of JAPDPK010000187.1, forward strand.
AACCCCCTCGAACCAATTCATGTTGCTAAAGAGCAAGGGATGCCACAAGTGGAAGGAGGCTCAAATTCTCGGCAAAAGATAGAGCTTATAGAAGAAAGGCTTCGGATCGTTGAAGGAATGGATTTTCGTGGATCTTTAAGTGCTGCGGGATTATGCTTAGTACCTGGTGTGGTCATTCCGTCAAAGTTTAGAGCTCCAGAATTTGAAAAATATGACGGGACCACTTGTCCAAAGGCCCATATCACTATGTATTGTAGAAAGATGGCAGCGCATGTGCATGATGATAAGCTGTTAATCCATGTTTTCCAAGACAGCCTTAAAGGATCTGCCGCTAGGTGGTATACACAACTGGGCAGGGGCGATATTCATTCATGGGAAGATTTGGCAAGGGTATTTGTCGCCCAATATAAGCATATTGTGAATTCGGCCCCAGATCGTTTATCTTTACAAATTATGGAAAAGAAAGCTACTGAAGGCTTTAGAGAATATGCCCAGAGATGGAAGAACGTTGCCACCCAGGTCCAGCCTCCCCTCACAGAAAAAGAGACTGCGACTATGTTTCTTAGTACGCTCCAGGCACCATATTATAACAGAATGATTGGGAATGTTACTAAGAATTTTGCCGACATGGTGGCCTCCGGAGAGATGATTGAGAATGCAATCAAGAGGGGCAAGATCAAGATAGATGACATTGCTCATAACAGACTAGAAAGAAAGGGAAGAAGAAGTACAAGTTGCAACATTTGAGGGGCAATTTCCCAAAAACACTGCTCCATCTCATCCCTGTTGGCCTCACCCATCATACGGTCCAACCTTGAATAATGCCTCCTATAATTCTTATCCTTTTTCACCAGTCCCACAACCAGGATTTCCAACAAACTTTTGCCCTTCAACGATTTTTCCTGCGCCTATCTTCATGCCTAGGCCAGTAACTCAACCTCCTCAACCATCAATAAACAACAGAAAAAGATCGAGAAGCAACCAAGGAAAAATCTCAATTCCAATCTCCGATCTTTTGCCCTTTTTGGTAAAAAACCAATATTTGGCCCTATACCTTTGAGAACAGCACCAAACCCATTGGCCAAGAGCTATGACCCGAACAGCAAATGTGACTATCACATGGGGGTAATTGGGCATGCAACAGAAAAATGCAGACAGTTGAAGGAAAGGATTGAGGAGCTCATCCATGGTGGAATCTTGACTCAAGAACTCATGGAACAGTGGAAGTCCACTTTGGTGTAAAATCATGGCATGCTGGCAGATTAATCTGGAGGAAAACGAAGATTTTGAGATTTTGAAGCCTGTATTTTGTTGAAAAATGCTTGTTATTTTCATTAGCCTAGGTGATAATTGTATGAACACAACTTTTTGCATAATTTATTTTCCAGTGGCACACGACAAGAATGTTTCTTTTGTTCACAATAATGATAAAAATGATTCCAAGACAATTGGTGATTACGGTCAAAGATGAACGTCTTAAATCATTCTTGGATCACATCTCCATAAAATCTAAGTCAGTCGAAAGCCAAAAGGCCAGATTGGGGCATGAGACTTGAAAGTCCAATTTTGTTTTCACTTTAACCATGATAGGGCTTTACTGTTAATGATTTTCAAAGAAATGATTGATTTGCAAAACTTTTTGAGAATAATTTGGAAATCAAGGACAATCTCTAAATATTCTTGATATTGGTAATTTTACACTTGACAAGATCATTTTGAAATACCTTTCCACCTAAATTCTTGTACAAATCCCAAATTCTTCAATCTTGTACTCCCAAGATGCCTTTCGCCCATGATCTGGAGCAAGCCAAAAAGAAAAAAGAAGAGGTTGAGGATTTTTCACTGTTACGCATCGTCTTTTTCCTCAAATGACAATGTGGTGTGTGAGGTCAAGCTTTGTCATATTAAAGTGTTGCATTACAAAAAACAAAAAAACAAAAAAAACAAAGGAAAAAAGAAAAGAAAGAAAAAAAAGGAGAAGAAAAAATGAAATTGATTGTGACATCATGCAAACATGATATTCAGAGGATTTCAAATGCCAAAGGAAAAACTTATCCTAAGAATTGCTTTTCAATAGAAGTATCTTAATTTGAGATGACGAATGGCCGTCTTTCATATTCCATTCTCAAATATAAACGTTATCCTGTTGCTACCCTTTTTGAGCCTGATAGTTTCTTTCAAAATAAACCTCCTCCAAGGATCACCCTCCACACTGGGGGGCATGTGCAGAAAGTATCTTTTCAAAGAAGATGAATAATTCAACTTTTGTTTTTGATCAAATAAGATTTACTATGTTTTTGAAATCTTGGATATGAATCAATGAAAAAAGAAAAGAAAAAGGAAAGAGAAAGGAGTAAGGATACAGGTGAAAGTACACAAAGAAAGATGCTTCAAAGGATGAATAGGATGTTGAAAAGAAAAAAGAGAAGAAAAAAGAAAAAAAAGAAGAAAAAGAAAGAAAGAAAGGTGCTTCGAAGAGTGAAAATGATGGACAACCATAGGAGAAGAAATGATCCTTGGATTGATAACCTTCAAACACATTTTGGGCCTATTTATCCATTCTTTCAAAACCCTGAACCATGGCCTACATTACGTACTTAAAAGTCCATTTTGATCAAGTAGGGATGCTTGTATCGAAGAGCTCTTCTTTGGAAGATTCTCACATTTCTTTGGTTTGAATAAAATTTGAATTCTTGAATACATGGTGGAGCAATCAAAAAAAAAAAAAAAAAGAAGAAGAAAAAAGAAAAGAAAACAAAGGAAAGAATGAGGCTCTAGGGTGAAAACCCGAAAAGGGCAGTCTAGAGCGAACAATGAACTTTCAGAGCAACAAACCAAGCAGTGACACGGATTGAAAACATGGAAAAAGAACCAATAGTCCATGAGAAATCCTCGAGATATCCAAAGATTCCGATGTCACTTGATTGCCTGACATTTTTTGAACCTTTCTTCTTGTAAATACTCTCCCTGAACAGGAAAGACCTCAGTCATTCGTATCATATCTTGGCATTTGTGGAACGCCATTATTCGAGAATTTAAGAGATTGTCAAACCAAGTTGTAAATTTCTTGTTTAAAATTTTGTTTTAAAAAAAAAAAAAAAAGGGAGAAAAAGCGATAGTATTTTGAGAAGACTATTTTAAACCACAAAAAAAAACAAAAAAAAACCATTTTTCTCTTTTTTGGATAAGGGGCAAAATGTCCCCCAAAAAGAACATCTTAGTGCACCAAACTTTCAATTATCCGGTTGAAAAGATCCAAACAAGATTTATGTCACTCATCCTGAAAAGTAATCACTAATTTCTCTAAAGGATCAAGTATCACTTGTGAAATTTAGATCCATTTCTCCTGGAAAATAGTTATGAGGAAAATTTAGTGCTATTAGTCAAAAGGCTGTGATGAGAATGCAAGAACTCTACAAAAATGGAAAATAGAAAGGAGCTTTCATGGTCATGTTGGGGGCAAAGAAAATAAAAAGGCAAATAATGTGTCTCTTTTAGCAAGACAAGAAAAAGATCTAAAGTTAAAGAATGTACAGGATTGAGTGTCATGCATACATGCATACATACACAATATCATACAGCATCAACATTGAAAGTTTTTGTGCAAAATTTTGAGATTAAAACATGTTTCTCAAGCTGAAGACTCAACACTATTTAATCTAGATTTTAAAGGTTATAAAACCTTTTTCGCCAAAAAAAAAAAAAAGAAAAAAAGGGAGAAAAGGGAGAGAGAGAGAAAGAGAAGAGAGAAAAAGAAGAGAAAGAGAAGAGAAAGAAAGAAGAGAGAAAAAATAAAAGAAAAAGAAGAAAAAAGAGAGAAGAGAAGAGAAGAGAGAAAAAGAAGAGAAAGAGAAGGGAAAGAAAGAAGAGAGAAAAGAAAAAAAAGAAAAAAGAGAGAAGAAGAGAGAAAAGAAAAAAAAGAAGAAAAAAGAGAAAGAAAGAAAAAAGAGAGAAGAGAAGAGAGAGAGAAAAGAAGAGAAAGAAAAAGAGGGGCAAGTTTGGTCATGATAAAGAAAATTTCAAATCCAGTTTTACCAGTGCCAAGTTTAATCAAAATTAAAGATTGATTTCCAGAAAAATATTTAAAGTTTCATTGCCTCTGCTGCAAGAGGAGCACATTTCAAAAGGAAGAAAACTTTTAAAGTTTCATCGCCTCTGCTGCAAGAGGAGCACTTTTCAGAAAACAAATCACAAGTCCTCCGGGCAACATTTTAAGACCTCCGGGCACAAATCATAAGTCCTCCGGGCACAAATTCTAAGACCTCCGGGCAAACTTTTAAAGTTTCATCGCCTCTGCTGCAAGAGGAGCACTTTTCAGAAAAAGCATTTAAGTCCTCCGGGCACCAATCATAAGTCCTCCGGGTACAAATCATAAGTCCTCCGGGCAACATTTTAAGACCTCCGGGCACAAATTTAAGACCTCCGGGCACAAACCTAAGTCCTCCGGGCACAAATCTTAAGTCCTCCGGGCACAAATTCTAAGACCTCCGGGCAAACTTTTAAAGTTTCATCGCCTCTGCTGCAAGAGGAGCACTTTTCAGAAAAAGCCTTTAAGTCCTCCGGGCACCAATCATAAGTCCTCCGGGCACAAATCATAAGTCCTCCGGGCACAAATTCTAAGACCTCCGGGCAAACTTTTAAAGTTTCATCGCCTCTGCTGCAAGAGGAGCACTTTTCAGAAAAAGCCTTTAAGTCCTCCGGGCACCAATCATAAGTCCTCCGGGCACAAATCATAAGACCTCCATGCACAAATTCCAAGTCCTCCGGGCACAAATCTCAAGTCCTCTGGGCAAAATATTTAAAGATTCATTGCCTCTGCTGCAAGAGGAGCACATTTCAAAAGAAAGCAAAATATTTAAAGTTTCATTGCCTCTGCTGCAAGAGGAGTTTTCTCGAAAAAAGAAAAAAAAAACAAAAACAAAACAAATTTAAATTTAAAGTTTCATCGCCTCTGTTGCAAGAGGAGCTTCTTAAAAAAAAAAAAAAAAAATTTTAAAGTTTCATCGCCTCTGCTGCAAGAGGAGCACATCTCTAGGAAAAGAATTTAAAGTTTCATCGCCTCTGCTGCAAGAGGAGCACATTTTCAGAAAAGGAATTTTTAAAGTTTCATCGCCTCTGCTGCAAGAGGAGCACATTTTCAGAAAAGGAATTTTTAAAGTTTCATCGCCTCTGCTGCAAGAGGAGCACATTTTCAGAAAAGGAATTTTTAAAGTTTCATCGCCTCTGCTGCAAGAGGAGCACATTTCAGAAAAAGAATTTTTAAAGTTTCATCGCCTCTGCTGCAAGAGGAGCACATTTCAGAAAAAGAATTTTTAAAGTTTCATCGCCTCTGCTGCAAGAGGAGCACATTTCAGAAAAGGAATTTTTAAAGTTTCATCGCCTCTGCTGCAAGAGGAGCACATTTTCAGAAAAGGAATTTTTAAAGTTTCATCGCCTCTGCTGCAAGAGGAGCACATTTCAGAAAAGGAATTTTTAAAGTTTCATCGCCTCTGCTGCAAGAGGAACACATTTTTCAAAAAAGGAATTTAAAGTCTCATCGCCTCTGCTGCAAGAGGAGCACATTTCAGAAAGAAAATTTAAAGTTTCATTGCCTCTGCTGCAAGAGGAGCCTGCTCAAAAAAAAAAAAAAAAAAAAAAAAAAGAGATTAGGTCGGACAAAATTAGTGTGTCTTTTGTCTTTGCTCTATTCCTGATGCTCAGTAATGAGCAAAGAGGGGCAGCTGTAGACACCTAATTTTGTCTTAACATTTATATATGTATATGTGTTTGTATTTTATTATTTTGGTTGTTATTGTTTATAATATTATTATATGTTATTATTAATATTATTAATTCTATCTTATTCTTATTTTTATTTTATTTTTATTTGTATGATATTGTTTCTTTTTATTTTCATTTTTATTTTTATTTTTATTTTTTACTCCTTTATTTCCCATCTCATTTATTTCCCATCTCATTTAATACGTAAGTAGGTGTGGGCGATCGCCAACCTCACGTGTAAGGGTAAACCTGAGGCGAAGGCATCTAGGGGATGCTCGCCGACGGCCCGGTGAGACGGGCGAGGCTCTTACATAATTGTCTCAATGGTATCATAAGTGTAAGGCTCGGGTACTTGAAGAGTATTAGGGTTCGAGCCTCAGAAACTCGCTCAAGGGAATTATCCTGAGTTCTTCAAGACCTTTGAGACAAAGCCATGAGGTGGGCGACTGCAGAAGCGAACAATATGTAAGTGGGTGTGGGCGATTGCCAACCTCACGTGTAAGGGTAAACCTGGCGCAGGGCGCCTAGGGGATGCTCGCCGACGGCCTGGTGAGATGGGCGAGGCTCTTACATAAAAAAACGTGTTTTTTTATGTAAGAGCCTCTCCCGTCTCACCAGGCCATCGACGAGCATCCCCTAGGCGATCACACACGCCTTAAGTTTACCCTTACCCGTGAGGTTGGCGATCACCCACACCCACTTACGTATTGTCCGTTTCGGCGGTCGCCTATCTCACGGCTTTGTCTCAAGGGTCTTGAAGAACTCAGGATAATTCCCTTGAGCACGTTTCTGAGGCTTGAACCCTGGTACTCTTCAAGTACCTGAGCCTTATGTAGACACCTAATTTTGTCTTAACATTTATATATGTATATGTGTTTGTATTTTATTATTTTGGTTGTTATTGTTTATAATATTATTATATGTTATTATTAATATTATTAATTCTATCTTATTCTTATTTTTATTTTATTTTTATTTTTATTTGTATGATATTGTTTCTTTTTATTTTCATTTTTATTTTTATTTTTATTTTTTACTCCTTTATTTCCCATCTCATTTAATGCTCAACCTACCCAAATCTACCCCCCATACTGCCGCCGGCGACCAGACCACTCCCCTGTCACAAGCCTCACCCCGAGTCAGCTCCACCATCCTGTGAATCTTGATCCAACAGTGGCCTATAGATTTGGTGACTCTGAAAGGCTAGGGGAAGGGCTCCAATATCGTTTAAGAAGGGAACCAAGCAGAGGGGACGGAGAAAAGGGGGGAGAGAAAAAAAAAAGGCAGAGATCCCAAACACCACCACTGTAAGCGCCATCATCGTCATCACCGTCCACTCGCCACTGTCATCATCGTCCACTCACCACTGTCCTCACAGCCATCACCGCCATTACCATCACCAAGTTACTATCATCTCCATCACTACTACCAACACCACACTACCCCAAAGCCTCCAACCACTAACACCGAAGGAAACCTAGCCCCAACCCAGATCTGAGAACCCCAACCTGAGAATCTCGAGCCTAATCTCATACCCAAATCTTCACCAACCTACAAAAAGAAACAAGAAAGCAAACCAAACCACAGCAACCACAAAGAAAACCACAACCAGATCCAAAACCGTCAACCCAAAAATTGAGAAAATACAACAAAAAAAAGAGGGAAAAGGTTCGGGAAAAATAGATTGGAGAGGTTGGAGTGATATTCGGGATAAAAGGAGTTTAGATCTGAAAAGAGGGAGGTAGGGGAAGTGTCTCTAAGGTCACAGATAGTCATTGGCAACCGGCGCACGGTGGCTAGTAGTCGTCTGGCGAAGGAGGGACTGAGAGGATTTTGGGTTTTGAGTTTTGGGCGTGAATTCTGATGAAAAACGAGTTTGAAGAAAAAAGGGTTGCCTTTTATAGCTAAAGTGAAATGAAGAGTAAGGAGGCGACCCGCGTGTGGACCTGATTCAACTGAAATCCACGCAAGTTCGCCCGCCCGAGGAAAAGGGGTGGGATCCAAGTGTTGTTCCCAATTTACGCGACTAAGATCCGCGGGTTCGCTTTCTCGCCCGCCCGTGGAAAGATAAACGAGCTCCGCGAGTTCATTAGTCAAGAAATTCGCCCGCCAAAGAGGAACCGAACCCGCGAGCACCCCTTGGCAGTCCACGTGTTCGTTCGCCCGCTGAGAAAAGGGCAGGAGCCACTTGTTTGTTCTCATTGGACCTAACAAAGGTCCGTGTGTTCGCCCGATCGAGGAAAGTGTAGAATCAGGGAGGTCGCTCGCCTGCCCAAAGAGCTAGCCCAATCATAGAGTTCGCCCGTCAAAGAAAGAGAAGAATACGCAAGTTTGTTCGCTCGCCAAAGAGCTCGCCCGCCTGTGGAAAAGGAAGCAGAATCAAAGAGCTCGCCCGAGCGAGGAGTTCTTTCGTTCAAGGAGTTCGCCCGCCCGAGGAGGGTATAATTCCTTTTTCCGTTTTAATTATCCATGCATTTGTTTGTATATTTTAATGTAATGATAGAAAACAATAAGTAAACAAATAATGCATAAATAAAAATATAATTGGAATTCTACCGAGGATGGGATGTCATGAGACTCACAAGTAGTGATTTCTTGACTGATCCCTAGGTGAGAGGAATTAGCTAAATGTTACCAGAGTATTGGGATATTTAGTTAAATTTCTCAATATTAAGAATTTCATTAATAAAAACCAAGATATGAAATTTCCTTTCGTAATTCCATAAGCATCATAAATCATATGTTTGCATCATGTGCATAAATAAATAAAAATAAAATTGGAATTCTACCGAGGATGGGATGTCATGAGACTCACAAGTAGTGATTTCTTGACTGATCCCTAGGTGAGAGGAATTAGCTAGATGTTACCAGAGTATTGGGATATTTAGCCGAATTTCTCAATATCAAGAGTTCCATCAATAAAATCAAAATAAATAAAATTTCTTCCATATGTACTGTACATCTTTTATAAAATGGCATGAGCACCACCGAGGATGGGATGTCATGAGACTCACAAGTAGTGATTTCTTGACTGATCCCTAGGTGAGAGGGATTATTTCAAATGTTACCAGAGGATTGGGATATTTGATTTAATTTTTCAATAAACGGTGTTCATGTTGATTTTCATAATGAATCCCTTTATAACAACGATTTTTCAAGCAAATACGCTAATTGTCCATATAAACAAAAGCCAAGACTATCTTATTAAAATCAAAGGATAACACATGATTATTATGGTACCGTTTTTTAACGGGCGTCGTGGGGGTGCTAATCCTTCCCCACGCGTAACCGTACCCCCGAACCCAATTTTTGTTTCGCAGACCAAAAGATTATCTTTTTAATAAAACTTAATTAATTTTGAGATTTTGTTGAAAAGATAAATGTTTTCAGGTGGCCAATCACACCTAATAAAAAAGATTGGTGGCGACTCCCATTTTTGTGTTTTTTAAACTTTTTTTAAAATCGTCGAGCGCGAAGCCGTTACGACACCTTACACTCATATTACCATTGAGACAACTTGTCCAAATGGTAATATGAGTATAAGGCTCGAGTACTTGAAGAGTACCAGGGTTCGAGCCTCAGAAACGCACTCAAGGGAATTATCCTGAGTTTTTCAGGACCCTTGAGACAAAGCCGTGAGGTGGGCGACCGCCAAAGCGGACAATACATAAGTGGGTGTGGGCGATCGCCAACCTCATGTGTAAGGGTAAACTTGGGGCGTGTGTGATCATCTAGGGGATGCTTGCCGACGGCCTGGTGAGATGGGCGAGGCTCTTACACCATTGTGGCTCCTGTCCTTTAGGATGTTGAGGCTTCTGAACTGGCCATCTTTTCTGCTGTTTTGGCTGCTGCGAGACCTGCTCTGATACCAACTGTCACGTCCTGGGTGTTTAAGCTCAGCAACGTGCGGCCTTAGGTAAGGTTCTTCCTACCAAAGTGCACTTAAGTCAGCCTACTACAACCTCCGAGGGGTGTGTGCGCTAAAGGAAAGCTCTAAGGACCCTAACATGGCTAAAGCCTGCAGCACCACCCACACAGACTGGCGAAAATAAGCAAAAACAAAAGGAAAAAATGGCAGAGGAAAATCGGGAGTATATTGCTGAAAAAAGAGACTGTACAAGAAGTTACAACCAGCTAAAAAAGTGAAGGGGAGGACGCCCCTTTATATACACAAACTCCACAAAGAATAAACGGCTGTCATGTAGCCAAGTCTATGGCTCCTAGGCGATCTGTAAAAACTATTGTTGCCATAGCTGAACCTAGGATTGAGTTTTGCAGCAGACAGTGTCAGACGTTAGTGTCGCCGGTTTGCTCACACGCTCTCAGCCCCAGAGACTTGATGTGCGGGAGGCGCGGGACGTGATACTATGTTGTAAATTTTTTCAATATTTTTATTTAATAATAAAAATAAATAAGAAGTATAAAAATATTAATTTTTATCTAATAATTATTAAAACCAAATAATAAACACAATAATATTAATTTAAAATTTTTACAAAAAATTAAAAATCTAGAAAAAACAAAAAGTAGAAAATTATGCAAAATCAAGCAAAAATCTATATAAAAAAACAAACCACATTAAGGAAAAAAAATTTCCATCTTTACTATGACTTTTTTTTTAAGTACAGGTTTTTTTCATCCGTTTTACGATTTGAGATTAATCCTATTCAGGCTGAGAATTGTAAACAATAAAACCTTTTGACAGTGGAGATTCCTAGATTCAAACCCCATCCAAATGTCTAGAAAAAAAATCCACTTTCACTTCTTCCAACTATTTGTTGGTACTATGACATTTTTTAAGACATATATACTCTAGCTAAATCAATAATATATAAAATAGGGTTCAAATTTTAATCAGATCAAATTTTTTTAGCTAACGCCGATTATTTTCATATTTAATATGATATGAGAATACCATGTGATTTACAATACATATATAGGGAAATCAATTATATATATGTTTACTATAATCTCTTTTTTTTTTGCCATGTTGTAAGTATCAAGTTTTGCACCTTAATTAATTAATTAACTAAGTAATAGATTCTGAAAGAAATAAAAATGGATGACAAACGGCAAGCCAACCGATCGGTAGACCTTGAGTCGATCGGTTAGGCTACAAAAAACACAACAAAATCTTGACTTTGAGCCACTTTGAGATAAAACGGACAGGAGTTGATATTAATTATGAACTTGATCAGTTCACATATGTGTTGATGGGTTAAGAAGAGTCAAACTTAAATTGGGATTGAAGCTGGGATGCATTTCAAGTTAAAGCAACACGCCAAGTTTAGCAGCAGTCAATTGTGCCAATCGGTTGATACATGTGGAATAGGACTTAATGGTGATAATTTTTTTTTTCAATAAATTCCGGGATAATTATTCCTGAGATTTGCCATCCAAAGGATTAGCTTTGCATTGACCATTCCAATCTACCACCAATCTTTCATTACAAATACCCTTATCGTGCTCTTCATTTTCTACTCTGAATTCCAAGTAGAAAAATCCTTCTCTTGGTTTCTCAACCATTGCTCTTCCCAAAGTTCCGAGAAAATTCTCCTATTCCCTATTTAAAATCAATCTAGTAATTCACGTATAAAATTTGTATTTGTATAATTAAAAATTATATTTGTGTCATGTAAAATATAAAAATTTTTTGTCAAAATTTATGTTGATATATCAAACAAAAAAATTATTTTTTTGTTTTTAACATATTTATATACAGTTTTTACTAACTTTTAACCCGTGTCACTATTACATCTTTTACTTATGTCATTTTTGTATTGTATCATCGTGTTGTATCTAAAATTGTCAAGTTAATTTAAAGCTTTCTAAATTTTCTCCTCGGTTGTCCTAAGCCTCCCAAATAACCTCCAACTTGGTCTAGGAATCCATCTTGTGGCAAACCTTTTTATTTGATGCTAAATTGAAAATTTATAAGACGAACAAATAGAGTATAATTGTAAAAAAGAAATTATTGATTTGAAATATGAATGAGCTAAACTACTAAAAACACACTTGGCATAATTAATTTTATGTTTATATCACAAATGATGATTCTATTTAAAATTGTTAATTTATTTATATAAATTTTTATAGTAAAATATTGCATGTGCAGAAACAAAAACCAATAGAGGAGCAATATAAGAGAGTAACACTACTTATAAGTTATATCAACATTAATTAGTTAACAATGATTACAGTTGGGTAAAGAAATTGGTAAAAGATAATTTATTTTTTTAATTTAACTATATATAGTTGTTTATCATTTTTAAAAAATGAAAAAAAATTAAATTGGTAGTTCATTGATTTAAATAGCACACTGAAAAAATTTAAAAATATAATTGATTTATTTTGTAATTTTAATCAATATAGAAGTTAATCTTTTAGAAAATTGAAAAAGATAACTATTTTTTTATTTTAAAATAATACACTGTCAAATATTTGGATTATTCACATAATATTTTACATTTAGCCAAAAACTTTAGCTTTTATATATTTATATATGATTATATATTATATTGTTTAATTTAAAATCTTCTTTATAAATATTTTCTTTTTAAAAAAATGACCCAATTTAAAATGAAGCACCACCCCATTTAAAATAAGGCACTATTATAAGTATTTTATTGAAAACAACAACTCCCACCCCAACATCGTCTTTTTCTATTGTTTAAGGGTTAGTTTGCATAAGTGATGAGATTAGTTTCGATAAGATTGAAGACAACAATGATAGTTAAATGGTGATGTGTTTTGGATGTAATGACGGTGAAATAAGTATAGTGCAAAGAGAAAATGATAATTAAAAATATTATATTAAAATGAAAAAACATGAGGAGAGAAAGGAGCAAATATGGAACGATGGCACGATGAGAAATCTCACTCCACTGCACTGGGTCCCGTTTGCATCCATACAGGTCCTAACTTGTCGTGTAGTAATTAGAAGTGTAAACGAACAGAACGCTCGACGAACCGTTCGTGAACTAGTTCGGTTTTTGTTCGTTTATGTTCGTTTATTAAATTTAACAAACGAACATGAACAATATTTTAGTGTTCGTTTGTTAAACGAACCAAACATGAACAGAGATATATTTCGTTCGTTTTTGTTAGCGAACAGGCTCGTTTATGTTCGTTTATTGTTTGTTCGTTTAAAGTGTCATTTATTATTCGTTTATCGTTTTTTGTTTGTTCGTTTACGTTCATTTATTGTTCGTTCGTTTTAAAGTGTCATTTGTTGTTCGTTTGTTGTTCGTTTGTTATTCATTCGTTTATGTTCGTTTATTGTTCGTTTGTTATTTATTAAAATATTAAAATTATTTATATTATATAAGTTATATAATATAAATATACCCTATTTTTAAGACATTAACCTAAAAAATTAGTGTAAACACCTTATTTTGTCCGGAGTCTTAATTTGTAAAAATAATTAATTGGATTGGGTGACATTGTATTTTAATTTAACAATTTAGAATTAAGCTAGAATTAAATGAGAATTTTTTAGATTTTAGAATTAACATTAATTAGGAAATTAAAATTAAAATAGGATTTAGGAATGATAATAAAAAAGGGAAGAGATAAGAAAAGAAAATAAAATTAATTTTAGAATAGGATAATTAGATTTTTAAGATAATTATTTAGATTTGATAAAGTTAGATTAGGATTAACACAAGAATTAAATAGATAAAATATTAAAAATAAGAGATAATTAATAGAATAGATTAGTTCTATTAGGACTCTAATAAGTTTATGACTATAAAAAGGGGTCAAACCCCATAACTTGGGACAAGAATCCTCAGAGAAAAATTCATAAAAAAGAAAAAAAGCAGTTTGCATAAAAAAAAAAGCAAGCAAAGGAGAAGGGAATTTCAATCAAAGCAGCGACGGCATTTGGCTACTCGTTGTTTCCGGGAGCAGCATTTAAGCTTAGGCAAAAGGTTCTGAGGCAAGTTTCCAGCGAAGAGTAAAAGCAGCTAGGAAGGAAGGGTTGCCCACGTCAAGTATTTACGTGAGACATCAACGCTTGAAATATTGGGTTCATTTGCTTGGAAATTGAAGGCCACGTGAAGGCAAAGATAAAAGTAATATATTTGGCCATCATCATCTGACAACATTGGTATGCTTTTATGCCTCTTGAATTGTTTATATTTTATATGAATTTTTTGTTAGTTAGTTAGTACACGTTTTTTTATATTCTAAGAAGGTAGAAATAGTGTTTAATAAGAATAAGTGGGTATAAGTATAAGGATAATGACAAATAAGGTTTAAAATAGGAATTAAAATAAGGGATAAAAAATAAATAAATAAAAATTAGGATAGATCTTCCAATGAATATTGAAAATTTTAATAAAATTAAAATTATTCCGATGATGGAATCTTTGAGGTGATTACGAATGAGTAACACTCGAAGAATTCTTAGGTGAGAAGATCCTTCTAAGTTTATCCAGAATGATGGAAGACATAGAAGGCTTTTTCAAAATAAACGAATAATAAATAAAGATAAAAACATAATAAATAATAAAATTTATATTCTAATAAAAATAAAATAATAAATAATAATTAAAGTTAATAAATAATAAAATAATAATTCCGATGATGGAATCCTCAAGGCAATTGCAAATGAGTAACACTTGAGGAATTCCTAGGTGAGGAGGTTCTTCTAAGTTTATCCAGAATGATGGAAAATTTAGGAGATATTCTCAACATTAAATACCAAAATCCTAAAAATATTAATAAATAATATATAAAAAATAATATTAAAATAAATAAATAAATAAAAGTAATAAAAATAATTAAGTAAAAATAATAAATAAATTCTAAAATATTTCCGACGATGGAGCCTCTTCAAGGGAGTCGAATAGTACCTCTTGAATACTCTTGAGGTGAGAAGAGTCTTTTTAGAGTTCATTCAGAATGATGGAGGATTCTTAAAAGATTTTTCAATATTTAAACAATAATATGAAATATATAATTAGACTAAGTTAAAATAACACAAGATTAAAATGGTACCAATATTGGGCGTTGTAGGGGTGCTATAACCTTCCCTACACGTAAATGAAATCCCGAACCCAAAACTAAAAATGTAGACCAGTCCTTAGAGTCATTTAGGTGGCCAATCACACCTAAGTTAAAAAAGATTAGTGGTGACTCCATTTCTTTAATGTCTAACGACCTAACCCTAAGAAACGTTATGACAATTAGTACCTAATTTTTAAATATATTTATACAATATAACTTTGTTGGTTTAAAAAATTAATAAAATATAATTATAAAATTAAATTAGTTAATTATACTTAAAATAATTATTTTTTTAAAATTTTAAGCATAATGTATAAAAATAAAATTAATAAAAGTCTCATAATAAATTAAGATTTCATTCATATGATCTTATCCATTGACCATTTACACATATATGTTACACATATTTGTGTATACACACATATATACGATACTTTAATATATGTATATGTGTATAATATAAATTGTACTTAAAATAGTAATTATCAATTTTAATAAAACATTGTTAACTTAAGTTGTATTTAAGATTTTGTAGGAAAATTATCTTATACACTGTCAGTGGAGTTTTTTAACTCCACAAGCGGGGTTAGGATGATGACACGTGTCTTATTTTATTTATTTTTTATTTTCTTAATATTTTTAAAAGACACATGTCATCATTCTAACCTCGCTTGTGGAGTTTAAAAACTCCACTGACAGTGGATAGGATAATAATCCGATTTTGAATTAGATGATTTCAATTTGCATGTGAAATTTAATATTTATGTAAGATTTTTAATATTTAATATTTAGTTTGTTCTTATGAATACTTGTTCATGAACATGTGTTCACGAACGCATTCATTTACGTGTTCACGAACGCGTTCGTTTACATGTTCATGAACTGTTCGCTAATATTAACGAATAATCCCTACCAAACAAACGAACGAACATGAACGCACTCCTTAACGAACACGAACGGCATTAAAAAATAAATGAACGAACACAAACATCAATTCGTTCGTTTGTGTTCGGTTCGTTTGCAGCCCTAGTAGTAATAATTCCAAGGAAATTTTTAACTACAGTTAACAAACAAGAAAGAAATGAGAAAACTTACAACTTCGTCAAAAGATTTTTTTTTAAAATGTATATGTGGGTGTTAGACCTTCTGTAGAAGTAATTTGTTTTTCTAGTGTTTGGGGTGAGGGACCCTCAAATTTCACCAATTTAGCCATTAATCAAGTCTGATAATCTATTTAATTTTCCTTAAAACAATCAATAGTGCTTCCTTCCATATGAATTGGGTGCCCACCACAGCATAGAAAATCAAGAATATTTTCATCAAATCGAGTGCTTGTACTTTATCATAAGATGCCACACATATCAAATCAACCAAAATATTGTTACCGATATGAATTGTGATAAATATTGTTCTCTCATGAACACAAAAACAAGAAGCAGAGAGAAAGATTTGCACACAGCAAGAATAAGTATCTCTATTCTTTCATTTTCTCAGCTTGACTTAACATCAACAAACAAAGCCTATTACCAAAAAAAAAAAAGCCACACTTACAAACTTCAAATTGCAGTACCCCATATTCTGCAGTCTTCCAAACCTCAAAAGTCAGCAATACATTTGAAAAAGAAATGTTAAAATAGAAAAACAAATTAAAGTAGGAATTAAAGCTAAATTTAGTTGGAGAGCCCCAGCTAAATTTAGTGATTAGTATACCCTACAAATTTGAAATCCCAATCTAATTCAAATTAGCCCCCCCAAAAGTCTTAGCTTCTCACACTATACGTCAATCATATCATATTTAAAATATCAAAATAAAACTAATAGAAAATCAAATAGAACAACCCCTGATCTTAACTATCAAATTGTGCTTATGTTTATGTAAAAGCTAGCCTAGCACTTGTCATCAGACTGAGATATCTCTGAGTGCAAAGCAGAAGAAGAGCTCTAAATCTGGAGGAGCAAAGAAGGCAATGGGAGTTCTTTGCAATGAGCAATTGGAGAGAACCCTTTGCTTCTTTGGTGCCGGAGGGCATGTATCCATCTCCGGTATTCGAAACCTTTGAGCCTTTGGTGTACAGCATGGACTTGTACTGGAGATATCATCATTTCCTTCTATGTCAAATCCATCCATCCTTGAATTCTGATGATCTGAACTTATGGTGGAAGACTTTGAAGGCAAATCCTCCAACTCTGATGCCTTTTGAATACTGATCTTGGGCTTTACAACCTTCTTCTTGTAATGACTTCTTCTTGGCTTGCTTGCTTTTCCTGCAGTTTTGCCTCTTCTGCTGGTGGGTGCCATTGAAAGAGAACGGTAAAGGCGAAAAAAAAATAGTGGATGAATAGTTCAAGAGCAGTAGTTGAAGTACAGAAAACCAAAGGAATATTAAAACTGGCGAGGAAGAACAAGATCGACCTCTTTACCAAGTGTTTTCAGGGTGAAGAGAAAGAAACTACCATGGCAGAAAAACTGTCATCCGGTACTTGTAAAACTGGGGAGTTCATTAAAGCTGAGCTTCTAAATTTGACTGAAAAGTAGTAAGAAAAAGCCAATTCAACAATCCCTTTGGAAGCTCAAACTTTTCAAGGATGACTTCTGAGGAAAAAAAAGAAAAGCCACCCAAAATGGACTTGAAGATGATGATACAGAGATAAACCAATATCAGATCATCATCAAACCAAATTCAAGTACCAAAGAGAAACATATTGATGAAATATTGTTACAAGTGATAAAAACCCAAGACTGAAAATACCAAAAGATAATTTAAACTTGGAAAATTAACCAAACTACGATAGAAAGAGAACCAAGTAAAACATGAACAGAGACAGAGATAATCAAAACCCTAGAGAGAAAGGACAGGGGAGAGATTTTTCATAAGCTTACAAATGTTGGGTTTTAATAGCAATGGGAAAAATTTTGGGCAGGGTCTGACCGTGCTGCCCTAAGCAGTACCCAGAGAATAAAAAAGAGAGGCTTTTTTGAATTAAGTTTTGTGCATAATCAATATCATAGGGAAGATTTGGATTTTATAAAAATAAGTTTGAGCAAAATATAATATTTAAAATATAGATCGGATCAAATTTGAGTGCACAAGAAATTTTATAATATATTACTTAAATTTGTAACTTTTTCGATTCGACTCTATTCATGAACAAATTTAATTATAATTCATCAACTACAAAAGGATCAATAAATCATTTAGCTGTTATGAAAGAAAAGGCTTCGATTCAATTGGTGGAAAAGCCATTTAGGATTTGGATGAAACCTAAGAAAGAAAGGGGAAGAAAAAGTACTTGAAAACTTGGTGCATGCGTCGTTTGAAGAATCATCTATGATAATATATATACATATATATATATATTTGTATAGACTAGGAATAATGTTGACAGAGGCCATTGCAGTATTGCTGCCCAATGAACGGTTAATTATAGTTAAGATTCTCTTGTGAAAATTATACTTGAGACATCAGAGAGAACAAACAAATCAGCGAGTGTTGGGAAAGAACACTTATTTTTGTCTCTAAGCCCTAAATCTTAGCTTCAACTGATCTGGTCTGATCACACAATTTTAAATTCGTATCAGTGTCTCGTTTTCAACTCTTTTTTTAACATTTTGTTAAACAGCTAGATTTTCAGGAATCCTAAATTTAGTTTTCACATTTCATTATTTATACACGTGGCTTTGGCTTGCTTCTCCAGCTTGAATACTAATAAATTTATTATTTGTTTGAGTTTGGGGCATGCATGGATAAACATGGATCTTAATTATTTTCAAGTCCTTGTCTCAACCTTTCTTCTTTGCTACTTAGGTTAAAGTTAAACACACAATACTAATATTCAACATGTATCAGATGATGTGTGGATAAATACAAAATTTGATATCATTTTGATACTTAAACTTGCGTATACTGTGCATACATATGTGATCCTTGAATGGTTATTTTTATGCATATATAATATATTTCATTGGTTGAATTTTTTTTCAAGATAAATGGTATATGAGTTTATACTGGATGTACCGTCCATAAATCTCATATACTATCATTGAATTATGTCATAACATCTCATTGATTAATGAATTTAATAATATTTATTTTTATTGGTTGAGTATCTTTTTTTCAAGATAAATGATCTTAATTTTAAATCTTATGGATGCTTTCATTGAAGGAAAGAAAGCATTTTAACAAGAAGCCTAGAAAAATATTTATATTTGATATGAGAATGCAAGGAAGCAGCACAGGGACCTAGAGTTTAGAAATGATTGTGGAAGTTACTCTACCCTGAGTTTCTCAAAATAATTATGCATTTCAATAAAGTATTTCAGTTTATTATTTCTTCTTTTTTTGGTTACACAGTTTAGTATTTCAACTACTGGGATTTGTGCCCTGATGACATTTTGCAATTAAAAAAACATACCAATATCTATTACATCATGAGATTTGTGGAGATATTATGAACAAAATTTGTAATGCCATGAAATTGCGTAATGATTTCTAGATGAAACTCAAGCAAAAACTCAACATCAAGAGAGCTAAATCACAATATACACCTATTTCAGCAATGCTCAAACTTGACAGAATGTTTACATTTTACAAGCCGACTGGAAGTAATAGTTTTCTTTGTTTGCATGATGCCCAACTTAAAGCTTAAGCCTTTTCCATTAATCAAACAATTCTGTTAAAATAAATGAAAATGTCCAGATATCAGAATGATATTGATATGAATGTATCCTCCATCCATTTTAAGGGAATTTTCTGGTTAATAGAAGATTAAATTGTAACAATTTAAAGAGGTCGGGCACTTGAATATAAAAATAAATAGATTAATGACTGAAAGAACTCTGTTAAATGGTAAGGACCAACCACCCATTTTACTCTTGCAATGAAGACTTGCCTGCTTAGGGTATATAAATAAGCTTGTATTATTTGAGTACTCTAAAGCTTTGGAAATAAAAGCAGAAGCTTCACTTGTCTTCATTCGCTATTTCAGGTCTGTTGCACGAAAAAGATCACTAAAGGCTCAGGAAAAGCAAAACACATAATCCTAATTGCATAATTTCTTTGTGCTAACTACAAGCACACTACAATAAACAAGTCAACTAGCTAAAGTTCGAATTATAGTTCATTTATAATTATATATGTCTTAAAAGAATAGTCCCTGAGGCCTCTATTCAGATTGACTGATCCCAATGGCAGTGTATATCTTCTAAATCAGCTCTAATTGGATCTAGAATCTGTTTCTTTATTTTACAAGAATCAGGCCTGAAATTCTAAATACTATGACCTATTTTAGTTCCTAAGGGGTTCACTCCAGCTATGGTGTCCATACAAGTATCCAGAAAAAAAAGAACAATGAAATACCTTGTGTGCAAGTGTGACATACTCGCCAGGAATAATGCATAATTTTCAGAATACATATGCCGTTTCTCTTCCAATCATGCTTTAACATTTTGGAACACTTTTTGGAAGGAATATAAATATCAGGCCTCTTGGTTAACAAAATATCAAAGCAAAATAAAAGAGCCAAATCTTCCAAACAATGAGATACAAACTTTTTCATACACTCTTTTTACCTTATGGATATCAAAAGAATCCTGACAAGGGTACAAAATTTCACATGTTATACCTAACAGATTTAAGATAAAGCTACACCTAACATAGTGAAGCAAACTATCTAATTGACCGAAAATGCCCAGAGGAATTTCAACTTGTAACCCAGAGTCCCATTTGTCAAGCCACAATCCAAGATTAGAGATCAAATAAAAGCCTAATAAAGATTGTAACTTATTGTATTTAACCATAACATAAAACAACCTGCTCTCAGATAATAAAACTTAGAAGGTATATTACTATTGACTTAAGACTAGTAAACAAAATTCCAGCTGGAAAGAAAAACAAGGAGGTAGGAAATCATAACAGGTTCAAAGTAGCAATTGAAAACAAAGATATTTTCAGAAGAGTCACCGTCCTCTTGAAATTGCATCATCCATCTCTCCAGGGGATGAAGGGAACAACTCAATATAGCGACTCCCAAGTGTCATCCTATCCTTTGCCATTGCTGCTTTAGAATCTTCCGCATTGGCAAACTCCACAAATGCTTCCCCACTTGGCCTTCCCTCTGAATTCAATATTATATGAATTGCATCTTCTGATAACACAAAATCTTTAAAGAACTCCATTATATCATCTTTTCCTGCAGAAAATGGCAATCCCCTCAATCTCAACATTCCTGTATGTTCAGCTGAGTCCTTTGCTTCATCACTAGATTTGGCCCTTGGGACATTTCTGCGAGGTGAACCACCACGAGCATCAGCCACTTCATTAGCTATTGCCTTATAATATTCCTGTCTCTTGCTTCTGAAAACCTCTACATATCTCCTGCCCATGTTTTGCCTATTCTTCTGAAGGGCAAAATCAACCTGAAGAGGATAACCCAAAACGCAAAAAGCTTCACCATTGAACTTGTTGTTCTTACGGACAAAAAGGACATCAACTATGTCCAGACCATGGAAGAACTCAGCCACATCTGCCTCAGTGCAATCAAAGGGAAGACCACGAAGTCGAACAACAGGGAAAGGTGGAGGTTGGCTAACATATGAGTATGGAGGAGGAGGGGCAGTGTACATAAAGCTTGAACCTGGAGAATTACCATAGAATGAGGGGCCTTGATCAATTATACGTTGACGTTTTGCACCCATTTCCCGCCCATCAGGACCATCAGTATATTTACTTCAGTTTCCAAAATACATGAAAGCAACAAATGAGACTATCAATACTTTACTAGATACTGATTTATTTTTCAAAATTTGTAAATGATGCTCGATAAAAATAGAAATGCAAGGATGAAGGACCACTTGTGTTTTAATATTCCAAACAGTGAAAATTTTATCATATGACATGTTAATTTTTTACAAAATTCACAGCTAATCATGTCTAAAATCTTATTTAGTGAAAAGCAATTTGATTCATTTTGTTTACTTTTTAGTTACATGCGATTCAATTGACCCCTTGACTACTTGTCATATATTTTAAATTTTAACAAATAAATTAACTCACTAATTGTCAGATTTTCAAGAAAAGTTAGCTCCATAACTTCCTTTAATATTCCCAAGAAATGCTCAAACTGTGCTTTATCTTAATCAGAGAATGTGCTATCATGTAGAAAATTACTAAAAAATATGGTGGTTCCCAATTGCTGAAAAGCTACCTTGAGGCCATAAATTACCCTCACACCATTCCTTAAGGAGTTATAACTCTCATGTGCTATCACACATTGACTCTGTTTCTCTCTTGAAACTAGAAACTCTTTCATTTTCTAAGCTGCCAACATTCCACATGCACTGTTACAAAATCTGTAACAATCACATTCGTGAACTTCATTCCTATCTTAACTTCCACCCATCTAAATGAAATCTCTCTCCTATTCACTCTTGCTTTTTTTCCATTACACCCACCTTTTCCTCTACTTTCCTAACACAGCCTCGTTGCTCTATTCACCTAATCCCCAAGGAACCCCTTTAAAATATGTATCTTTCATCACAATTGATATAACTGTCACCATTTTCAAATACTAACTGCAAAATTCAACCATTTTGAAATACTTCAACCCCGCAACCCAACCAATGGCCCCCTACTTTAAAAATAAGCATAGGTATTACAGGATCAAAACCAATTTAAATGTTGCCAAACACTCACACAACTGCTCCCAAGCCAAACTACTGGTTTTGAGCAATGGCTCCGCCATTAGATCTTGTTTAGGCATCCAAGCTTTATTGACTAAACATCAATCTATTACTTGCAATGTTTAACCTGAATGGATGCTTCTATCATTGTCCATTTCAAACGTACGAATGCATTGTGTGGTAGTCATCGGATCACAGAGATAATTGCTGCATATGCAAGCTAGATGCATAATAAATAACTAGATAACATCTCACTGTTTAGGAAGTTGAACGTTGAGCTGTAATTACAGCCTACTTGCCTAAAACTGGTGATTAGGGTCATTCCCCTTTCCATTAATGCTGTATTAATGTGCCCCTATCTGTATGGTTCAGAACTCACTATCACGGACAACACAGACTTCGATCCTAAAGATCCTTGTATATCTTCTACAAGTTCATTATAAGCAATAAGCAAGATGACAATAGATCCTTGTTTTACAAGCCTAAGCAATACTAGAGTCCATTTCATTGACAAAAACCCACACCAAATATGATGCACCTGAGGAAGTTTAGGTGCAAGATTATTGTAGGAAGATGCTAGCTTTCTTTACATGAATTTATACACGGGAAGTTGGGATCAAATAATGTATAATGCACAATATAAGAAGATCTAGAGGGAAGTTAGTGTGCCCCAAAATACAGTGTCTATTCAGCCTCTTAGCACACATTCTCCCATCTTACCAGACACAAAAACCTTGACGAGTACTTCTCTAGTTGTGCCGCAATTTGCAATGGTTTCAAAATTTTTCACCTTCTCCTTTTACCCTCCATTAAGAACTATCAACGATATTTCAAAGTGGTGGTCTCAGGCTTCTCTGTGGTATCCTTGCCAAAGGTTGACTTCTGCACAACAAGTTTGGTGATGCGGTGTTTCTCAAAGCCATGTGTGGTGTAGTAGTAGCTTAGGCAACTTGGATGCTAAGAAATGCATGGTTGAGTGCTGGCCTAATGTGCATGTCAGCTAAGAATTAATGAAAAAGTGGTGCGCTGGGATAACATAGACGTGGCAAGGTGGTTAAGCATTGCTTAAGGATACATTGGTAGCTTAGAGAATTAACAAGGTTTGCTTGCATGGTGGAATTGATCACAACTCCCAAGTGGACCTAGGAGATTTGTGAGCTTCACATGTGAGTATGATATCCAAGTTTGGTTTGTAGTAGGATGTAAAGGTGGCATGCATTTACATGCACAGATAACCTGATAACCCAGTGAGAAACGTTTATCGGTACAAGTAGTGTCCAACACGTATGTATGGAATCTTTGGTATGCTCCTTATGGCTTGAGGTTGGATTACCTTCGCAACATTGAGAGTATCCCAAGAATATGACATCATACTCAAAAGTAGCATATGGAAACCTACAAACAGAAGCAAATGGAAGTGCAAAATATATACCTTTCTTGCTGGTAAACTAGAACAGGTAAAGAAAGGATTATCTCGTTTTAAGTAGATGGTGCCATATATAATATGCAGAAAAGTGGACAAATTTAATAATCAAGAAACACAGACAATTGTTCTCTAACGTCTTTGAAAGAAGCGCGTAAGCATCAAATGGTGAAATAGAAGAATCAGTTCAAGACCCTATTATCTAAAGCCATTTAAGCTCTGAGCCCATGTTTTCTTTTTCCTTTTCCTTGTTTTATCACAAATAAATTGAAATTAAAACAGCATAACTGATAAGCCATAAGTCTTAAATAACAATCCCAGAGGAACAAGATTGCAACTGTATAATTCATCAATCCTGACTCTAAAACACTTCAAAAAAAGACTTAAAAAACAAATCCCAGAAAAGAAAAGCATAGATATCGATCAAAATAAACAAGAAAAAAGGGGAAAAAAAAAGAATTTAAGAAAAGGAAAAGGAGGAGAAGTTTTTACCCTCTGTAGAACATATTGACTCGTTTTTCCTTTCTTTTTTTTAATTGATCTTGTCCTAGCGGCTTAGCGGTTGAAGCTCAATAATAAGAAATAAAAATGGTGGAAGGGAAATCACAGGTGCTCAGTTCCAGTTCAAGTACCAGATTTGAAGATTTTTGCGAAATCTGTGACTTTGTTTAGGGAAAGGGCACCCGTGCTGACGAGGCAACCTTACGCTTCAGAAGTTTAAAACATGCTTGTAAAATTGTTGTAATGGTAAACGACGACGTTACTTGTTTGTTTGTTTTCCTTTGAAATCATTGGGTTTCTTTTTTTTTTTTAGTATTTATTTTAACCTGCAAATCAATATCGTACTATACGTGATACGTATCGTACAATATATATTTTTTTTGGTGCAAAACTTTCAAAGTTTTATTAAACAAAAATTAGTCTGTTACAACCAATTCCATTACAGTCATTAAGAAGTAAGGAAGAAATTCTCTAGGGAGGATTACGAACAAGCAGTGTATCAATCTTGCTAGCATGGGCAAGATTAGCCATATAATCAGCACTCATGTTTGCTTCTCTATAAACGTGGACAATAGAGGCTTCCCAAGCTCTGTTCAAGAGTTCCCTGCAAGCTTGTATGATACCCGTAAAAGGGTCTCTGCTGGTAACCAATGCATTTATTTTCCTTACTGCACTTAGAGAATCTGACTCAATAATTACACGTCGAAAACCAAGATCCCATGCAACCGAGAGTCCAGTATATATGGCAAATAATTCTGCCCTTAGTATCGTTCCCCAACCCAATCTTCTAGCAAAGCCAGCAAGCCAGCTTCCATTATCATCCCTCACGACACCTCCTGCTGCCGAAAGTCCAGGATTAGAGAAGGCAGCTGCATCAACATTTACTTTAATAGAACCTTGAGGAGGGGCTGTCCATGCAACATAGATCTCCTTCTTCAGCAAAACCAGATTAGTTCTGCCACTATAAGCTTTAAAATCCCTGATATATTTAGTAATAACTATAGTGGGATCCGTTGGCCAGATAAAGTCTTCCTCAAAAATTTCCTTATTTCTCCAATTCCATAAGAACCAGCAGGTGAAACTAAATAATACAGGCCAACCCACATCAATTCCATCCACAGCCTCGCTAGAAGAAAGGTTATCGAATAACCACTTTCTAGTGTTTGTTTCCTGCCAGAACAGAGAGTCACTATCCTGTTTCCAAGTGAGCCAGACTTGGCGTGAAGAGGCACAATCTCTCAACACATGGAGAATATCCTCAACCTCCGAAGAACATCTGGGACACTTAGCTTCAGCCACCCTGTTTCTTCTCATGTAATGTTCACGTGTCAGTAGCCGTTCATGTAATACTATCCACAAGAAAAGCTTAACACGAAGAGATAATTCCAATTTCCACATTCTTTTCCAAATCACATCTTGCACAACACCACCACGGATCAACATATATGCCGACTTCACCGTAAATTCGCCATCAGCAGACGCAGCCCAAAGGAGTTTATCATCTTCCAGGCTGGATGAAATGATCAACTTTATTTGATTCACCACATTGGTCGGCAAAAAACTCAATCTACCTAGGTCCCATGCACCACCACTATCTAAAAATTCATTCACTGTTGCTGCACAATTGTCAGGCAAAACAAGATCTCCACATAAATCTATTAGCCGTTTATCGCCTAGCCAGCAGTCATACCAAAATGAGATTCTCTGTCCTGAACCAAGCAGCCAAGCACTTCCTTGTTTAATTACATCAACACTTTCTAGTATACTTCTCCAAGTCGAGGATACCTGCTGCTTCCTCCTAGCTTGAGTAAATAATTCACCCTTAAGGTATTTAGATTCAAGCACCTGGGTCCATAAATTCTTATCTCCGATTTCCAGCTTCCACCCAAGTTTAGATCATACAATACATTTCAATACACATATAAAACGATACGACTCTATATGCTATATCGTTTTTGTTAAGAATCGGAAGCGAATGTACGATACACGATACTTTCGATACGATACACGATACTTTCGATACGATACAGTTTATTTTATCTAATTCAAGTCCAATTAAGTCTTTTTCTTAAAAAATTACTAACAGCCCAATTTTATTTGGATTCAAATGAAAAAAAATTCTTGAGATATTGCGAAAATAATTACCCAATTGAATTTTTAAAAATTTGTAAAAATATATAGATAAATTAAAATTTTTAATAAAAATATTAAATTTACCTTCAAAAAATTAAAAATTTTAATGAAAATAATAGTTTGTCCTATTTAAATTTATTAAAAATTAAAATATGAGCATATAAACTTTTTTGAGTAACTTATCAACTTTTTTTAATATTTTATTATTGTATAAAAAACATGAAAGATTATATTTAAAAAATAACAAACCATTTATTTAAATAATTTTGCATTCATTGACATATATATTTTTTATTTGTTCTTGTATATTAGTACATATGAAAAATTGAAAATATCAAATACTCATATATAAATATATATTACATATATATTATTTGTAATTAAAATTTTTATCTATATCTTACGATACGATACGATACTTGATTCTCAAAAATAAAATTTCGATATACGATACGTATCTCGATTTAATAACTATGTTAACCTGCTTCATGAGTCATGATGGTTTACTTGTACATATAGACCGGAATAACACTAGCATTTTTTAATTATTTTTTTAATATATGAATTGAGGAAAGGAGGTTTAATTAAGCCCTAAAAGTTTTTTTTATTATTTTTAATTTCTTTTTACATCCTTCCGAAAAGGGAAAGGGGGAAATGTTCATGTGATTTAAAATAAGTCCACTAAAAAGGTATATTTTCATCAGAAAGATACATCGTTTATGGCCATGAAGATTGACGTAAGTGGGTAAGATTCAAATTTTTGTGTAAAGTATCAGAGTTCGAATTCTCTTGGTTTTTTTTTAGTAAGTGATTTATTAGTTCGAAAAATCCAACCTTCTTTATTCTTAAACTTTTTTTCACCAAAAAAATATACCACTCATAAATTTGATATTTACTATACCAATTAAACAGGATTAATAATTCTTTCACTGGTTTATATATCATTAAAAGCTCTAAACTCTCGCCAATGAGACATTGGCTTAGTAGCAAGGAAGAGGCCCTGAGACTTTGAGGTCTCAGGTTCGAGTCTCACCAAGTATGAGTTTGAATTAGTCTAGTTATTTACTAGTTTACCTAGTTTGAGTAATGTGATTTTCATAGTTATCTGTTCATGGAATATAATATGCTGATTGTGATTGTAACTTCTAATGAAAATGTACTATTAAAAAAAAAAAACTCTAAACTCTCAAATGATGCACCTTTCCAGAAAAAAGTTATAAATAACAACACTCTGAATTGTCTATTAGACTATTATTACACCAAGAGCTTGTAATTCGTATAATTTCCTTGACACCAAATCTTCTTTCATTGGGTAATCTCTGTCGAACAGCGAGTAACATGAACATCTGTAGCCATAAAGTAACGTAGAATTATTAACATGCCTAGTTTCAACTTCTCTACTTCAAACCGTCAACAAACAAAATTTAGATAAACCACACAAACGTACATGGTTAAAATGGGAGCCTATAATGTGGTTTGCGAAAATTCAGTGATTTATAATTCAATCAAAATTCTCCCGAGTCACAAATTTCATCTTTAAATAAATTAAAATAATTTAGAGAGAAATTAAATTCTGATCATTTAAATTCCCAAGATTAAATATATTATCCAATCAAATTTTATCAATGAGTCATCTTATTTTTCTCTAATTAAATTAAAATAATTTAGATAAAATTAAAGAGATTAAGTTCTTCATGCTCTCACCTTACATCACCTAGCACAATAAATAAAAAGTTCCTCTAAGCATTTGACACACAACTTGGGCAAAGAGGCCTTGAAGACAAATGGCAGGAGAATATCAAAGTTTGAAGAGCCAAAATTTTTAAATCTCTCACAAGCCTGAAAGGAAAAATTTAAAGATCAAAGTTTGTAGAATAAATTTCTTCAAATTTCGTACAAGTAAAAGAATTTCTAACTTTGGGATCAACAAAGTTTGAAGATGTAAAAATCCCTAAATTTTGGATTGAATTTCAAGAATTTCTAACTTTGGGATCAAATTCTAATATTTTCAAGACTCCCTAAATTTTGGGACCAAATTTCAGGATCTCAAGGAAGCCTTGAAACTTGGATCATGGTTAATTCAAATCAAGAACAAGTCATCAAGATCTTGAAGAAAATATCAAAATTCAAGATCTCAAGAGAATCCTAAATCTTGAGTTCAAATTTATTGAATTCAAAATCAAGTCATCAAGACCCTTGAAAAAAATACTAAAATTTCAAGACTTCCAGGAAATCCTACACTTTGGATCCAAATTTATTCAATTCAAGAACAAAGTATTGAGACTCGTGTATACATAAATTTCATGTCTGAAAATCAAAAATAGAAATACAGTATCAAATTTAATTTAATATTAATAAAATAATGCATACAATTCTCTTTATGTCTTGGAACTTAGAGAAAAGACTTGGTAGTTTTAGTATTAGAAAAAAAAAGGTCGATGGAGGTTAGAGAATCTTCGTGCTATGGTTTTCTCCTCTTAGAATTGAATACCTCAAGAAGGAACCTTTTATTTATAATTCTCAAGTGAATAGTGATACCATGTGATAGAGTTCCATAAGAACTTAACCACTTAAGTTTTATCTCTAATTATCTTAAATTAGAAATAATAAAGATGATTTATGGATAAATTTTAATAGGATAATTCATGAGTATTTGAATTTTTATCATCGAGTGATTTTGATAAACTTTCAATTAATTTATTTAACCAACTAAATCGTTTAATTTAATTGATTAAAATATTTTTTTATCAATTTTTCATGTCTAAATCTTGGATTTAATTTTTACTGAAAAAAAAAAATAATCCGATGACTTTCTTTGCTTTAAGGAATCTTCAAAGATTGTACTTCACATTCTTAATAAATTAATTTATTTCAAATTTTAATTGACTTATATTTTTAGACAAGAATTTTGTGTATATAGTGTGTGAATGCAAATGCAGTAATAGCGGTTCGAAGAAAAAATGACCATTAAGGGTTTATATAAAAGTATTTGCATATAACAAAATTTTTATGTAGTTAATAAGTAATAAAAATTATAGAAATTATTTTTTTAAATAATAGAATTTATTATTTATTTATACATTTATTAATTTTTAGTTATTCCTTAATTAAGTTTTAAAATAATCAAATTTTATCTATTATATAAATTAAGAAAATTTAAAAATCAATAAAAAAATATAATAAAAAAAGACAAAGAAGGAAGAAAAATTAAATAGCAAGAATATTTTTGTCATTACATTATAATTTTAGGGCAAAAAAGAAAAAAAAAACATGTGGTTTTATGGAATTTTGCATGTAAGAAGGATTCCCAACCCATCAATCAATGGACCCTTTTTAAGGGTCCAGTAGAAGAAAGGAGATGCACCTTATCGCACCTTTGTGATCCAAAAGGTCAGACGAAAAATGCTCCAATTGTGCCCACGTCGACGTGGTCCGTCGGATTCGAAACGTAGTTAAGCCAACAGATTCCGAGCAATCATCCTAGGCTTTAAAGTCGAGTTCGAATGCAAAATGGTTTTCTTCTCTGTTTATTCTTTCAAAGGAAAGATATAGCAGCCTATTTTGAACTAACTTCAAACTTGGATTTATTAGCTTTGTGAATGATGAAAAAAACAATAATTTCCCAGGACTTTAGCTTGACTTTTTCAATACAAAACATATACATATCATAACTCCTTTGCGTTAAAGGCTGAAACTTGAGAGTTGAAACAACTGTTTCAGTTGATTGAGGTTTGATGAGTTTAACACTTATAGATAGCAGAACGAGAGTGACACAAGTGGCGAAGACCAAAGAGAGTCGCCAAATTGAGGCAACCCGTCCGGGTGGTTGTCAAGTCTTTTACAATAATCAACGCAAAGGCAGCCACCTTGATTTTGTGTCTTAAAGCCTTTTTGTTTTTAACCCTTTTGGCTTGGACAATTTTCGACCTCAAAAACTGTCTGGTCAAGCTTCACCAGCCCTTTCAAAAACACCACATTCTTTACACCTTCCCTTTACACAGGGCTTCCCATTTCCCTTTTTCTTCATTCTCCGAGAATCTTGGACTTCACTCTTCAAACTCCCATTTTCTTGGATACCAAACCATACCCTTCATTTTCTTTGGTTGGTATCTTTTGTTTTCTTGAATTAAACCTTCCAAACGCCAAAACCCCAATCAGCTTATTGGTGTTTTTTTTTTGAAGGCTTTAATTGTTGTTACTTTGAGCTCAACTTCACCAAGAAAGATGGTGGGGGCTTTATCTGTGCTGGGTTCATGTTCATCAGCTGTGGACTCTCATTCTGGTCCATGTTTGTGCTTGGATGCATTAGCATCGACCAACATGAATCTGAAAAGTGGTAGGGAATTGATTCTGCATAAGAATTCAATGAAAAGAAAGCATGCAGCGGCAAGGCCAGGGTCATTGGAGTTAAGCAGCTCTTTTATAGATTCATGGCATGATTGGAGGTTGTCATCCAGAATGATTCCAGGAATTGTGAGTAAGAGTTCGAGGAAGCAGCGTAAGGACCGTAGACTTGTGGTTCTTAACGATTTAGGAGGGCAGTATGAAGATAGTTTCGAGGATGTTAAATCGGTGAGATGTTGTAACCTCTTCAAAACTTAGACTTTTGCATTAATTTCTGTGTTTTCTTTTTTACAAGTAGAAATTGTGATCATAATTTTTTGCAAATTTTAGCATGTATAGTTAGCAATAGCAAGACCTCATTGGAAGATTTTAGATTAATTTTATTAGAGAGATTTTTTAAAAATAATTTTCAGTGTAGATTTTGGTCTCTTGCATTTCTCTAATGTTAGGATTATGGATCTCTGTTAAGTGAAGTGAAGAATGTTTTGTTGGTTCAAATGTTCTGATGCTTGGAACTATATTTACTTTGGCTATTTATCCAGCTATAATGGTACTTAAGGCTTTGGTCAGAAGAGGCAATAATTTTCAGATTTGGCTCCTCTAACTTCAGCATGTAGATCCAAAATAATCAAAATGTAAAGTTTTCTGCAGGCATTCCTTTGGGTAAATTCTGCAGTTTCCTGCTTAGTTGATTGGTTAGAATAAGGTAGTATTGGCAATACCTGAAGCCTAATTCTTGTTGCAAGATACACAGATAGAAATTGTCTTACAGATACTGTGTTATTGACAAATCCTTAAGAGTTTGATAACATGGACTGTCTTTTGAGTAGAGAAATACAATATTTAAGGAATTATTAGGGTTTTTAAAAAGGTTGATGGTGAAGATGTTTTTCAGACTTCTGATTGTCGCAGACCATGAGAGATGATATTCTGCAAATTAGTGCACTAAATACTGCATTATTTTATGTAATATTGGACAGTGGTTATACGAGCATCCAGAGCAATGGATGCAAATGTTTCTCTTTAGTGGCACTTGAATGGTAAACATGGCTTTTGCTGAAGGATAACCGTAGTCTTCTAAGTGAAGTAGATATAACATTCTTTCAAACTGCTTAATTTAATTTTCCATCTTCAAGTTACCTCAACCGGTAATTCCGAGCCTTAGCCCTTGTGAAGCATGTAAGTTCTGTTAAATAAGTCCTGTCACTTTATTCACTATGATTTTGTTGCTGCAGCAACTGCTCAACTATTTCACATACAAAGCAGTGAGGACTGTTCTTATTCAGCTCTATGAGATGAATCCACCAAAATATACATGGTTCTATCAGTAAGTGGCATTTCTGGTTCGGCCAGTGTTTTATAAATATGGTTTCTGTTCTTCTGTTTCTGATTACCCTATTCCTTCTCTGTTTTCGGCTTAACCAAGGCTGTAAATTGAAAACAAATCCAGTTTCAAACCATGTACTTAGCCAATTAATGAATCTTATTTTGGAAACATATCTCAGCTTGGGATAGTATTAACAGAATGTGGACATATCTAAGCTGTCCTGTCTAATTAAAAATTGTCGTGATTTCTCTTCTATTAACTTCTGCTTCACTCTTCATTTTGACAGGTATGTTGCAACAAATAAGCCCAGTGATGGCAAGCTTTTCTTACGCATCCTCGGCAAGGTAGTTAAAAGAGTCTTTTGGTCAAGAATCTTTTCACTCCTTTAGACAATAAGAACAAATCCAAACTTAACTAGCTTAAGAAATCAAGCTTTGTCAGGTCTGGGAAACCTAAATGGTCCACAACCTGAAGGCTGAAATTGAGATGTTCTTTCTTGATCCTTTTAAGTGGACAAAACTACAATTACAACCTATGACTAGATATCAACTAACCTCAGGTAGAACTGTGTATCTGATGTAAAATGTCAAAAAAAAAAGGACTAATGAGTTATTCATATTTGGCACTGGCAGGAGAATCAAGAGCTTGCTGAACGAGTGATGATAACACGGCTTCATTTGTATGGGAAATGGGTTAAGGTAATGAAAATTCTCTAAGGATTTGCTTGATTGTTTGTTTAACATTCGATGCAGAAAAAGCTGAAGAAATGGAAATACATATATCCTTAGTTGAGCCTGTGAGTTTTGTTGGTACAGAAATGTGACCATGCTCAAATATACAAAGAGATTTCGGATGAGAACTTGGAACTGATGCGCGAACGGCTCATTGAGACTGTGGTTTGGCCCTCAGATGATACAAACACTGAGAAGATTGGATGAAGAGATATTGGGATGGAACTCTTTCTGTTTTCCACCTTCTTTTCTTTCTTCTCTTGCTTTAGGTTAGGTATCCTTCCTATAGAATTGATATCTTCTATCTTATTTTTTTCACCCACCTTGCAAGCATCATAGATTACTAGTGTATATCATAAATTGTATTATAAATACTACCCATCATTTCAGATGGTTCTAAAGGAATTAACTAAAGCTGGGATTGTTCAATGTGATTTTAACATGTGCATTTAACTAATTTTGGCAAGACACCTACTTGGGATTGGCCTACTGAATTGCATAGGGCTTAAAGTGAGTTAGCGTTTGCTATAAAAAGAGTAACATTTTGCACTGCAGATGTAATCATTTTACAACATTTTTTTTCTGGTAAAAAAGGTTATAATGTAATATTACTACTGTAATCAAATTACTTCTTATTGTTGATAAGTGATTGCAGAGATCCTACTCATGCAAAGTTACTACGCAGTGCATGAAACAAAAATTGGTCCCAAAATACCTTCCCAAAATGAAATCTAAAAGGACAATTTTTTGATAATTGATTAACATTTAATAATTATAATTTTACATTATTTAAATTTTAATATAATAATTACATTTTAAATTAATAATAATGTATCGAATGTGTTTTTATACTTAAGGGTATTTTAGGAATTTAACACTAACATTGGAGAACTTCTAAATATACTCCACTTTTTACTCTTTATACCCAAAATCCTCTTGTAAATAGTAACTCATGAAGAAAGTGGGGTAAAAGAGTAAAAGAAATAGGGAGTTTGTTAGAAGTTCTCTAACATTGCCAGCAAATTGTTAGTTATCAAATACTATAATGTTATTTTTCTTGTATTTAAACAGTATTTTATGGTGCATACCAAATATTGTAATTTTATTTTTTCAGCAATTTAATTCATGACAATCACTTTGTCAACAATTATTTTACCTGTAATTACTTCGCATTTAAAGTACCAAATGGCCCCTAAGTGCTATTACAATGCCAATGAAGTCGATCGCTCAAAAATGCTTTAATAGTTAGAATAAAATTTAAGATTTTTAACTATGAATGGCCTACACATCATCATCGTCATCATCATCATCATCCAATGTGAAAAGGATTACTAGTATAAACTTTTGGGTTGTTAATTGGCGAAGGAATGAATATACTGTACTGTGGTAAATCTTGAGTTGGGACTAACCCAATAGCCCTGCATAGAGATTTTTGTGGACCTAAGATGTAGGTAGGTAGCTAAAAGGTGGTTATCTCGTAAGACTCGAAATTTGTATCTTGCTTAATTTTTTTTTTCTTTAAGATGGAGCTAGAATGAAGATAATTTAATAGATACTAATAGTTACACATATCAAATGAGAAATTAAGTGTTATTTTGTAGCCCTAGCCCTTGATAATTTCACATATTTATAAAATTTTGGGATTTTCTACTTGCAAATGAAAACCATTTGTTTTTTCCCTACAATTTTTTGACGGCTGATGAATTAGTGCTTGGAGATAAGCTTTTCTTCAAAGTTTTGTTCTATAGGATAGCTTCTCTTGATGTCACAGACTTCACTAAGGATAGAAATTCAACCACCAACTGTTCCAAAAGATGGAGGCAGAAGGGAAGCAAATTATGAACCAAAATGTTAAGAAGTGGCTTAATAAGCCTAAAACTGTTGTTTATGTTGCAGAGGACCTCTTTATGAAGTTACAATTGGAGCTTAGCAATGCAAGCTGTTAAAGTGATGTTATCCATATTTGTTTAATAATTTGTTTCATGTAGTTTTATATTTAAGTTAGGTCCCTCCACATATTACAAATTAATTTTAGGTTGGTTGTTTAACTTGGTATCAGAGTCTAGATTTTGTTTTATGTCTATTTTTTAATTTTTATTTGTTAACCCTTTCAAGATTGTCATGTGATAACTTTTCATGTCTTCGTCTACAAATAATGGAGACTTGTTAAAGTGGTGTTGTCACACATCAATTAAATATTATGTTCCATTTGTTTTTATATTCAAGTTAAGTTCCTCTACCCATTGCCAATTATTTTTAGGTTGGATATTCAAGTTAAAAGTTGAATTCTGGAACAATACAACCAATGTAGGAAAATTTCCTGTTCTCTTAATTTATTTCATAAGAGAATTGAATATCAATTACAAGAGATACTTAGAGTGTTGAGTATTTTGAAAGACAAAAAAAGAATCTTTCATTGAGAGAAGGTTCTAGAAAAAAAATATGATTTGAGTGTTTCTGATTTGAATGCTCAATATTTTGAAAGTCGACGTCAACACAAAAAGTCAAACCACTAAAAAGCACGTTTATCATTTTGACATATTCAATTGAATTATTGATTTTTAGTTACAAAGGCTAAACAATATGTTTAGTGGACAAGTTATGGATCCTTTGACATTTATAGTTTTGCTTTGGATCCAAAGAAAGATTATAAATCTTTCAATATTGATTATATTTGTGTCTTACAATATATATATATATATATATATATATATATATATATATATATATATATATATATATATATATATATCCTCTTCATTTTACTAAGTGAGGGAGAATGATTTGAAAATCCAATTGAAACATTTTAAGCGCGAAATGCACAATGATGTGAAATTACAAAAATTGTCTTTTTTGTTTGTTCATAAAGAGGTACAAGGGAAGAATGAGAATCAAACCTTGAACAAAAATCCTTTTACAAAAGAGTAACAATCACTAGGCCAAATCTTCTTTAAGTTACCATAATTATGCCTTGCTCTGATGAAGATAAAAAAAAATAAAAATATATATTCTTGAAAAATTGATTAAATTTGTTAGTGAGCGAGCATTTTCACTATGAAAATAGTCAAGACAAGACTACGAAATAAGATGAAATAAGAGTTTCTTGCAAATAATTTAATTGTCAGCATCAAAAGAGAGCTTGCTGAAACATTTAGTTCAAATTCAAAACTTGAAGATTTTGTTACTTTAGAATAACGTCGCTTACAATTTTAGATAAGATTATTTATTTGATGGATTTTATTTCCTTATAATTTTTTATGAATAATCAAAATTTATAAACTTATAAGCTTACAGTATATTACTTGCATATATGTTTTATGATACAAAAGCAAAGAACTCAAATGAAATATAAATATATATATATATATATATATATATAAAATTTTGAATTTTTAGTTG
Source organism: Heritiera littoralis (assembly GCA_031772115.1). Lineage (NCBI taxonomy): Eukaryota > Viridiplantae > Streptophyta > Magnoliopsida > Malvales > Malvaceae > Heritiera > Heritiera littoralis. Next base: position 987,455 of record JAPDPK010000187.1, read on the forward strand.
ACCTATCTAAAATCAAAAGTCATAATCCGTCAATGACTCCATGCTCTTTATAAAATGCCCAAGTTCCTGATTATGTGGAGATCAATCACTTCCCAAAAAGATTCACTCCCTTCTCCCATTACTAATGTCATTGAAGATATGCAACATTCCAGAACTTGAGTCATTTCTTAAAGTTGGTTTGCCTTCCAATTTAAACTCATTCTTTGTCTCCTTTTGTGAAAAACTCAATGCTTTGCTTGCCCCATGGACTGGGATTTGCAAAGGCTCTACTCTCTTTATACTCTTTAGCTTCCATTTCCAGAGGTAGGTTCCCAGCCTTCAACTCTACCCTTCTTTCCATTGTTGAAATTTCCAACTTGAGATCACTCAACAACAAAGCAAACTAAGATGAAGTTAACATTTTAACATTTATGTTTGACAAAATCAACGTCAGTAGAGCTCAACTGCAATCAGCATGCCTTGGACATGAAAATTAGACCAAGCTGTCCAAAATGGTGAAAGGTTAGCCAGGTTCAGCACCATAAACAGTTTATTTCCAAAATGTTGGAAGTTTTAGAAGTTCTTTTAATGGTCCTTCTACAGTTGCAGCAGACAAATCTGAAACATGGTTAAGGTTGTCTACATGCTTCAAACTTTTAGTATGTACACGCTTGAGAGAACAAATTAAATCAAGAACTGTGATAGAAGAATTTAAAGAAGTAATTGGACTATGTTTATATAATGTATATAAATTATTTGATATACTGTACATAGAGTTTGTAAACTTTATAAACAATATTAATAGAGTGACACAAGACCTTAAACTATTAAAAAGAAAAAAAAAAGACTAGATTATCAGTGTAGATGGAAATTAAAAAACAATGACATATGAATTATGATCTATTAAAAAACTTGAATTTCTTGTGGTTTTTTTATGGCATTTGTTTTTATTGATAATTACTCATAATAAAATTTTAAATATAATAGTGACATATATCTTTTTTTTTTATTTTTAACATGCGTTAAAATATTTATATTAATATCTTAACTCTACTTGTGAAATCTATAAACTGTAATAATGATATATTAAATAATACTCATTGTTTTTATTCTTTATAAAGTTGTTAAGAAACAAAGTAAATGGTACAAAGCAAAATCAATTATAACTAAAAATGAAAAAAAAATAATTAAAGTATAACACTAATCATAATAAAATTTATCTATATAAAAATAAAATCATGCATTCTATTTGCCAAATAAAAAATCTACAATTTTTAATTGTTAATCATTGTTAAATATCTTTTGATTTATATCCAAATATGCACACATGTTTCATTCTTCCCGTTTCATGATTCAAATCCCAAAATCTTCAAGTGGAAGTTTCAAATTCTACCACTGAAATATCTTGTCCAAACTTGTTCCCAATAAAATAACAAGATTCAATCCCCCACTGCCATAAGTACCGATAAAAAAAATGATAATGTTTGCATCTAATTATCACAGCTGAGAAGAAATATACTGCAACAGGCTCAGCAATTTGATTCAATGTCCAGCAATATACTAAGATGTCAAAAATATTTAAAAGGAGTCAAACAGTTTTGCCAAATAGTAGCCTTTTTAAGCAAGGGTTGCAACAATTTTTTTTGCAGCAGAAAAAAAACAAAGCTTTTTCATTAAAATGATACACTAATTTAACAAGAAATATCTACACTTCTCATGGTACACCATCACATGTACAAAGTACAATGTTCAATTGATACATACAAAATATCAACCCAAAATGTATGTATCATTATAATGCAATAATCTATAGTAAACTGAGAGTTGATACCGAAAAATATGAGGCTCTCACGCTGCTGCAACTGGAAATAAAAATAAAAAAAAGAACCAAAAGCAACGTGTAGTGCCTGCAAAGGAAAACCAATTATAGGAGGAAGTTTTAGCCATGAATTGTATAATTTGCCAATCCCATACAACCGTAAGTAATCAGAGATATATTTGACTTCAAAACAATCGGAAAATTTTGCCAAGTTGAAATGTTACGCCAAACGGGAACTTCATCCTGTTTGATCTTTCATATTTGGAACTGGAGATTGGGAATTTAGGTGCCATATTTTCATTATTATCAACCTTCCAGAACAATACGTGTAACCCATTTAGACTTTTATGATGGAGGATTTGGCAGAGTCCAGTTCTATGACCATAACAAATTAAAGTAGTTAACATCAACAAAATCTCACCACTTTGTTGCAAGCCATAGGAGAAAGCCTTGCGAATATCTTACAAAAAGATGCGGTGAAGACTGAAAAACAAACTGCCTCAAAATCTCTTTGCTTTTTCCTTTCAAGTAATGAATGAACATGGACATTTTTAATTGTCCCCAAAAGCCATTGATTGCCCTAGCACTGTTGTCACATGGAGCTGTACCACAAATATTCATATTTAGGTTAGTCAGAGAAGTGAAGCAAATGATAAAAAATTATAAAAATAAAAAGATAAAGACCTTAACATCAACACATGGATCATTAACCATATTCTTTATTTGAGAAACTATCCCAACATTATGCAGTTTTTCAAGTCGGCCAGATGCACCAGGACTCGATGGACAAGTAAGATTTACTATAGTCCAGACCGTTGCTGTGCGTAGCTGGCTATCATTACTCTGCAAAAACTTAATCACAAAAGATTGATTCTTGTCACCCATTTGTGGAACGATTTGGTGCATTACTGCTTCCTTGTGAAACTCATTCCCACTCGCCACATTGCATAATGCATACATTCCCTACATGGCAAAGAATTTATCACAAGCTAAAGGCAAAAATCACAAATAATGCAGTATAAAATCTTGTTTTTATTCTATATTTTTGTTCTTGTTATTTCAATTGTGAAAATATGTATCTATGACCTCTAAAATCTTTACACTATGTTTGGATAGACAATGGTAAAGGAAAGGAAAGGAATGTAACGTAAACTAAAGGAAAGAAGAGAAAAAGAAAGAGTACATGTATGTACCTCTTATTTGGATGGCTAAAATTAATAAAACAAAGGAAAGTAATCCTAACAACCTTTGTTTCGTTAAGCAACGGAAAGAAAAGAAAATGATTCATTAGAATTTTTTTTCCAATTACAACCTCTTTTGTTTTAAATTTTATAATATAATAAGATTAAATTTGATATTTTACTTGTTAAAATTTTTTTCAAGTTTCTTTTCCTTTCTGTTTGCCCCGAATTAAGGTTTTTAAAAAACTGAGCAAGTTAAAGAAAAGCAAAGGATGCTCGCTCCCCCTCTCTTTTCTTTCCTTAGCTAAAAAATTATCCCAAACAAGGGAAAGGTTTTAAACTTTCCCTTGTTTTACTTAGCTTTCTTTCCTTTTCCCTCCCCACCTCCAATCCAAACATAGGGTTAAGCTTTTGATTTTGACACAATGTGACAGGAATACATATGGAAATCCAAATCAAATCCTTAACAGATACTTACTAGATTTTTTACTGCTGTTGCCTTGAACAAAAACAAGAAGACAACTAATCACAATAATAATTTAGCTTATTTAGGTGCACACATACCATTCTTCAATAGATGCAAAACAAGTACTTGAAACCTAACATATATCATGAATTCGTAGATGTGTATCTGCTTATATGCTGATTCATAACTTATTAGAAAGAACTAGCATAAATTAAAAAAACATATACTATAACAGAATGGGCATTCCAATCCTTAAACAAATAAAACAATATCAAGCTCAATTTCAGGTAACTTGATACATCCAATAGCCAACTATCAAGTTTGCAAAAATCCTCCCCTAAGGGAAACTTTTTAATGTATTTCCCAAAATTAAAATAGCATAAATGATTTGACTCGAATGAAAAGGGCATAGTTGAAGATTGTAGATCTTGAGTGCCACTAAGAATTTTCTCCAGGCTAGGTGCGGACCAATTAAATATAAGATCTCATTCCAAACATGGATGCAAATTTGTTAAATTTCTAGCGCAATAAGGATTGGTTACAATCATATTTCCAAAACAAAATGTTTGCTTCAAAATATTGAAGTAGAATAAAAGTGCAATTATTGAATGAAAAGGGAAAAGTTAGATATGTTGCAAATATCTTGGGTAGTGGGTACCATATAAAAAGGTCTTCCTCGGCTGAAAAGACAAAAATAAATGCAACATCTGAGATAGTCAATCCAATTTTAAAAGCAATTTCAAATTTTAAATTTTAAACAATTCAAATATTGAATGTTGTATGTATTATAGCATTTTGTTGCTATTCAAATAATAACTGCAGTCTAACTCATTATTTTCTTGAACCCAAACCTGTATCCCTATCTCAGCCTTTGAAGCAGTTTGTAATTGTCTTCCAATAGCCCCTAATATAAGACCATCTTCAGCAAACACAAACTCAATTGAGTTTATACATCCATCAACTAGATTTCGAACAAGGGCCAAAGCTTGCTCTTGCACAGAAGGCTCAGGATCTGCAATATAAATGTATATTAAGCGGCGCCTTGATTTGAACTTACGTCAGCACCTAAGCTAAAAAACAATGTAAAGGATTGTAAGTAGATAAATCTTATTACCACAGATAAGGCTTGATAACAATGATGCAGAGAGCTCAGAGAAAACACCTTCTTTCAACCTGTTGTCTGCTAGGAATACAAAGTTCTTCAAAGCCCACAAAGCATTCGAGCGGACAGCCGATTCCATTGACTTTGCCAACTGAACCAGCTGTTTCATCCCTCCACATTGTACAAAAATAGACTTGCGTGTTGTAAAATCAACCACTATGTTGCCAATAGCACCAAGTGCAGCAACCTGGAAACAAAGAGATTTAATAGACAGTTTTAACATCCACCTTCATAGGCTTTGAGATCTGTTGGAACAAGGTGGATTAACACGCAACTGACAACATAATTGTTGGACAATTAATATAAAAACCAATCTTGCACAATGTGTTTTCTGTGATTAATCTTAAGTTGATATAAAAACTGAATACAAGCATATAGGTTGAAGCAGTCTTTCAGGTCAAAAGATAACAGCTTCCAAATTTTACATCTCCATAATATTGACTTTCTGTTAATACAAAAATACACCTTCATAAGTTTTACTAAAAATAAAAAGCGAAACAGAAAACAGGAATCAGCATTTTCACAACCTATTCAGCATTTTCACAACCTATACAGCATCTAGCAAGGGAAAAGAACCAGGTCTTTCCGGCCTCTGCTGCCACCTATTCCATGCTCATTAATATGGTAAGCCAAAAGTGGTCACCAAACCAGACAAAACCAAACTAAAAATGAAAAAAGAAAAAGAAATCAATGAAATAAATTTAAGTAAATGCCATTATATTTTATGAATTTGGTAAAAATACATAATGACTTTTGAAATTAGGTAGACCTAACACAGTTTAATTCAATGATATATTTTAGATTTAATTGTCCTTGTTGACTCAGAAATGTCAGAACCACAAAAATTAAGGAAGAATTTGTTTGAAATCAGATGACAACTGAAACACTGAAATGAACTCCAGCAATTCTTTCTGTTTTGGGTTTTGACCATAAAAAGTAGATATTACCTACCAATTATGCTTCGAATTTTAACAGCTTGGTTACCTGGACAGAAGTCGAAGGGTCAACAAAAAGCTGAACCAAAGGAATCACAATAATTTCGTTCATAAAATAACCTGCACTCAAACTCTGAATTCGCATTTCATAACCTATATTAGCTCATAAAAATCAAAACAAAATACTGCAAAATTGTTATCACATTACAAACCTTGAATGATCGAGTGACACATTTCAAACATATACAAGCTGCTGTGCGTACATCAACATTATCATCACTTAATGCATCAGTTACAGAATTCAACACCTATAATTATGAGAAAATATTAGAGACTTCCATGTAGTTGAAGATTCACACAAATAAGATTTGCTTGATAGAGTGCCTTTAAAGAAAATTACAGAAAAAATGCTTGAGAGAATAATGCCTTCAAAGAAAATTACCATAACATTTGCTCCAAGGGAACACAGCACACATACTAAGAAGCTTTGGAATCTAATTTATAACTTTACATAGAAAAATATAGAATAACCATGAAACAGAAAATGAAATCTCAAATTTGTCTCATTGTGAGGAGAGATCTACTTAAGGGTCACCTTAAATAGCTCAGAGAGACACCAGAGATTTCTTGGGATAAACATTTTTGTAAAATTGCTGTAAGTTCTTTTGTTGTCCCAGCAGAGGCAGAATCAATAGGACTAGTAGTAGTGCCCAGTGATCCAGTCTCCAGGATTGGATAGTTCACTTAAACAACTACAACGATAGATACCACTCCAACCTTCTTGCGAATGCCAATAGGAGTAAAATATTATAACCAAAAGAAAGCCCAAGTAACTCTTCCCATAGAATTCAGTTCTCTGTCACGTTTCTCTTTGCGATTCCTAAGTTGTATATTCTACTACTTTATCACAAATTAAAACAAATTCAGTGTATTTAGTTCTTTTCTCCATATCTGACAATCAAAAGGTAAACAGAAACTAAAAAAATTAGCTCTGCATGTTAATGTACTTCATGAAAAACAAACCTGCAATGACAGGAACTTAGACCTGCAACTCTCCAACTTTGAGCACATATCAGCTAATGCAAGCAATATTCCCTCATAACGTCTGGGATGCAATGAGCCCTTTTGGAAGTGGTGATGTAGTATATCAATAGCATTGGTCTCCAGAGCTAGTTTTTGAAGATCCTCCTTTTGTGCAATTAAACTGGAAAAAGCAAAAGGAGCCTCATCTCCTACTTGACCAGGATCATCAAGAAGCTCAAGCAATATACGTATTAATTTAGTTTTGATCCCTATATCTTTCAAGAAGTGGGGAGAAGTGTTCCTTACGACAATCAAGCACATGCAAGCTAGCAACCTTGTTCGGGGGTACCGATCCTTTGCTAAATCAATAACAGAACTCAAAGGTCTTCCAATTTCAGGTTCACAAAATTTCGAAATAACTGCAGGATTATTCTTAAATATTGCAGCTAAAGACTCTAAACTAGCATCTCTCTGACTCAAAGAACCACCTTCAAGAAGACTAGTCAGCTTCCTTAGTATTCCAGCATCAAGCAACACTTTCTGCTCTAAACTTGTCTCACAAGAATGAGTTATTATACTTGCACCAAGTCCACTAACATTTTCGTTCTTGCTATCCAGTAGTGAGATAAGGAACTCCATGTTTTTCTGTTTAAGGAAATCACACTTTGGGGCCAATTTTGATTGATAAATCATTTTAAGGGCACGAGAACCAGCATCTACCACCTGAAGAGAGCAAACCCATAGAAGTTATCAAAAAGAAGAGATACAAAAGGAATAGAAAACACAAGACAAGCTTAAAACTGGAGTCCTCACTTTCTACATGCATTACATGAGGATATTATTTGAGAAGGTCAAAACGGAAAAAGAATCTTTCTGAATCTGCCATAGAAAAGAGAGACAACTAATCAACTACCACCTCAGAAGCAGTGATGCTGCAGCAGATTCAGAAACAGAAACTCTATGGAAGGCACCTTAGAGCTCTAGAAGATTCTTTGAACAAACCAAGCGCTGATCTTTGCAGTGAGATAAAATAAACTGATAAACATAAACAGACTAACAAGTACTCCAAAGTGTCACCAACCATTGGTAAGGTGATGAAACCTGTCTCATGCGTTTTAAAATGAATGTAACTGGTGTAGACTGTATGAAAGAACACCAAAACCACAAAAAAGTTGTCTATGGAGACAAAAACAACAGATACAGCTGTACATAATTGGAACTGGGAAGAAAAATTATTACTCTATATGATCTCACTAAATTCAGAATTGCATTGTCTTAGCTGAGTAGATAGTTAATAGTACATAAATGGTTTAGCCTCCTTTTTGACAATCCCGTATCATGATTTCTTTCTTACATTTATGCAATTATTCTTAATCTTGTCCATCAAAAACCTAGGACTTAATTTTAGATTTAAGCAAATTGACAAAGATCAACAGAAACTTATTTCTAAAACACTAAACTACTACAATGTCTCCATATGGTTGGTTATTGTTTGACATATTTTTACACATAATTTATATATATTCAGCATTAAAGTACTTTTTTTTACCACCATTTTTTTTTGTCGAAATCCCCTGGTATCCAAAGGCCACTTTGAGCCTCGACAAATCCGGAGTCGAACTACGGTCGGACCCGATACGAGGAGCTCTCCTAATGCTGTTTTCTCCATTCACAATGCTTGAACTCGAGACCTTACTTAAAGGGCACCAAGCTCCTTCCACTCGGCCTAACAGACATTGGTGTTTTACCACCATTTTTGATCTCTTAAAGAAACAGCATAATGAAAGATATATCATAATTTGGCGGTGACATTAGCATCTTTACTTAGCAAACAGTACCATCATCCTCATTTAGGCTAATGGACTAAATATGCTTTTACAATTTAAAACAAAGACATTAAATCTAAATTCCAATTTCTTTTCCCTTTTTACTGTCCTCAAAATTTCTTGATACAAAATAGACCACAATACCAAATTACAAAAGAAGCAAATCTTTTTTTTAATAACTCGAAATAAGGTAGCAAACAGTAACTATAAATGAAAATTAAACTATTAAATAAATCAAATAAAAAGATACGAGATGAAATGAGACAAAATTTCAAAATTTTGAAATCTCATATGCTCACTTTCTCCACCAATTTCCCTATCGTTGCAAATTTTACTATTTAAGATATAAAAGAATAGATAATAATCACCTTTTCATTAGAATTTGCGAGAAGCCGCAAGAGATTAGGCAAAGCGCCGGCATCGAGCACAGCTTGGACTCCGGCGTCGAAGCCACAAGCGAAGCTACCGAGAACAGCGGCTGACTGAACCAGAATGTTGTTAATATTATTGTTGCTGCAGTTGTTGTCGATTAAATCACTGGTTGAGTCGGCCAGAATGCCGGCGACGGCGGGGATGGCGCCGATCTTGAGGAAAGAAAGCTTCTTGGTACGATTCCCTATTATTTGGTTTTTAACCTCGCGAAGGGCTCTGACCTTGACCTCTGGCTCGTCGGAGACCAACCGCGAGAGGAGATCGGTCGGTCGGTGGTTGTTCACAGTGGCACTTGGCATGACGGAGGAGATGGCGACGGCGAGCCCCACGGAAGTGTAAAATTAATTTTAGGAGAAACGAATTGGTGGAAGGATTTTTAGTGGTATTTTTATTTTTGATAAACACGGTTAATTTAATTTCATCCACATTTTTTACTTTTATTTTTTTTAGTAACATGCTGAGTTTACAAAGGAAGATGTTTGAGCAATGGTCTCAACTTCGAAACTTTCAAAATGTTTTAATCAAATCATATTATGTTTTTTTATCTTTTAAATTGCAAAATATTTTTATTTTCTTATTTGCCAAATAGTCAATTCTAGCTTGAATATAACGTAATAGTTTGAAATTTATTTTTCAAAAATTTTAATCTTTTTGTCTTTGTCACACTATAAGTATTTTAATCCACTCTCTAGCGAAATCACGATTTTACCTATCTTATAATTGATCGAGATTCTCAATAATTGTTAATAAGCAACATGATAAGCTCAATTTCCATAAAGTTCTACGTTGGTCAACGGGTTATGGCCCTGTAATTAAATCTTCTCTTTTGGAGGAATTCTCCAATGAATAAAAGCTTTTTCTTTTTTTACCGACGTTTGTTGAATTAAGTAAAAAAAAACTTAATATCTTTTAAGTAAAGTCTCGAGTTCAAGTTTTATAAATAAAAAAAAACAATATTGAGAGAGTTTCTTCCATTCAAAGTCTGATAATAGTTCGATTCTAGATTAGTCGAAACTTAAAATGACATTCGGATACCATAAGATTTAGACAAAAAAAAAAGCATTTTCTTTTTATTTTTTTTATTTTTTGAAAAATAAATAAATGAGTTTATATATAATGCATTTCAAATATATAGTTTTTATAAACTGTTAATGCACTAAAAACTGACATCTCATTAATGAACAAATTAAGAAAATGCCAAACCTTTAAAAATAAATTACAAATATTTTTTTTAATTTGTTTAGAATAGCTTAAAATCATTTTAGTTTGCTTATGGATAAATTGTTAACATCTGGTGCATTGATAGTATATAGAAGTTATACACTCTTAATGCATCATATATAATCTCTAAATAAATTAAGGATCATTTAGCATTCTTTTTGCTTTTTTATATATTATTTTATTTTTTAAAACAACACTAGAAAACATATTTATAATTTTTTTGGTTTTCAAAAAATAAAAAAGAAAATAAAATTTTTCAAAATTGTTAGAAGTAAAAATTTCTTATTTCATTGTTTTCGAAATGTTGTTTTTATTTTTGGTACTATTTATCAGTAAGTTAACAATGTTTATGTATTAAAATAATAATATGTAATCATAATAAAACTATAAAATGAAATTAATTAATTTTAAAAATAAAAATAATATTAAATTCAAAATATAAAATAATATTTGATTGAAATTAAATAATTTAAAATTAATAGATATTCTTGAATATAGAAAATATGAAAAATAAAAAAATTAAATATAAAATAATTAAACATGAAATTATAATATTATTTAATTAAAAATTGTATAATATTATTGATTATTAGCTATATTTAAAGAATATAATTTAATATAACTGTAATATGATACCAATCAAACTTATAATCATTATTATTTAATATAATTAATTATTATTTTAATAAGCAATAGTATTTAATATTATATTATTTTTCAATTAAATTTAAAATATATTATTGCTACAATTAAATAATTTAATATTATTAAATAATTAATACTTGACATTAAATAATATTATTTGTATATTTAAATAATTTATTATAAATTAATTATAATGCATTATTATTTAATATAATTTATTATTATTTTAATAAAACAATAGTATTTAATATTATAATATTTTTCAATTAAATTTAAAATATATCATTGCTACAATTAAATGATTTAATATCATTAAATAAATTATACTTAACATTAAATAATATTACATTATAAATTATTTAGTTGAATATATTATTTAATAATTTAATATTATTAGAAGTAAATTACATAATATTATTTAAAAATTTATTAATTAATACTACTATTTAATATATAATTTAGATTTTTATTAATGTATATTATTATTTAATAAAAAATTATATTAAAAAATTATATTATTCAATATTATTTTTAATTACATTTTTTAAAATATGTTAAATTCTAAAATGACTAAACGATATTTAATATTAATATTAAATAGTATAAATAAAATTATACTAAGTGAAATTAAGTGAAAGTGATAGTTTGGAGACTTAAAGTCTCTGATACATAAGGGAGTCCTATGTGAACTAGTGTGTTTGGAGTTTATGATTGACATGAGATTAACAATGCAGTGTAACCAGGTGTTTGTTATGTTATTACAGTGATTTGATACCTAGCTAAGGTGAAGTGACTTCCGTGTACAAGCTCGACCAAGTGGTTTTTGTGAAAAGTGATGGTAAATTAACTATACAAGTTGCATTTTAGCTTCATACTGGTAAGTTTACTTGCATAAGATACAAGGAAGCATCTTACCATATATATGTGAACATGAAAATATTGAATTTACTATTATTGAACTCTATGTGAATATATCATGTTAATATTTTTAGTGAAAGTATAAGGCATGTGGAGCAAATGAAGAAATGTATTATGTGTATGTGTTATAGTGAAATGGTCTAGTGAGTTGAATACATGCTTGCTTAGGTTAGAATATGTAATTGTCATGTAGGGTCATGTAGGCTTAAGCTTTTGTAATCATAATTGAGGCAAAGATGTGAAATGTGACGAGATAGCGTACATGAAATGAGATAAATAAGTATATGTATTGGGACATGTGATATGAGTAAGAGATGTACTGTTATTGGAGATATTACTTTTTTATTACAGACTAAGCATTACAATATTGTAACCCGTACCTAACGAAGTGAATTTTAGAATTCATTATTGTAATTGAAGAAGTTAAGTGTATCGAACCATGTCTATTTGCATTGGAGAATTCATGCATAGCATGGTATAAGGGAGATTCAAAGCTTGTATGGCATAATTTTGCCTGTTTTAAAAGCTTAAATCTCAAATGAATAGTATTTTTAAACTTATTGAACTTTAGCCTTAATATGCCTTTACCAAACATATTACCAAAGTGCATATGTAGGGTTTTCTAGATAAAGCATGAATTCACTTTGTAACTACATATTTCAAATTTTAGAATGAGTATGAGAACTACTCATACTATTGTTTCAAAAGAAAAGATTATGAAAGCTAAGGCTTAGCTAACGAGTAATAATAGTTAGTCATGAATTTACTAATATAGCCTCTACTAAAGGGGAAAGAGTAGTTAGCACATGAGATTCTGTTATCGGGTTATAATAGATAACACATGTGCCCTTCTTATCGGGTTATAATAGATAACATATGAGGCATTTGTTATTCGGTTATAATTGATAACACATGTGCCCTTATTATCTAATTATAATAGATAACATATGAAGCCCTTGTTATTAGAGGCCTTTGTTATTGGTTCACAATAAATAACATTTGTACCCTTTTTATTGAGTTATAATAGATAGCATATGTACCCCTGTTATCGGGTTATATTAAATAACAGATGGGCCTTGTTAAATGGGCTATAATAGTTAGTATACTATGCCTTACCAACAGGCTATAATAGTTAATGTATTATATTGAGCTAACAGGTAACAATAGTTAGCATATTGTACCTTGCTGATAAGTTGCAGTAGTCAATATACTTACGAGGCATTTGTTAATGAGTTACAATAGTCAGTATACTTACAAGGCTTTTGCAGATAGATTACAGTAGTCAGTATACCTATCAAACCCTTTGCTAACGAGGTATAGTAGTTGGCATATTTATGAGACCCTTGCAAATGGGTTACAATAGTCAGCAAATAATTATGAGAAAAAAACATCTTCGTGGGCAAATAATGTTCACAAATAGAGAGTGGAGCAACCAAAAGATAATAATGTTAAAGAAACTAAGATCGATTTGAGAGATGTAGTTCATTTTTCTTAAGGTTTAATATGAAATAGATACAAGAAATACTAATTGAAAAAATCGAATTTTTGAAAGAATTGTAAGCACTAAAAAACAGTTTCTGAGATAAGTATTTTGCTACCCTTTCAAAATTATCATGTAATTTTTACTTTTTTGAATAGAGTTATAATCTATGGTTTTTTGGTGAACATCGCCTTGTTTCTTGATATGGCTTCTCTGATGTTAATAGAAATATCGGACACTAGTTTGCAATACTTTCATTTCCTTTGGAGAGGCAATTCTGTATAACATAAAAACAATAGCACATAGAGATACTTAAATGAAAGCATGCCCATTAATACTTATGTTGTGAACACTGGCTGCTTAAGTTGGATTTTGTTTTAATCTATCATATGAATATATCGACAAGAATTTTGAAAATTGAATCAAATTGATATAATATGCATGCATGTGACCATGAATTTATTATAAACAAGCATTTAGCTTTATGCTATACTAGATTAAGACAGTGTAATGCACAGGTGAGGAACAATATTTTTCTAAAAGTAATATAAAAGTAAGAGAAATTCTATTCATACTTCATTTTTTATTCTTCATACTTCATTTTTTATTCTTCATACTTCAACCATTTATAAGACAAAAAAAAACCCCTTATATAAAAAAGATATTAATACCCTAATATAAATTTCTAAAACATAAGCAGGTCTCAATGCAAAGCCAATTTGCGCTAGGAAGAGACGTGCAAGTTGCTTTGCGCAGAGATCCCAGTTGAGCACAAGTTACCTTGCGTGAGATTCCAATCAAGGGCAAGTTGCTTTGCACAAGATGCCTTGTGCAAATGCACGATTTTCGCACAAGTTGACTTGCACAGACAGGCTATTATAGAGAAGCAGAATCAACCCACAAAGTTGAAGCAACTGCTGCTGTAGCTCCTCCTTAGTCTAGAAAGAAAGGCAAGGGAAAAGTTCAAGAAAGTCCTGAAAAAAGTGGCTGCAAAAAAGTAAAAGAATAACGACTGAGTAGCACAGGCTATTGTAAAGAAGAAGGTTGAAGCGAAGACCTAGAAGAAGAAGAAAGAGGAAAATAGGAGTTCTTCCGATGACTCTTTTGATTCCAAGGATGAACCTACACCCCTAAAGAAACAGCCTACTATTGCCAAGAATAGCTTTGTACCTAAAAAAAAAAGCAAAACAAGCTAGCAAATCAAATTCTTCTAAGTCTAGTAGTGACCAAAATTTGTCATCTGATGAAGAAGCTCTTGCCCATAATAGAAAACATGTAGTTGCTACAAATGCTAGTTGTGTAATTTTATAGGGTTAAAATTGTAAATGAAGGGAGTAAATTTTTTTTTGTGTAATGAAATTGTGACGTAAAAATTAAAAAAAGTAGTAGAAATAGAATTTCTCTAAAAGTAACCATATAAAAGAGAGCTAGAGAAAAATAATAGATGCGTGCATGTTGAACAATTAATGTCTTTAAAATCTTGATAATTAGAAAAATAAATTATTCTAATGAAAGTTTGATATCAATGATACATAATAATTGACTGACTCCAAAAAAAAAAAAAATTCAATATGAACAATTCAAGTGTAACAATAATTCAATAATCGGTAAAAAGGGAATATGAAATTTCAACTTCCAAAATTTTATCTATGAAACCAAGAAAAGAATACCATCAATGAAAATAATTATAGAAAATTTTTAAAATTAAGAGGCGTTTGGTTCGCATAATGAAATAGAAAAGGAATGGAGGAAATAGAAAAGAAGAGGAATATAAATGGAATAGATATTATGTGATTTGGTTTGTGAATTAGAATAGTTATTCTGAGTTTATTTTTTGTTTGGTTTAGGGTAAAAATTTTGAGGAATAAAGTAGGAATAGGTAAGAAAATGACTTAAAAACCCTTTAATTATTAAATTAATTTATTTATTCATTTATGTCAATAATTAACATTAAATTAATTAATATTAATTAATAAATTGATTATTTAATATTAATTTAAAAATAATCATTAATAATTTTAATTTAATATTAATTTAATTCTAATACTGATTTCAAAACAGATAAGTGATAGAATTTAAACAAGAATCCTCAATCACTAATACTGATATCTATCTTAGCTAGCGATGGAAAACGTGCCGCAAGCAACACAATATCTATGACCAAATATCACAATCTCTAGTTCCGCCAATCAAACGAGAACCAAACCTTGTCTACCATGCGGTCAAGACGAGCATAATATGCCTAAAGTGCAAGGCTCGATAGGCACACACATTGATACTGATAGTCAATAGCACAAAGTTCGATAGACAAGCAATAGAATCTAGAGCAAGTTCGATAGGCTCAAGGTGACTTGAGGGTTCATAGGCTGTCTTCCCTAAAAATCGGAGCTGAAAACAATGTGCTAATCAAAATCTTAAAGTGCACAAAAATTGTTCACTTATCAAACTTAAACTTTACAAAACGAAATGTGTCATCAAGATTCAAAGGTACTCGTGTAGCACTTAATTTCCTTAGGATTCTAAAGATAGCTCCTACGACCCGAAATCTAATGACATGGTTCGCTTTGCCTAGTTGGCGTAAGGTTTTCAAAAAACTAATCAAAACAATTTTGAGTTTCATATAAGCCTTATAAAAAGTCAACTCAAAACCATGATTTTCAAACTAGAACATAATACAAGTTAATATAAAACTTATGTATAAAAAGTAGTTTGAATAGAACATGCTATATATGGAATCACAAATAAATAAATGGAATGCAACAACACACTTTGCATGGTGCTTAGTGTAGTCTAACGCAGGCCATGCTTACATACACGTAAACTTATACACACATGAGCAACAAAGTTCACACAATCACTTAGGCATATACACATTTCAATTCACTCAACAAACAAACTTGGCTGGCTGCAACACACAGGGCAAAACGATATTTTCTTCCCAGCCCAAGCACTAAATAGAATCATATTTCAACATATCTCCTAGCCTACCTTCACTTACCAAAATAACCGAATGCACAGCATTTGCATAGCTTAATCTGAAAATCAATTTTTTTTGGAGAAATCTTAAAATCAATTTAACTATTAACAATAACATAAACATCTCCTATGAGATGACACTAACATTCCTTACTTAAACCACTTACCTCAAGCTTAACAAATATCTTCTTCAAGCCTCCAAATCAAAGCTCAAACTTCTACACCACTCCAAATTACTATAGATCATTCCATTACAATCTCAATCACATAAATAACACCAATTTACTTACTATTTCCCCTACAGTCGAATCTCACTAATAGGCTGTCCATTAGTTCAATGCACCAATCATGTCATAGCCGCCATCCTTGGTAAGATTTCCTCCATTTTCTTCACACTACAATTGTCAAAGTCAATCTCCAACACCACCCTTGGCCATGAGTCACCACCACCCTCTCCTTGTCTTGCTACGCCCAAATTCAACACACATTTTACTAACGTCATATGTATCATCAAAACACTATCAATCTAATTAAATATAATTTCTACTCTATAGTCCCTTCTTTTCCTTCCCTTTTGTTTTCTCTTTCTTCCTCCCTGGCTTTCTTGGTTCAGCTTGTCTTCCCCCTCGTCATTTTTTGCTTTGCACTGAGAAAGGAGGAAACCAGCAGCCCCTGCTGCTGTTCTGTGTAGGATTGAAGGGTGAGGGCCAGCAGCCCCTGCTGCTGCCCTGTTTTTGACCGAAAGAAAGGTCCCTAAATCTGCCTTGCTTCAACCTTATAACACCTTACCTGCCCGAGAGAACTCCTTGCTGCCTGACCGAATGAACCTTTAAATTTTTCAGCCGAATGTCACGCCTCTGATGTTTTGTTTTAGTGTCGAAAATACAGCTCTTCTAAATTTCCTTTTTCTTACTTAGACTCCCTTGTTCACCGATAGCTTCTGCCCTCAAACTCCCTCAATCTCTTGGTTTTTCACCTCAACTGCAGCTTAGTTTCGTGCTTCAATATTTCTCTTCTGTTTGCAGCAGAAAAGAAATCCCACGTTAGTGGGATAAGGTTGCTCTTTTTTTTGGCTTCTTAAAGAAGCCATATGTTAATATAATAGTATATATTTTTGTTATATTTTGGTTTTATTTATTTGTTTCTTAGTTAATTATATTTAATAATGAAATTTTTTATGTAAATTGAATTTATTTGGAATTACATTTCCTATGGGTTCCTGGGTCTTCTTTTAATTTAATTATACTTAAAAAATTATTTATCTTATATGGCTAAATGACACCTTATAATTTAAATGAAATATTGTTCATTTTTTATTAATTCATATATAATATTAAAATTAACCCTAATCCCTCACTAAGGTGTCATACAGTCAGCCTTACTTAGGCAATGACGGGCTTCAGCCTTTAAGTCAATGCTTAGGTACTTTATAGTTTGACTACATTTCAAGCTTTGGCTTGCTTGATAATGTTACCTTGAAATTCGTGTCAAGAAGCTCATTGCTCGCACGTGCGCTTTTCAAGTCCTTGTAAAGCGTTTGAATTATTATTATCGAATTAAGAAATTTATATCCAGAATTAAATAATTGAATTAAGATAGGAGAATTTTTTATTATCACATTGGCCTACTCGTCCAAGCCTTGAAGGTTAGTCCTATATTTGTTCGGGTTTGAATAAAATATTAAATTTATAAAAATGGACTTAAGTGAAAAAATTAGATCACATCAAAATTTGAGCCGAACATTGATTGTACATTTAAAAACTTGACCCAACCCAACAATGTTTATATTTATGCTTAAGCATCCTAATATGTTTTACATAAACTCATTAAATATGCCAAAATTAATTATATTCAATAAAATTGAATCAAATCAATAAAACTCATTAACAATTAAAGAAACCCATTAAATGACCAATTAAAAAAACTAACCTAATAATAGATCAAAATTATGTTTTTTTCATATAAAAAAATTATTATTTTTGTTAAAAATTATTTATTTGGGAGGGCCTACACTTTTTTGTTATTTTTAAAAATGAATCTAAATAAAAAATTCAAACCCAAGCATCAAGCAGGGTAGAACTTGGGTACGCATAAAGTATGCTAATATCATGTTTAGGTAATCCGACTGTGGCCAACTCATATTTAGATTTATTTCTAACAACAGCACTTACATTTTTCTTTAAAATATATTTTAGTGTTTATCTTAATTTTAATTCATTAGATAAAAACTTATTTATAATAAAAAATAAATTTACACAGCCCTATCTAATTATAAATAAAATATTTTAAAAACCAAACCATTTTCCTTTAATTTCAACTTAAACGACAGCATCAATGATAGGAGGCAAAGAGGCGTCCTTTTTGACTAACTGACTTTGTTGAGGCCGTTGAAACTTGAAAGCACCACTTTTAAAAGTCACCGTCTCTCACCCGACATCCGCTCCGTCGAAGGCTCCGATTCATAGGGCCCCATTTAAAAAAAACCGCCAATCGACCAAATTGGGCAGCGTCAACCACTTTATCCGGTCACGAAACCCCCAATCTCACTCAGCTACTCCACTCTCTCTCCCACCTCTTCTCCCGGTAACCCTCCCCTACCTCCCATGAATTTAAATTGAATCCCTGCCCCCTAATCCTCCGTTAGATTTTGTTTGATAAGATAAAAGAAAAAGTAAAAAAAATTAGTTAATTAAATTATGGAAAATTATCTTATACACTATCAGTAGAATTTTTTAACTCCACAAGCGGAGTTAGGATGATGACATGTGTCCCATTTTATTTATTTTTTATTTTCTTAATATTTTTAAAGGACACATGTCATCATCCTAACCCCGCTTGTGGAGTTAAAAAACTCCACTGACAGTAGATAGGATAATAATCCTTAAATTATTATGTTTCATAATAATTTTTTTATTTTGTAGTTTAATCATTTGATTAATTAATTTTGACAAAACTATTAAAAAAGCCCTTGTACTTTTATGCTTTTCTTAAATAAGTCCTTATACTTTGATTGTATCTAAATAAATCCTTATACTTTAATTTATATCTATTCAAGCCCTTACCTTTAACGGAAAGATAACTGCCGTTAACTCATTTGCCATTAAGCTATTGAATAGCCACATAGACAATTACATGGCCTGATGACATGGCTATATTAAATTGAGTTGAATTAAAATAATTAAAAAAATATTAAGTTCTAATTACTGGCACCTTGGGTTACCCGGTAGGATAGGAAAAAACCCTTGAATCCTTTTGCACTCTTCTATCAAAATTAGAAAAAAAAAACCAAAGAAAGCCTAAATTGAAGAGAAAAATCCAATAAAACCTCTAGAGAATTCCTAAATCACCTTTGGGTGTTGTTGTGACCGGTTAAAGTGGGTTTTGGGTTCACTGATTACTCCACCTCCCAATGTAGGTAAGGTCGAGATTATTTAGCAAATCAAGTTGTTCAACTGTCGAGTTGAAATCATTCTTAAATCAAGTAGCTCGTCTTGTTCTGTCCATTGCTCTGCAATTCTCCAAGTAAAAACCTATTTCCTTTTGATTATTTAGCACTCATTGATCGCTTGATTTTGTGATGCTCGAAACAAAAAACCCATGTCTTGTTTCTAATGAGTATGCTCTGATTTTGTGAACGTAGGTTTGAGAGAGGTTGATTCAAACCTTTGATTCCCAGACAGGTACTTTTTTATTTGGCTTCTTAGTTGTTTAGTTTGGACTTTTTTTCATATTTGAATAGCAAGATTCCTTTGAAATACATTATAATTCATGTTTGAAATTTGTGTCTAATTGGTTTGTGGTATGAAAAATATCATTAGAATTGAGAATGTTGTTTTATCTAAATTTTTTATATCATTCATGTTGAAATGTGGTTATTTCCTGAGACCCTTCTTTCTGGTAGCAAACAACTCACAATAACTAATTAACTAGTGATTCTCATTACTAGAGAGAAGGTAAACTGATTTTGGTTGTTTGTGTTGATGGTTCTAGCACCTGTTTACATATTCCAATAAGGCATTTTGTTAGAAATGTATTTTAAGGTAGTAGAATTATAATAGGTCAACTAAAACAAAATTAAATGTGTTATTTTATTAAAACATGTGTAGACTACATAAACTTTCTGGTTATTTTAGAATTATAGTAAGCTTAAACAAGTAAAAGCGAAATAAATATTTAATTGATGATTTTGACTCTTTGCTAGACTGAAATAGTTGCATTTTATTTTCAAAACATTGTGACAGCCAAGGAATGAAGAATATAGCCTTTAGCAGTTGAATTATTTGACTGATAGTATTACCAATTTTTTAGCCAAAAAAACCAACGTGGGCAATAGAATCATAGGATCACTTATGGTTGTTGAGTAGCTTGTTTGGTATTAGCTTTGTATTTTTCCCTATGAACCTAGATATCTAGTCAAGTCCCCTATACCCCACCAAAGTCCAACGTTATCCTTTTGTAGATCCAACATAATGGAAAAATGTATAGACTTGAATGGAGAATGTATTTGCTTTATGCTAATAAATATTTTTTAAAATTTATTAATTAATGCATAAAATATAAATACTTAAAATGTATTTACTTTTTATCTAGGGAACAATAGCCTCATGCACACTTGCAATATTAACTTCATAGAATTTGAAAAGGATAACATTTAAATAAATACTTGAATTTTATTTAGAAATAAAAATTAGTTCCTAATCTTTTATTGGATGAAATTAAAATTATGAACTTTTATTTTATTGTATTTAAAACCTTAATAGTATAAAATATACTTTTTTTTGCTAAAACTTTTTAGTTTAATGATTTAATTTGTAAAAAAAAAATGCATACTCAGAGTCATTTAGATATTAAATTTATTTTCAAATATGAAGAGGAAAAATTGGGTGATAAGTTGATTATGCCCATTATATCATAAGTTGATTATGCACCAATGACTTAGTCATAAGCTGTGAACAATTTGCACAATAACATTTGTGAGTATGGTAACAAACATATTTGTGTATTCTACACAAGCAAAGAAAACAGAAAAGTAACACTACCAAAACAAGCTCATTAAGACCATGAGTAAGCCTATCATAAAAGTTTATCCCTCTCAACTCTCAAGAGAGAGCTTGCTTTCAAGAGTGAGAAGCAAAAGAATGTTAAAAGCAAAATGATAAAACAGTTGCATAAATGTAACTGAATTCATGAGAAAAAAAAATTGAAAAACTGAGTGAACTAGCATAACAAATTTGAGCGTGAAGGGTAACATTACCTGAAGAGAATGCTGTAATACCAAACAAAGGAGTAGTTAGGCAGAAGGACCAGCCTCCCCCCACCTTCACTAGCATGATACAATATAGTGATTAAAGTCTGTGAAAAAGTACCTTAACATAAAGATTATTTGGAGACAATTACTCAAAAAATTAAGTAATCACATTTAATGTGTAAACGTATCCTTTATTTTGCAATTTCTGAGCTACATTCTGGTTATTCTTATGCTTGAACATGATTTCAAGTTGCTCAAACAGAATTTCAAATTTTACTAAATATTAATGACTACATAGTACAGATTCGATATAATACATTTGGTATAAAATTCACTCCATCTAACACTTGTACATTCAATAAAAAGGAGCAAAATACAAGATTTTTTAATACGAAGAGATAAAAGATAAAATTCCCAATCAATCATAAACAACCTATATAAGACAACAATCTGAAAACAGTCAAACTAGTTACAAGAAAATATAAAAGTAACAACCTCAATTCATGTATAAATACTTAAATTTCAACTTACACACTACTTTAGTACAGTAAAGAGGGTTACAACTAGATAAACTTCAATTCAAATTCTTGCTACCTCAAGTGCTGTACATTTTTTGGTTGGAGACTGGGACTTTGAGTATGGATGTACGCCACTGCAATTGCAAAAGGCTGCAGAGCTGAGAGTGTTGACTGAAAAAAAAAGTCAAAAAAAGTTTTTCTTACAACTAATTAAAAAAAAGTAAAAAAAGAAAGTCATGCTTCCAACACACCTCTATGCCCATTATATCATGGGCCATACAACTTTTCAAGGAAGGTTTTTAACATAACCTTATAGCCATTGTATGCTTTTTCTTAATTATTTTGCCAAGCTTTTTCTCTACCATCTTTTACCAAATTTAAAAACTTAAGTAATGCTAAATAAATTTGTTTTATGCAGCATGGTTGATGATGAACCTGATGCCATATACATGTTAAGAATATTCCATGGTGGTTATTTTCAGTATGAACCAGAAACTGTATATGTGAATGGAAGAAACAATGATTTTCATGTAGACCCTGATAAGTTATCTTTTTTCGATATAGAAGACTTTGTTAGAGAACTGGGTTATGTGGATGTGCCATTTATTTACCTAAGGGTTCCCAACATTAAATTTTCCCACCGTTTCATGTTGGTAAATGATGATTACAGTGTCAATGAGTTGATAGAGTATTTAATTAAAAAGGGCACTGTAGATTTATACTTAGATCATGCTATTACTGCTCCTAAGGTGTTGGATGGGAATCCTTTGCTACTTAATTGTGAAAACTTAGAAGGTGACAAGAATTTAAAGGGTGATAAAGTTAATGTTGGTAATGATAGAGGTGATGTTAATGATGATCGGGATGTTGATGATGATAGAGTTGATTTTGAGTCTATGAGGCATGATAGAAAGGTGTAGGCCTGTTATTGGAGTAGATGGTTGCTTCCTAAAAGGTGTTTGTAAAGGAAAAATGTTAGTGGCTGTGGGAAGAGATGGAAACAATCAAATGTTTCCAATTGCTTGGGCAGTGGTTGAGGTTGAATGCAAGTCTTCTTGGAGATGGTTTCTCAACAACTTGATGGAAGATGTTGGGCATAATAATGGTGAAGCACTGACACTAGTCTTAGACATGCAAAAGGTATATACGTTTACTTTGTACTATTTTGGGGTTATATTTTATAATTATTATATTTGACTATTTTAATCCATATATATAGGATCAAAAAGACAAAATCAATTAAATACTACTTCTACACTAGTAAATTTTAGTATATGTGAATCGTACTTGTTAGTTACATAGACTACTACTAGTTTAATAGATATCGAGTTGAAGATTCCAATTACAGCAATTATTTGAGAATTTCTCACGTATTTGGTTAAAAGTTGGAGCATTTTATAAATTCAATTTTAAGATTTAAGAGGAATTACATTATATTGGATGAGCAATTGGCTCTTACCATTTGCTGATTATATAGCACCTTAACATTGATGCAAATAAATTGATTAAGTTTTGAAGACATGTAACTTAATTACCACATAAATAATTTGAGGCCAAACTGTAACAAAACAAAATTTATATTCTAAGGTAACTTTTGTTGAACATCTCACAAGCAAAATTAGAGAAACTTTAGAGTAAGCTAACTTGAAGATGTGAGACAATCTCTATATAATAGCAGACAAAATTTTCAGCAAGAGAAACAAAACTATGCATTAAAACAAATGGGATGTCCAACTGCTACTGCCACTGTCTATTGCTGGTGATTATTGTGGTGCATGGTGCTGGCATTGGTACAAACAATAGGCAATGCTCTAAATTTTTTTTTCTTAGCTAAATAATCTCGACCTTACCTACACTGGCAGTGAACCCAAAACCCATTTTAACCGATCACAACAACATCCAAAGGTGATTTAGGAATTCTCTAGAGGTTTTATTGGATTTTTTTCTTCAATTTAGGCTTTCTTTGGTTTTTTTTTTCTGTTTTTAGTAGAAGAGTGTAAAAGGATTCAAGGGTTTTTTCCAATCCTACCGGGTAACCCAAGGTGCCAGTAATTAGAACTTATTTTTTTTCAATTATTTTAATTCAACTCAATTTAATATAGCCATATCATCAAGCCATGTAATTATCCATGTGGCTATTCAATAGCCTAATGGCAAATGAGTTAACGACAGTTATCTTTCCATTAGAGGTAAGGGCTTGAACGGGTATAAATTAAAGTACAAGGATTTATTTAGGTACAATCAAAGTACAAGAGCTTATTTAAGAAAAACATAAAAGTACAAGGACTTTTTTAATAGTTTTGCCATTAATTTTTTTTTTCTCATCTATTTCTCTCTATCATACCAAACAAAGCTTTAATTTCTATATTAATCTTCCATTTTTACATTTTTTTTCTCTTAATTTTCTTCAATGGAAATTAATTTTCTTTTTGTTTTTTATTCTTTCATTTTCTGCTGTTATATTGTTTTGTTTTGTTTTTTTTTTGGTTCAATGGAGCGTAGTAATTTTCTCTCTTCTTCTTGTATTCTTTGTTGTTATATCCTTACAGTTATCAACTCATAATCTCGGAACAAGTAAGCTCTGCTTTTCCCTTTTTCTTCCTCAATTCTTAAATGATTTCTTTTTAGGTTTTTAATTTAGTTTATGATTTGTTTATATGATTCTTGAAAAGTTGAGTGATTGCCTGTTTAGTTCTTTCATTTTTTTAAAAATATGTTTGGTTGGCTAGAAAATAGAAGTTTAAGAATTTGAAGTTCAAGTAGCTTTTTTTTTTTTTCTGAGAAGTTCTGCAATAAGATGTTGGTATGACTCAGCCTGATATGTAGTTAAACTTTCAACTAATTGAATTCTCCTTTAAACATTTTATAATTTTTTTAATTTTCTAATTTCTTGTCCGTGAAATTTGAGAGATTTTATTCACACCCTACCTATTGTTAGACACACCCTATTTACTTAAGATCCCTAATCCCCGATTTTTTTTTTGTAATTTTCATTCTTCACACCCTAAATTTAATGTTTTATCACCCAAAATACCCTTCCCATCCTCTAAACATTCTCAACTTATATTTTCTTTTCTATTTTTAAGATGCCTGGAGCTCTCTTCAACCACAGTTTCAAAGAACTTTTTTATTACTGTCTACAACTATATGCTTTCTTTTTGTTGTTTGGCTATAACATCACTACTTGATTGAAAAAGCCATTATCACCAGATTGCGGGCTTCTCTTTTCTCAAAAATGAAAAAAAAAATCATGGTTTTTGAGAAGCAACTGCATTCTTATCTTCCAAAGTCCAACACATTTCGAACCAAAGATTGAAAAAAAAAAGAGAACATATGATTGGTTTTTAAAGTGGATACTTCACATCATGTTCAAAAACTTAGTGAATCATAAGGTTCAACAATCTAGATTAAATCAGTTCATTTTTCTTTTGTCTATTCTATGACTGTTGCTTATTTTCTTCTCATATCAATATTTTTCGAGATCTAGAAAACCAGTGAGCTTAAAAGTATGGCAGCCCCTTCTTTTCTCTCACTCCTCTCTTAAAGGGTATAACAATAATTTTGTATGAGGACTTTTTTGTAATAACAAAAATCATGAAAAATAGGGTGTATGTAGAAATGTTTAGAGTGTGAATAGAAGCACTCGTGGAATTTTCAATTATATATTAGAAGTTCTATTTCAAAGAATCACTTTTGGAGTATAAATTTTATCATTTTTTATCTCAGTTAAGTCCT
The DNA here is from genome assembly GCA_031772115.1 of Heritiera littoralis. Lineage (NCBI taxonomy): Eukaryota > Viridiplantae > Streptophyta > Magnoliopsida > Malvales > Malvaceae > Heritiera > Heritiera littoralis. Next base: position 1,013,019 of record JAPDPK010000187.1, read on the forward strand.
GAAAATTCAAGTCTTGATTACTACTAAAAGTTCGGAATTTTTTTCTAGTTTGAGGTTTTCTTTTTCCTTTTTTTCTAATTTGTTTTTCATTTCGTGATTTTAGGCCCCGAATATAAGGAATATTTAGGTTAGTCCACAGCTTTCCTCGTTAGCAAATCGATTTTTTTTGGAAAAATTGACTTTTGCTTATTTACTCCCTTCTTTTCCCATATATATCCTATTTCCTTATCTTCACTGATAGCTTTTGTCATACTTTTCTTTCAAAATCCAGGTTATGCTACAACTTTTGTAATTTTTTTTCTTTCTCAATAAGAACTTGAACCAACCTTCAACAGTAAATAAAAAGAATAAAAGAGCTTGAAATATTTTCTAGGGGTATCTTTTATTTTTTTGTTTTAGCTTAATGTGTTCCTTTTGTGGTTGCATTGATGCAAAAGAGCTGTTATTTAAACTTTTATATGATCTAGTTTCTTGTTCTTGTTGGTTGGTTTTTTCAGTTTTTGATGGCTTTTGTTCTTTCCAAATTGTTTTCTGATCAATTGGATTGAAGCATGTGTGGCGGTCTGGAGCAGTTAAATACTAAGACTAGTACTCCATCCCCCTCAGACGAAACTAGAACAATGGATTGTCTGACTGGAGATATAGGTAGTGAATATTCCTTCTCTATTTTGCTTGAGTTTGCTGCTGATAATGATGTTGAGGGTTTTCAAAGATTTATGACTATAACTGATGTTTATGTGGTTGGGGAGGTTGGACTGTGGTAGGTCGCTGAAAGTGTTCGAAACAGATAGACATGGAACATAGAACCCCGTTAATGATTGCTGTTAACTAAATATGGTAGTGTTGATGTTGTGAAATTAATTCTTTCTCTGTCAGAGGTAGATGTGAATCTCTCTTGTGGCCTAGATAAGAGCACTGCGCTGCATCTGGTGGATCTACTAGAACTGTGGAAGTTGTCAAGTTGCTGTTACATGCTAGTGCTGATCCTTGCATCACTGATGCCAATGGACATCGCCCTTTTGATGTTATTGTTGCTCCTTGGAATATGCCCCAGATAAAATTAGCCATTTGTGAAAAACTGAGATTTATGTTTTGATTTCTAGGAATTTGTTTCCTAAAATAAAGGGATTTGTTAATCCTATTCTGTTTATTTTCTTTCCTATTCTGTTCCTTATTTCCAAGAACAGATTTTTTCTTCTTCCTATTTATTTTCCCCTTGTACGATTTATTTTTCAATAACAATAAGAGAATATTTTCTCTCATTCTGAAATTCTCTCATTTTGAAATTCTCTCATGGTATCAAAGCAGTCTCTAAACCTCTAAAACTCTTTCTAGTATGGCCATAGAAAAACAGAGTTTATCTTCATCCGATGTTACATATTCCTAATGGGTCTAAATAAGAATCTTGATGAGGTTCGAGGAAGAATTCTGGGATTAAAGCCTTTGCCAAGCATCCGAGAAGCCTTTACCAAAGAACCACTTGAAATTCTGCAAAAGATGTTCTCACAACAAAATTCTGCAACTAGTACAGTTGGAATGGGATCTTTAGCACAAAAAGGTAATTACTCAAGTGCACTCATTGTAAAATCTGAAAAAACAGGTCCATGGATTGTAGACTCAGGGGCATCCAATCATATGACGGGAGATGCCACACTTTTTCACAAGTATAATCCATGTCAGCAAAATCTTATGGTGAAAATAGCTGATGGATCCCTTTCTAAAGTGGCAGGAACAGGTTCTATTATTATTTCGAAGGACCTAACTCTACAATCTGTTCTTTATGTTCCAAATCTCGAATATAATCTGTTGTCTGTCACCAAGCTCACTCAAGAACATAACTGTGTGGCTAAATTTTTCTCTGGTTTGTGTGAATTTCTGGATTTGGATTCAGGGAGGACGATTGGCAGTGCTAAGGCGTGCTCTGGTCTTTTTCTTCTGAAAGTTGAGGAATCTCCTGTAAGACAAACTCCTAATGCAGTATGTGTTGAGTCAAAATATCTTGTTTCTCATGAAAATTCCAATAAGGATAGTGCAATCATGTTATGGCACTATCGTCTAGGTCATCCTAATTTCTTATATCTACAAAACTTGTTTCCTTCATTGTTCAAGAATAAAAATCCAAAAACTTTTCAGTGTGAAGTGTGTCAATTTTCAAAGCATGTCCGTAATTCCTATCATAGTCTTCCATACAAGTCATCATATCCATTTTCAATGATTCACAGTGATGTTTGGGGGCCATCAAGAGTTAAAAATGTTACAGGCACTAGGTGGTTTGTATCATTTGTAGATGATCATACTAGACTCACATGGTTGTTTCTTATGAAAGAGAAGTTGGAAGTAGGTCATATTTTCAAAAAATTCAACACTATGGTTCAAACTCAATTCCAAACAAAGATACAAGTGTTAAAGACTGACAATGCTAAAGAATATTTTGAGACAGTTCTAGGAAATTATCTAGTGGGACAAGGAATAATTCATGTGAGTTCATGTGTTGATACACCCCAACAAAATGGGATTGTAGAAAGGAAAAATAGACACCTTCTTGAAGTTGCTCGATCACTGATGTTTACCACTCATGTTCCAAAATTTTTTTGGGGTGAAGCAGTCCTAACAGCCGCCTATTTAATAAATAGGATGCCCTCTCGAGTTTTAAATTTTCAAACACCATGTCAGGTCCTACTTCAATGCTTTCCCAATACTCATATCTTAAATACTCTTCCTGTGAAAATCTTTGGGTGTATAGTGTTTGTTCATATACATACACAACATAGGAGTAAACTTGATCCAAAAGCTCTCAAATGTATATTTGTCGGATACTCCTCAAATAAAAAAGGGTACAAGTGCTATTCTCCAGTCACTCGAAAATTCTACAACTCAATGGATGTCTCATTTTTTGAACAACAACGCTACTACAAAGGTAATATTCAGGGGGAGAAATCTAATTAAGAATATCAGCTTTGGAGTTTTGATACATTGGATTCATCTTCATTTCCTATTATCCAATCCGATGAATCCTCCGTCATCTTAACTTTCTGATCCAAGTTCTGTTATCCAGCCAAAGTCAGCTCCTGTTGTCCAATCCGAACATTCTCAGTCATCTCAACTTTCTGATCCAAGTTCTGTTATCCAGCCAGAGTCAGCTCCTGTTGTCCAATTTGAACCTGAATCTTCTTCTCAAATAGAGTTCCAATCACCTCAACGTATTAGTCACACACAACCTGTAGGAAATTCTGAGTTACATGTCTATTCAAGGAGAAATAAAACTCAAGAAGGGAAAGATTTGCAGCCGCTTGAACGAGGCCATGAGTCTGACCAGGTTCCAGAACCTCAAATTTCACTAGGTAATAATAGCACCAACTCTGATTCTGGACATATACTTGATGATGATAGACCTATCGCCTTGAGAAAAGGCAAGAGGACTTGCACGGATCATCCCATTTATAATTTTATATCATATGAAGGACTTTCACCCAAATATCGTGCTTTTGTTAGCAATCTTGACAAAATATAGGTTCCAAGTTCAATTCATGAGGCTCTTAGAATTTCGGAGTGGAAGGCAGCTATTTGGGAAGAAATTCATGCTCTAGAAAAGAATGGAACTTGGGTGATCTCTGAGTTACCTCAAGGGAAACGTCCAGTTGGTTGCAAGTGGATCTTTACGGTCAACCATAATGCACATGGGAGTGTTAACAGACTCAAAGCTAGACTAGTAGCTAAGGGGTTCACTCAATCATATGGAATCGATTACCAGGAGACTTTTGCTCCTGTGGCTAAGCTTAATACAGTTTGAGTGTTGTTTTCACTTGCTTCCAATCTAGACTGGCCACTATATCAACTTGATGTGAAGAATGTCTTCCTCAACGGAGACCTTGAGGAAGAAGTTTACATGGAAATACCTTCTGGATTTGATACTCTAGCTACCACCAATAAAGTTTGTAAACTCAAAAAGTCATTGTATGGGCTCAAGCAGTCACCAAAGGCTTGGTTTGACAGGTTCACTAAAGCAGTCAAGAAATTTGGGTATGTTCAATGTCAGACAGATCACACAATGTTTGTTAAGCTCTCATCCTCAGGAAAAAGGGCAATACTTATTGTGTACGTAGATGATATCATCCTAACTGGAGATCATAATGATGAGATACTTAAGCTCAAAAGTTTTCTAGCCAAAGAATTTGAAATCAAAGATTTGGGCAATCTCAAGTATTTTCTTGGTATGGAAGTAGCAAGGTCAAAAAGAGGAATTTCAGTTTCACAGCTAAAATATGTGTTAGATCTACTGAGAGAGACAGGGATGCTTGGTTGCAAGCCTGCTGACACTCCAATGGACCCTAACTCAAAATTGGGAAATAGGGAAGATAGTGGTCCTGTAGGCAAAGGGAGGTATCAAAGGTTGGTAGGAAAACTCATTTATCTCTCACATACTAGGCCTGATATCAGATTTGCTGTAAGCGTGGTTAGTCAATTCATGAACAATCCTACAGAAGATCACATGGAGGCAGTGTACAGAATCCTGAGATATCTTAAAATGACACCAGGTCAGGGATTATTCTTCAAAAAGACAACAAACAGGGAAGTAACAATCTTCACTGATGCAGATTGGGCTGGGTCTGTAACTAATAGACGATCAACTTTGAGTTACCGCACCTATGTCTGGGGAAATTTGGTCACTTGGCGAAGCAAGAAGCAGTCAGTAGTATCTCGTAGCAGTGCTGAGGCAGAATTCAGGGCACTATCGCATGGCATTTGTGAGGGAATTTGGCTAAAAAGAGTTCTTAATAAGCTGGGAATTCAAACTACAGAATCTATAAAAACCTTTTGTGATAACCAGTCAGCAATCAGCATTGCGAAGAATCCCGTCCATCATGATAGAACAAAGCATGTTGAGATCGATAGACATTTTGTTAAGGAGAAGATAGAGTCAGGCGTGATATCACTCACTTATGTCTAGACTAGTCAACAGACTGCTGATATTCTAACTAAGGCAGTACCACGGAAGAACTTTGATGAGCTTAAGTCCAAGCTAGGTTTACTTAACATCTACAACCTAGCTTGAGGGAGAGTGTGGAAAACTGAGATTTATGTTCTGATTTCTAGGAATTTGTTTCCTAAAATAAAGGGATTTATTAATCCTATTCTGATTATTTTCTTTCCTATTCTATTCCTGATTTTCAGGAACAGATTTTTTCTTCTTCCTATTTATTTTCCCCTTGTACGATTTATTTTTCAATAACAATAAGAGAATATTTTCTCTCATTCTGAAATTCTCTCACCCTTGAAGAGCTCTTAAATAATGATGGTCCTGTTTGTGTTGAGGCTTTGCAAGAGGCTACTGTTAGTTTCAGTTATGGCTCATAATCCCTCTCATCTTCTTTGATAGTGGTTCCTCATCCCTTGTATCAGATGCAAAGATATCTGGAGTTACATGTAAGCCCACTGATAATAATGCTTCTTCTCCCCCAGAGAGGAAGGAGTATCCAGTTGATCTGATATTAAGAGCAGTATTTACAGCACTGATGAGTTTCGTATGTTTTCATTTAAGATCCGGCCTTGTTTCCGATCTTATCCTCATGATTGGACAGAATGTCCTTTCATTCATCCGGGTGAAAATGCTCGAAGAAGAGACCCAAGAAAGATTAATTATAGCAGCGTGCCATGTCCTGATTTTCGTAAAGGGACAGTAAGCGCAGGGATTTATGTGAATATGCTCATGGTGTTTTTGAGTCTTGGCTGCACCCTGCGCATTACAGAACTCAAATCTGCAAGGATGGCACAACTTGTAATCGTCGTGTCTGCTTCTTTGCCCATAAACCTGAGGAACTGCAACCACCTTGTGTATCTTCTGGATTGGGCATTCAGTATACTCAATCTGATGCCTCTACTGTGACTACAGTGAATAAGGCTGCGGCCATGAACCTTTTACCCGGCTCTCCCTTACCGTCGTTTGCAATTTCAATGTCTCCATTTTCTCCTGCCATGTCACCTTTTGCTAATGTTATTTCTCAGGCCCCAATGGGTTGGCCTCAACAACATGTTCCAACTTTGCATCTCACTGGAAGCAATCTTCAAGGAAGCCGTTTGAGGTCTTCCCTCAATGCAAGAGACATGCAAGCCATGGAGCTTAACATGTCACAGGATTTTGAAATGCATCAGCAACAGCATCTTAATAATTTGTCCAGTCTTTCACGACCACACTTGGTGACTAAGTCTTCAAATTTACTTGGGCTTTTATCTACTGATGTCTCTTCTCGATATCCTGATCAAGTGACTGCCATGCCTATTTTGTCTTCTGCGGATAATTCTGTGCTTCTGAATCAACTACACCAACAGGATGAAAGGGTGTTATCTCCAATCAAAACAAACATCTTCTCTCCAAAGAATGATCGCCCTCTCTTGCAGTCTTCATCTGTTGCGTCCTTGTTAGAAAGAATTTCACCTTGGAACATGGAACCTTTATCCTCATTGAACTCCCAATCAACTGGTTCTATTAATCTTGAGAAGCAGCAGCAATCATTTCGCAGCTCAAGGTCACAGGAACTTGGATATAAGTTTTCAAATGATCTTGAATCAAAAGGTTTTGTTGGTTCCCCTGTACATTCTTGGTCAAAATGGGAGATGCAAAGTAGATTGGCCAGCTCAAGAAGATGTATTAGGTCAGTGCCATAAATCTTGTTCTACTAGGCATTATGGTGCTGAGCCTACAGTTTCTTGGATTCAATCACCGGTGAACAGTTCTGTTGAGGGTTCTAATTCTATCTCCCCAAGCGAACTCGATGATCATGCAATTTTTATAGCATGGCGTGAACAGTTGCTGCTTGATAAAATTATGGCTTTGTGAAAACATTATTGTTTTTGCTAAGCTGGTTTATTAAAACTGAATTGTTTACTATTTGGTTGGATGATGATAAGGGAATTAACAAGATGGAGGAATACAATGTGCAGAGAAAGGAACCCATTTATATATATCATCTTCACAGAACAAGTCAAGAAGGGATGAGAAGACCTGTCCGAGTTACTCGTGAATAACCAGGCGTGGTAAGACAAATTTCTCACCCAAATTTCCTTCTCTTGTTTGTAGAATACACTATAAATTCCACTGAGATGGAGTTTGCCATCCTAAATTTATTTATTATTTGAATTTGTTGCTTCTGCATATAAATTCGCAATGGACAATGAACAATGAGTGGATATCAATATTTCCTACAAATTCGGCCTAAATCTTGCTATTGGACAATGAACAATATTTCGAAGGAATCAAAATAAGCAGTTCGATGTGCTTACCATCAAATTATAATCACTGTACCCTTCTCTGGATTAATGTTTGACCTCTTTTCTACAAATGTCTATGCTTGAGTTTAACAACCTTCCCAAAATTTTAGGCTCCAGTAATTTTCCTTCACTAGATAGCATAAATGACATTAAAATACCATGCTGACCCGTGTATATGACCTCTTTTTGCAAATTTCCACCCAAGATTCATAGACTTCATAATCTTGCAAGAACTTTAATTCATTTGACAGAAGCATAACTGATATTAGAAGTAGTGGGTCAAAAACTTTTTCTTAATGCTACTCAACCTTTCGATGATATCAACGCATAAGAGCAGAGAGCCACGTCATCATCCCAAAATTTTGGTGCAACCAAAAGGTCTTTAGTTCATGAGCAGCACCATGCCTGATCCATCAGATGATGATTGGATTCACCCCTCAAAAAGACATTTTAAAGGCCAACATTTGCTTCTCTAATCATGAACTGCCCTGGACTTTAAATGTACTCCTCGTCTACGTGCAATATCCAACGAAGATCAGGAACATATCCTAGTTCTTTCATTGAATGCAGCAAGGAATTCAAATTTGAGTAGATTTCGTCAGCCATTGGATGCAATCTATCTCCAGCAGCAAAAGAGTGAATCTGGCTTCTAACAACAATCCAACTGATTCCAGGAGGCTTTCTTAAGCCCTTCTCTCTGAGACATGTTCTCATTCGTCTCACCTCTGACCAGAGACCTGCTGCAGCATATACATTGCAAAGCAAGACATAATTCGCAGGATTCATTGGCTCCAATTCAACAATTTTTTCAAAAATGGCCTCAGCTTCTTTAGTATAACAATGATCTCTATAAGCACTAAGCAGAGCTCTCCAGACTGAAGCATCTGGTTTGATGGGCATTGATTCAATGAACTCTCGAGCTTTGTCTAAGCTGCCTGCACGACCAAGCAAATTGATTACACATCCATAGTGCGCAAGCTGAGGGGTGATGTTAAAATCCTGAACCATGGAATCAAAAAGCTGCAATCCTTCCTGTACCATAACAGAATGGCTGCAAGCTGATAGAATAGATATGAAAGTTACTTCATTTGGTTGGAAACCGTCCTTTAGCATTTGTGAGAAGGCAAGAATAGCATCATAACCACGACCATGCATTCCATAACCAGTAATGATGGCATTCCATGAGATAATATTTCTCCTTGGTAAGGTTTTGAAGATATTTTCAGCATTTCGCATGCTTCCACACCTTGCATACATTGTTATAAAAGCATTTTCAAGAGACAAATTGTGACCTAAAGATGATTCCCGCCGTATCATATAAGCATGCAAACATTGACCTTGAGGCAGATGAGCAAGTTGGGTGCATGATGAGAGAATATTTATTATTGTTACTGAGTTCGGCTCCACTTCTGAAATCATGCGGCTAAAAATTAAAAAAGCATCATGAGCTTGGTTGTTTTTAACATAGGTAGCAATCAAAGCATTCCATGAGATCAAATCTCTACTGGGACAGCTCTCGAAAAGATTCCTAGCTGTAGCTTCATCATCACAGCTAATATACATATCAGTTAGTGCGGTGTTCAAGGGTACATTTACTTCTATCCCCTGCTTTATCACAAATCCATGAATTGATCTCCCAATATTTAGACAAGTTTCATCTTTGCAAGCGGCAAGGATTGAAATAATTGTGTAAGAGTTAGGCTTAACATCAGATTCTCGCATTATACCAAAGACTTCCCATGCTTTTCTTCCCAAATTGTTGCGGGCCAGAGCAAGGATCAACGTGTTATATGAGATTACATCTACATTTCTCATCTCACTAAAAACCTTTTTGACAGAATCCATACAATTTTTTTCGGCATACATATTTAGCATTGCATTCCCTAGACTAATATCCATCACCATCCCACTCTTGCTTGCATGAGCATGCAAACTTTTACCCTTTTTTAAACCATCAGCTGATTCTGCACATAAAGAAAACATAATAACAATAGTTCTTACATCTTCTTTGTTTCCTTCCGTTCGCATTTTAATATACAAATTAGTGGCTTCCTCATAATAGCTGTAGTTAACATATGCAGATATCATAGAATTCCAAAGAGCAACATCACGTGTTGGGGTAACATCAAATAATTTACATGCTGACTTCAAACTTCCAATCTCTGCATACATATTAATCAATGCATTTACTATGAACAAGTCGTTGCTATAACCAAACTTAATAGCCATTTGATGAATTTGATTACCTAATTCAAGAGATCCAATTTCTGCAGAGGCCTGGATAAGAGCCAAGACTGTAACAGAATCAAATTCAACTCCATCCATGAGCATTTTCTCAAAAAGTTTCAAAGATTTCAAGGATTCTCCAACATCAAAATACCCCATAATCATAGCATTCCAACAAACCGTATTCCGAACGGTCATGCAATCAAACACAAGATGCGAAGCTCTCACATCAAAGCTCAAATAAAACCCAATCAAAGCAGTACCAACATGAGGATCCAAATCAAGCAACCCATTCCTCAAACAATAACCATGAATTGCCTTTCCTAACCTTACTTCCGCAACATCCCCACACGCTAAAAGCATTGCTACCACTGTACGTGAATTTGGCCTAAAACCCTCTCTTTGCATCATCATCACCAAAACAATCACCTCCTCGAGTTCCCCAAACCCTGCATACCCCAATATCATTGCATTCCATGCGACCAAATCCCTCTCATCCATTTCATCGAACACCTTACGCGCGTCTTCAAGAAAACCACACTTAATAAAAAGTCAATGATGGCTGTCCCAACTCGAACATCTTCGATTAAGTTGGTCTTTTGAATACTCAAGTGTATTCTTTTGCCGATTTCAATGGCGTTAAGCTTCACACAGGCCTTCAAAACCAAAGGCAAAGTGGCCTTATTGGGTGCTAAACCCAGAGATTCCATGTGGGTAAATGTAGAGAGAATTGCATGGTCATTCTTGAGCTTGGTTTGGTGTTTGATTATAGAATTCCAATCCTTTTTTGAGTCATTTTTGGGAGTAAAATGGAGGTTTTGGAGGCTTAAGGAGAATGGTATCACCATCTCATTTGGCGGAAAAGGAAGTGAAAGAGATGAGGGAAGGCAGAAAAATGATGCTGACAGAGTTACCGTTAAACTTGTTTATCAGTTAGTTCTGGTCATTGGGCTGGCCCAATCCAGCCAAGGTTCTGGCCATATCCTTGGTGGGTCTATAAGGCGGGGTTCCTTACTGCCTATTTGAAACATATAGGTGTTAAAAATGATGTTGTTATTATTATTACTAATTTTAAACCCGTACGAAATATGAAAATATATTAATTAAATAATAAATTTATTGATGATATATATTTTTTAAAATTTTATAATATAAATTATTATGTTTTATGAAAAAGACAATATTTATATATTTAATATTTTTTTATTTATAATTTTTATATGAGTTTATATATGATACACTGAAAGTGTATAGCTTCTATACATTGTTAGTCAATCATAAGATGATATCTCATATGTAGGTCTTTAAAAATAAATATTAATGAAGTTTTTAAATTTATTTTTTAAAGTTTATACACTTTTAAACTTTGCTCATTAATGATGTGTCATTCTATGATTGACTGAGAGAGTACAAAAGTTATACACTGTCAGTGCATTATATATAATCTCTTTTTATATTACAATATAGTAATATAAAAATTTATATATTGGATATAATTATGTAAAATTTGTATAAATCAAACTTATATCGTAATTTATTGAATGAAAAATATAGTATATAAAGAAAATTTAACATATATTTGATTTTAACAAATTGAAAATTTTCCCATCTTAAAATCTTGTGTACAAATTTAACATGTCTTTGCTTGATGAATCTGGGTGTTTTGTGTTTCTTGATTAGTTCTTTATTGATAGTTCAAGTAACTTGGCACTGTATCATAGTGTTAAAAATATGTTTTGACTTGATCTACGTGGTGCAATATGTTTCAAATGTTACTTTTGAGTTAAAATTGACTCTATTTAATATTGTGTCAATAATATATGCATAATCCTTATTTAGTTAACATAAAACACAAATAATTTATTAAACATTAAAAAATCAACATTAAAAAAACATAATTTTATACATACAAAATATGTGATCAATGAAAAAATATACATTGAAAATAATATTAATTTCTATTAAAAATTATTTGTAAATTATCAGAAACAAAGTATGTATAACAAATCTTAATATATCATAGAAAAATTTAAAAATAATTTACTTGAGTAAATTGAAAAAAAAATAAATTATATATGTAATATATATATATTATTATAATAATTAAACTAATAAAATTCTATTCCTGCAAAATTGAAAGATCACCACGTAATACATTTATTATAGATTGTATTTGTATATATTAATTATATGTATACATAATATCTTAAAATACTATAAATTTAATTATAAAATAAATAATTATTTATTAGATTTTAACTAATCTTTTTTTTCTCTGCCAACATTAAAAGAGTTTCATAACTATACTAAATCCATAACATTTATGAAGAGCAGCCATAATAGCTGCAAAAAGCATCGGTGGCAAATGGGCAGATCGGATCGAGTTTGAGTTTGGTCATTTTGGATCGGATCATTTTAGATTAAGGAAAAATCGAATCATTTTGGGTTCGAATAAAGTCGGGTTTGGGTCAAGGGAAAATCGGTTTATTTCAAGTTCGGATAAGGTCGAGTTTGGATCAATTTAAATTCGGATTAGATCGGGTTTGGGTCGTTGACTTTTTTAGTCAATTCGGGTTGGTCAGATTTGGATTTGGGTTGATTGGACAGGTTTGTTCGGTTAAGCCTTGGTCATCTCGATGTGATTTATTTAGTATGAAAATCAACTGAAACCATATTTCAAAGAATTACAAAACTCATGAAAATAAAATTTTCTTCTTACATGAGCTATATTACAATTGGGATTGAAATAATCAAAATATTTAATAATCTGTATAATAGTTTTCTTTATAATATATTTACCGATATTCATAAATTAATTACATTTTTTTCATTTTATTTTTATTATATATAATAATTAATAACTTTATGAATCAAAATGATTTAATAATCCTTACTAAATATCATAAAACAGTACTATATATCTCTTTAATTTATCTTGATTTTTATAGAATAATTGGAGACATTAAGTGTAGGTGATATAACTTCTGTACTCTATTATAGATAAACAATTAAATAATTATACATTAGGTTCAAATGAATGCAATATAAAAGTGAATATTTAAGTTTAACTAGATTAAAAAAAAATATAACACTCATATTATTGAAAAAAAATTATAATTTTACTATATTTAAATACTTTGATAATTAATTTTAATATTTTAATATTTAAATATTTATTGATAATATTAAATTTAAGTTTAAATCTTTTCAAGTTTGGGTAAATTTAGATTCGGAACAATTTGGATTCGAACCAATTTGGTTTGGGTTAATCTAAATTCGGATGAATTTGGGTTCAGATCAATTCGGGTTTGGATTCGGTCAAGTTTGGATCAATGTGAATACGTATCAATTCGGATTCGGATCGGGTTGGATTTGGGTTGTTGACTTTTTTAGTCAAATCGGATTGGTCGGGTTTGGATTCGGGTTAATTGAGCAGATTTTTCAGGTTGTGTCAACTTTTGCCACTTCTATGCACAACAATAACAATCATATATAAATTTTACATATATGCATGTGCGATACCACAGCCGCTATTGGAAATGTTCAATTTGTTTCAATGGACCAATGCAATATCTTAGCAAAGACATCAATGCGAGCTAAAACTCTAAAGCATGCATTTTAGCTTGTTATGCCAAATTAACATAAAGATGTCATAAATCAAATAAAAAGAGAAAAAGCAAGAGCTGTTCTTAAGAGAAAACAAATTGAACCTTTCCAATAGCAGCAGTGGTTTTTCCTGCAGTATTAAGAGCATTAGTTCTCTCTTGTATTTTATCTAATATAAAAATACTTTCAAATTCATATTATAATATCAAAAAATCTTCTACTATTAAATTTAAGCTTCTTTTGGTTTTGAAGTAGAATTCTCCTACAACATTGATAGATCAAAGCATATTAAGATTATTTAGATATAAAATTAAAAATTTTAATACTTATAAATATAGATGTTATCATTTAGATAGTTTAAAAAATTTAATTGGTAAAAGCTATAGATATAGATATTATATTTTGTAATATTAATGTGAAAAAAAATGATTATATGTTACGTATTAATTAAAAAAATAAAAATAAAAAATGTTACCTTTAGAAAATTAAAAATTTTAATTGACAACCAAATAATACGTAACATGTTATTATATTAATATTGCATTTTATATTACATTGTCCATATTGACTTTAATATATAGAGATATATAGATATAAATGTTTTCTTTTAGAAAATAAAAAAAATTGATAAAAGCTATAGATATAGATATTATATTTTATAATATTAATATATGTAGAGATAAATAATATATGATTTTTATTAATTTAATCTATATATATAGATATAGATGTCTATCTTTTAAAAATTGAAATAGATAATTAATTTAAAGATATAAATAATTTATTTTGTGTTTTTAATATATATAGAAATTTTTTTATCTTTTTGAAACTTGAAAAATGATAATTATTATTTTATTTTAATACATTACATGTGTCGGACATGTAGAATATCCACATAAAATATTTTACTTCAACTCAAATATTTTGACTTATATTATTATTATTATTATTATTATTATTATTAAAAGGTGGATATGATTTTAATGAGTTCTTGAGCGGTAATCTTTTAAATTCAATTAAAACTAAATTGGTCCCTAAACCACAATCATTGATGCTTGATGCAATGGAAACATCATTATATTTAGTTTTTATTTAATTAAAAAAGTACCTTTTTTATGTAGCTATTTAAAGGTCTCCTCACAACACATATAACCCTAAATATAAGCATATATATTTATAGGAATTCAAAAACTTCTAAACTAATTTATCAAAAGAAAAATAAAAGTTACCGAAGAACTTAAAAAATATAAAATTTTTGTCAATTCTCATGAAACAGTACGATTGCAAAAATAAAAGTTTACATTCCCTAGCGTAAAAATATTGATATAACTAAAACAATAGATTATTAATTCTTTTTAATTTTTCCTTTTCTATCAAACGGACAAAGAAATATTGAGGTTACCTATAACTGACCAGCTAGGCTTAGCAGTTACATGTAAAGACATCTAGAAGTTGACCGACAATTAACTCCCCAAACTGTCAACTTTCCGATCAAAAGGAAAGAAAAACTGTCAACTTACACGTCCTTTTAAATTATAAGCTAATTGTTAACTTTTGTTTTCGTATAATGTTTCTATCCTCGCCATAACTTCTATAACAGAAAACATCAAACTCAGGTGTTAGACTTTTAGTCCTGTTTTAAAGAAATCAAGATTACGTTTACTGCTTCCTTTCAATATGAATTAATTCTAGTGATCAATGCTCAGAGCCAGGTATATTTGAGCAAATTCTTATTGGTGGAGATTAATTAAATCTGGATTTCTTTTCATTTGCTGATTCTCAGAGTTAGAGAGGTAACCATCAATCATGTCATCTCGCAATTTAACAAGGATTTCGTCACAAATTTGGGGAGCCTCAAGTGGAGAACGTGTCCTCCACGTGACATGGGTGATCTTGCGCATGTATTTGAGTGGCAACCCTACTTTTGCTCGTGGATTCCATGCATGGCACGGCCTCCTTCGCCTTCCCAAATTTTCTAATATTTCTGGCTATTTCTCTATCCTGAATGTTACTACTTTAACAACTACTAGAAGGAAATATAAAGGAATGGATAAGGTCAAGCACATTTCCCTACTATAAAAAGTCAAGAACGATAGCTAGATTTTGAGCAAGTGAATCTTTCTAATATTATAACTAAAAAAATTTGATACTACTGAACTTGCATTTTCTGGATGTTATTCATGTGCTCCGCCATTTTCATTATTCTCAAGTTATTTTTTAAAAACATTATTTAAGTTATTTTATTAAATCTTACATGTTTGATCGATTTAATAACTATTAAATTTTTTTTATGGACATACGTATACATATCCTCAAACACGTACAAACTTGTATAATATAAATATATTACAGTGTGATTTTCTCAATTTTTTATTATAATGCTTATAATAAATGGTACCTTGAAAATCCACCATGAATTAAGCAAATTAATAAGTCTGGGGGTAGTTAGTATATATACATATGTCATGATCATTTCACTTTCTTAAAAGAGTTCCAACAGAAATTATACCAGTCCAATATGTGTGCATTAGCTCCGTTACCAATCCCAAACTGGCCCTTAATCAATCCCATAGGCCATGAACAGAACTATATGTATGAAGGCAGCCAAGTATAGAGTCATTCCTTCAATTTCCTCCACTGCAAGAAGAAATTCTACTTGATTCTCAATCTCCTGCATCTTTCACTCACACCAGTTTTGACCCACGCAGGATTAAGAAGCTTAACCACAATGCTAGCGAGCGCGACCGGCGAAAGAAGGTTAACGGTTTGTATTCATCCCTCCGTTCGTTGCTTCCAGTAGCAGATCAAATGGTACTAATTAATTATATTTCCATCAATATATTATTAAATCCAGAGACCCAGTGATATGACATTTATTCGTTTCTTTCGATATATATTTATTGTTGCAGAAGAAGTTAAGCTTTCCAGCCACAGTTTCACATGCACTGAAATATATACCAGAATTGCAGGAGCAAGTTGAGAGATTGGTTCAGAAAAAGGAAGAGCTTTTGTCAAGGATTTCTCAGCGGGGTGGTCTTAAACGTAGGAAAGAACAGCCAAGACAAAGCAGAATTGGAAGATCTCTAAGTTCTGCCGCTGTTTCCATAAATCGGCTGCCAATTGATAGTAAAGTTGCAATTCTGATATCAATATTGCATAAAGTTCATTAAGACTCAATTATCTGAGATCTTGAATTTCTTAGAGCAAGAAGGATTCCTCCTACAGAATGCTACATCTTTTGAGTCATTTGGAGGAATTGTCTTCTATAATATTCACCTTCAGGTGTGTGTGTATGTATATGTATATATTATAACTTATTTTCTTCATTATTTTGCTTCACTTATGAATTAGTTTTGGTGTTTTTGTTTTTTTATTACATACTTGTGTCTTGGATTGTGCAGGTGGAAACAACTTACAAACTGGAATCAGAGTCTTTGAGTGAGAAGCTTTTGGCATTAATGTGTGATGATAGTTAGGGAAAAGTGGCTACTCTAAAATTAATGTTGGTTATAGGATCAGTTTTATATTATGTAATTGTCTGATGATACTGGGTGACAAAAGAAGTGCTTCTGTAATTTTAAGGGCATCAGATCCAAAACCAAAAGGAAAAAGGAAATTGAAGTAGTATTGTGTTCAATTATATCTTCCTATAATTTACATGCTTGAGATTCAGTAATTGATATATTAGATGTGGGTTATGAAAACACCCTTTTGTATATGTTTATTTTTTATCTTTTAAAAAACAGAAATATTAAGGGATTGTTTGGCATTGTTTTTGTTTTCTTTTTTGTTTTTGTTTTCAGTTTTTTTAGGAATAGCAATAGAAAACGTGTTTGGCAGCATATTTTTGCTTTCAGAAAACAAAAACAAAAACAAGAAATTCCAAAATTGCTGAAAACAATAATTTCTTATTTTCATTGTTTTCTGAAACATGTTTTCATTTCTGGTATTGTTCATACGTACGTAAACAGAGTTTATATATTAATATAATATTAACATTTTTCATAATAAATATAAAATAAAATTAATTAATTTTTAAAATAAAATAATATTAAATTTTAACTTAAAATATTATTTTAATTAACAAATAAATATTTTAAAATTAATATATTTATTTTAATATAAAAAAGTTGAAAACGTAAAAAATAGTTATATGTAAATTATAATGAACTATAATATTATTTTATTTAAATTATATGACAATTTATTGAGTATATTATATATTTTAAATAAGGATTTATATATGATGTACTGAAAGTATATAATTTCTATACATTGTCAATACACAAAAGGTTGACACATCATCAATTAATCCTTATGAGCAAATTGAAAAAAAAATTGTATTTATTTTTAAGGACTTGACATTTTTTTAGTTTGCTTATTGATGAACTGTCAATAAAGGTGACAAAAACTGACCCGACCCGAAAAACCAACTTAATTAATCTGAAACCAAATAATTGTTATAACATATTAAGTTTTAAAAAACCTAATAGCTAGACATAAAACTATAGAGTCGTCACCAACAACTCTATCTAGTGTAATTGGTCATCTATTCAAATTAAAGATAAAGCTTGGTCTGCATCTTAAATTTAGGACTCGAGAGTGCAGTTACGTATGAGGAAAGATTAACACCCTTACAACGCCCATCTTAAAATAGTACCAAATAATCTAAGGTTATCCTAATTTTACCTTTTACTTTAATTTTGATATAATTAAATATGGAAAAATCTTTTAAGTGTCTTCTATCAAGCTAGTTGGACAACTTAAAAGTTTTTCACCTTGACCCTATGTTTGGATTGGGGTGGGGAAGGGAAAGGAAAGGACAGCTAAGTAAAACAAAAGAAAGTTTTAAACATTTCTCTTATTTGAAAAAATTTTTTAGCTAGAGAAAGAAAAAAGAAAAGGAGTGAGCATCCTTTGCTTTCCTACTAACTCAGTTTTTTTAAAACCCCAATTTGAGGTAAATAGGAATGAAAGAAAACTTGAAAAAAATTTTAACATGTAAAATGTCAAATTTAACTTTATTATATTATAAAATTTAAAATAAAAGATGTTATAATTGGAAAAAAATATTATAATGAATCATTTCCTTTCCTTTCCATTGTTTAACCAAACAAAGGTTGTTAGGATTACTTTCCTTTCTTTTATTAATTTTAACTATCCAAATAAGGGGTATATGTATCCTTTCATTTCCTCTCATTTCCTTTAGTTTACATTTATTTCCTTTCCTTTCTAATATTTTCCTTTACTAATGTTTATCCAACATAGTGTAAGAGTATTTAAGTAGGACCAATTGCCTTTCTTAAAAAGGTTTCATCATCGGATCGCTTAAATGCAAAATTCCTATTTTGACTTCTACCCAATTATTACAACTCATGATTATTACATTATTATTTATTATTTGTTTCCATTTTTTTATCTTAATATTATTATTTTGAACTTTTATTCTTTTATATTTTAAATAAATATGAATTATTTAATATTAAAAATTTTCCTTTAGACTTTCCATTAAATTGGTAAGATCTTAAGGAAATTTTTTCATCTTAAGAATTTTTAACTAAACTACTCAAGTGCAATTTCCTTTAAATTCCATCATTGAAATAATTCACATTTATTCGAGTATTTAATATTTTTTCATTTTATTTTACTTCTAATTATATTAATTCTTAATTATTTAATTTTATTATTTATTCTTATAATAAACTTAATTTTAATTAATTAATTCTTATTTTAATTTAATTTTTACTCTTATAATGAATTTAAAATATTAAATATTGAAAATATCCTCTTAAATTTTCTATCAAGCTGGTTAGACTTAAGAGGATTTTCTTTACCTTAAGATATCTAAATATACTACTCAAGCGCAATTCCTTTAGAATTTTCATCGTCGGATAATTAATATTTATTAATTATATGTTTTTAATTTTTTATGATTGACCTTATTTCTTAAAAAAATATAGACAAATAAACATAATGTTTGAACAAACTCTAATTAATCCATTAAACTAAATGTCACATTACACAGATTAAGTTTATATAAAAATATAAAAAAAAACATTAAAAGAAGCATTAATGATATAAAACAAAGAAAGAAACATATCAAGGCATTTAATCAACTTTACTACTTTACACAGTTTAAAGAAAACGTAAATTAAAGCTTAAAGAGATATTGACTAAAAAAACCAGGAAGCACTTACCTGCAGTGAATTGGATTCTTCCAAGGAGCAACAAATGTAATATGGGTTGGCTCGGCTTCAACAAATTGGAGTTCACTTTGGCTTCATTCTCACCCAACAATCCCAGATTCCTTCTTACATAAAACGAAGCAAAAACTCGATCTTTGGTCCCCTATCTTCTCACGTTATTTTTTGTTTTCAACAGATCGAAAGCACACAGCAGTGCAGGGATGAGCAGCAACAACGAGTAATGTAGCAATGCAGGGATGCACCAAATAGGTATTCAACACAGTAAAGCATCAAAACGGGATGCAATAGAAGCAAGGCAACAGGCGGTGAAGGAAGTAAGGAGCAGGGCTGTTATATAACAATGCACAGCCAAAGCAAAACCATGAAGATCCTGAATGGTGTAATGGCCAGCCCATTTTCCCTTTTTTTTTTTAGTGCCCATGAATTCTGCTTTTAATACTTAAGCTCTTATTTTATGTACCTAAAATCTTTTTTTTTTTAATAATTAGAGATCAAGAATCAATCTTTTAGAGAATTTTATATCTCAAGAATTGAATTTTAAATATGATATTAATTCGGATTTTTCTTTCCACCAAATTCAAATTAATTTTCAATCTTTTAATAGTCTCATTTAATTTTACTTTCCTATTAAAATTAATTCTAATTTCCTACCCTTCTTTTTTTAAAAAATTATTTTATCAAAAATAAAAATAAAAATAGAAATAAAAAATTATATCTAAATATAAATTAAAAATAAAAAATAATAAAAAATATATAAAATCTAATTAAATATGTTTGAAAAAGACCCAGATAAAAATGGTGTCTACAAGATTAACGGTAAAAAATGACCTTAAATTAAGGTTTGAAAATTACCCGAATAGAGTTTATATGAATTTGATGTGAAAAGGAATTATTTTGTTTTGATGTTACAAGAATTAGTGGAGCGAGAGCACAAAAGGTTTTTTGGGAAAAATGCATACTTGTGGGAATAATGCTCAAGTTGCAATGCATTTTGGTGTTACAAATAGTTTTAAAAAGCATTGAATTAATTTGTTAGTTTTTGGTTTTATTTTATCTATTGATTGAGATAATCTTTTGTAAAATATTAGCTTTTTTATAGAGATAGAATGATGAATTTTGTAAGCAAACTATTGCCAACAAATGACGGTTAACCACCAAAAAGTGAATTTTTTTTTAAAGTTGGAGATTATAATATAGAGAGAAAGAAAAGAAAAGAAAAGAATGACAAAGAAAGAGAAAAAGAAAAGAAAAAAGAAAGAAAATGATAGAAAAATGAAGGTAAAAAAATGAAAAAGCCACATTTTAACCACGTGAACAAAAAAAAAGTCATATAAGCAAACAATGCTATGTAAACAAAACTCAATACCATGTCAGCATTTTTTAATTGAGATCTTTAACAACGTTATTCATACTAAGATTTGCGAATCATAATAGTGAAGAGACTTGATTTTTTATATTTTATAGTAGAGGGACTAAATTTCAAATTTCATAAAAGTACAAAGATCAATTAAATAGGACAAAAAGTGCCATGTCAACAAGTCATCGCCATGTTAGCAAAAGTCAACTACCATATCAGCATTTTTAACAAAAAATGTGAGAGTCGTTATTGATTGGATTGAAATTTTCAAATCATAACATTATAAGAACTTGATTTTTATGAATTATAATAAAAGGACTAAATTTCAAATTTCTTGATAGTACATGAATTAATTACATAATTTGACCTTTTCCTTCCTCTAGTCCTTCCTACTCAAAAAAAAAAAATCACATATTCAATTCCAAAAATTAGTTTCTCAACTTTCGGGGATGATATTGATCATACAAAATGATCATCAATATCACCATAACACTAACAACAAATTAATAAAACATTCTCAATTTTCTTTTTTTATTTTTCATTCAAGTTTCATCCAATTGTTTCTTCAATTCTAGCTCACATTTCTCTAATTCAGCTAGTTCTTCTTGCAAATGTTACTTGCTGGCTGAACATACTGCCAATTCTTTAAATAATTCTTGCTTCCTTGCATTTGATTTGGATATCTCATTTACCATCTTTTTCACAGTTTCTTTTAATTCCAGTATCTCTTTTTTGCAGCAATCATAGGGCATTCATCAATCCATTAAAAGAATTCATATTTTCGTGATCCTTATCAATAAATTCCTAATTAAATCTCTTGTTTTCAAAACACTAAAACAAATTTCAAGGATTACAAGTAGTACTCTCACCTTAAATTTGTCACATCCATAAAATTTTCGCCCATGGTTTAGGTTTGTTCCAAATGTCCTTGTAGGTAATTCCACACCACAATAGCATACTTTTCCAACACTTCCCTTGCTTTGTATAGATTTTGAATGATCCATTCTACTTTTTTTTATCAATAATTTTCCTTTCAGAGGTATAGCGTTTTAAAGAATCAAGAAAGGAAATGAAGTTTTGAAATGGAGACAGACTAAGGCGTTAACTGCATCCAAAATATGGTAATGATAAACATTTTCAGGGTGGTTAAGTATCAACTTTTAAACATCATGGGCATATTTAATTAACCCTTAACCGGATGGTATTTTTCTGTAATTTATCAAAGATAAATAAATATATATTTATATATGTTGAAGAGAGTGTTTCCATAACCCACATCTAATATATCAATTACTGAATCTCAAGCATGTAGATTATAGGAAGATATAATTGATCACATTACTACTTCGATTTCCATTTTCTTTTTGGTTTCCTTGATTTCGGGGAACAGAAAATTTGGATGTGATGCCCTTAAAATTAAAGAAGCACTTCTTCCTTTAACACCCAATATCATCAGACCATTATATAATATAACACTTTACATTTAGTTAGGGAAATTGATCCTATAGCCAACAATAAATTTTAGAGTAGCCACTCTTCCCTAGCTATTATCACACAATGCCAAAAGCTTCTCACTCAGAGCCTTTGATTCCAGTTTGTAAGTTGTTTCCACCTGCACAAGCCAAGATACATGTAATAAAAAACAAAGTCACCAAAACTAATTCATAGTGAAGCGAAGCAAAATTATGAAGAAGGTAAGTTATAATACACACACACACACACACCTGAAGGTGAATATTACAGAAGACAATTCCTCCAAATGACTCAAAAGAAGTAGCATTCTGTAGGAGGAATCCTTCTTGCTCTAAGAGATCCAAGATCTCAGATAATTGAGTCCTATGAACTTTATGCAGTATTGATATCAGAATTGCAACTTCAGTATCACTTGGCAGCCGATTTATGGAAACAGCAGCAGTACTTAAAGATCTTCCAATTCTGCTTTGTCTTGGCTGTTCTTTCCTACGTTTAAGACCTCCCTGCTGAGAAATCCTTGACAAAAGCTCTTCCCTTTTCTGAACCAATCTCTCAACTTGCTCTTGCAATTCTGGTATATATTTCAGTGCATGTGAAACTGTGGCTGGAAAGCTCAACTTCTTCTGCAGCAATAAATATATATTGAAACAAACGAATAAATGAACTGCATATTGATATCATCACACTGGGTCTTTGGATTAATAATATATTGATGGAAATATAATTAATTAGTACCATTTGATCTGCTACTGGAAGCAACGAACGGAGGGATGAATACAAACCGTTAACCTTCTTTCTCCGGTCTCGTTCGCTAGCATTGTGATTTAGCTTCTTAAACCTGCATGGGTCAAAACTGGTTTGAGTGAAAGATGCAGGAGATTGAGAATCAAGTAGAATTTCTTCTTGTGGTGGAGGAAATTGAAGGAATGACTCTATACTTTGGCCGCCTTCATACATATAGTTCTGTTCATAGCCTATGGGATTGATTAATGGCCAGTTTGGGATTGGTAATGGAGTTAATGCACACATATTGGACTGGTATAATTTCTGTTGGAACTTTCTTAAGAAAGAGAAATGATCATGACATGTATATATACTAACTACCCCAAAACTTATTAATTTGTTTAATTCATGGGGGATTTTAAAGGGTACCATTTATTTCAAGCATTATAATAAAAAATGAGAAAATCACATTGTAGTATATTTATATTACACAAGTTTACGCGTGTTTGAGAATATGTATAAGCATGTCCATAAATAAGATTCAGTAGTTATTAAATCGATTAAACATGTAAGATTTAATAAAATAACTTAAATATTTTTTAAAAAAATAACTTGAGAATAATGAAAATGACGGAGCACATGAATGACATCCAGAAAATGCAAGTTGAGTGGTAACAAAATTTTTTAGTTAGAATATTAGAAAGATTCACTTGCTCAAAATCTAGCTATAGTTCTTTTTATAGTAGGAAAATGTGCTAGACCTTATCCATTCCTTTATATTTCCTTCTAATAGTTGTTAAAGTACTAACATTCAGGATAGAGAAATAGCCAGCAAAATATTAGAAAATTTGGGAAGGTGAAGGAGGACGTGCCATGCATGGAATCCACGAGCAAAAGTAGGGTTGCCACTCAAATACATGCGCAAGATCACCCATGTCACGTGGAGGACACGTTCTCCACTTGAGGCTCCCCAAGTTTGTGACGAAATCCTTGTTAAATTGGGAGATGACATGATTGATGGTTACCTCTCTAACTCTAAGAATCATCAAATGAAAAGAGATCCAGATTTAATTAATCTCCACCAATAAGAATTTGCTCAAATATATTTGGCTCTGAGCATTGATTACCAGAATTAATTCATATTGAAAGGAAGCAGTAAACGTAATCTTGATTTCTTTAAAACACGACTAAAAGTCTAACACCTGAGTTTGATGTTTTCTATTGTAGAAGTTATGTCGAGGATAAAAATATTAAAGGAAAACAAAAGTTAACAATTTGCTTATAATTAAAAAGGAGGCGTCGTGGTAGCTGACAGTTTGCGGAGTTAATTGTCAGCCAACTTCTAGATGTCTTTACATGCAACTGCCAGGCCTAGCTGGTCAGTTGTAGGTAACCTCAGTATTTCTTTGTTCGTTTGATAGAAAAGAAAAAATAAATAAAAAGAATAATAATCTATTGATTGAGTTACATCAATATTTCTACACTAGGAAATTTTTTCTTTTTGAACATTCTACACTAAGGAATGTTACGGTAAACTTTTATGCAAGAGTACTGTTTTATGAGAATTGATAAGTGTATTTTTTTTTAAGTTCTTTGGTAATTAACTTTTTTTTTTCTTTTGATAAATTAGTTTAGAACTTTTTTGAATTCCTATAAATATATGCTTAAATCCATATGTATTGTGAGGGATCTTTAAAGTAAGTTTAACAAATTTGACCTCATTAACCCTTAGATTAAGTAAAATTAATCTAACCCTGTGTCAGAGTTTTTCTCAAAATATGGTAGATTAAAATCTTTTTTTGTTAAATGAGAGTACTTTTAATCTTTTTACTAGTCAATGCCAACTCACTGCTTACATCACCAAAGTATCCACGTGGACATGAAAACATGGCCAAAGCATCCTACCTAGATTATCAATTTTACAATACTCTTTATTCTCTCATGTTTGATCAGATTGTCGAAAAAATAAATCCACCATTTGAATGATATTAACCAAAAAAAAAAGCCAATCAAATAGTTGAAAATTTTTAAAGCACCCAAATAATTGTAACTAAGCGATAACGAAAACAAAAAATTTAAATCTAACGAAAACTCAAAATTAGTCTATAAGCCCTAACAAGGTATAGTTTCTTAAAAAACTTAATAATGGACTAGCATCCAGGGAAGAGTTTCTCTGGGCTTCGTTGTAGACTCTTGATTGGTCCATCCATGGCGCTGTTTTGTGTTTCCCCTGCATCTTCCCTTGTGGTTGCCACGTAATTAGTTTAATAGCATTGCTATTCATTCTCCCTGTATTTTCCTTTGCTTTGCAATACCGTGTTTACAGTTCTTCTGTTTATGGCTTAAGGAAGTATTTACTCCTCAAGCCAACTTATCTTATTAATAAATTTCTTGTCTATAAAAAAAATCCACTCCAATGCCGAGCTTCTTCAAAGTTGAAAGAAAAAAGGGCTTTTGGTGACTGTAAATCCCAAGACTTTCCCATAAAACTTCTTGATTTGTTTGTGAATTTGCAAATCAAAGAAACATGATTTCAAGATAATACGACAACAAATTGACCCATATTTTCAATTCATTTTACTTTCACTTAAGAATTGTCTATGATATTTACTTCTCCAAAATTCTAATCACTTGAAATGTTGCTGTACAAGTATATATGTCAGATGGATAATGTCAAGACTCAAGAGCTGTAATTTAATATGTAGGGGTTTGATATTGAAATTTTTCTTATTATTGAGTGAAGGTGTAAACGAGTCAAGCTACTTGAGCTCAAGTGAATGATTACTCGAGTTTGACTCGTTTATTATCGAGTTAAGCTTAAACTCAAACTATCTAAGTAATGAGTCGAGTCGAGTTCGAACTTTTTTAATACTCGACTTGATTGGCTCCCGAGCCTTTTTGAGGTTTTTTAATATATATTTTTAATATTTTATTAGTAATTTACCATTTTGCCCTCATAATATTTAGTTAAAAATTGACAAATTGAGTTTATCGAGTTGAGTTCGAGCCTATTGAGTCGAACTTAAGCTTCAAAAACAAAGCTTGATCGAGTTCGAGTCGAGCTTCGAATATCAAATTTTCAAATCAAATTAAGCTCAAATCTAATACTGGATTATATCGACTCGACTTGATTACACTCTTACTGTTTAGCACATTTCATATTTGGATTAAAAAAATTTAAATAATAATTTTATTTTTGTGAAGTGGATTGATTTTGGAGCTTGTTTTAAATTGTAATTTTTACTTGTCTTTTTTTACATGAAATGTAGTTTGAGGGCATGAATTTTTTATGGATATTAAGCCACCCGCTGATGCTGATGCCTATTGGGGGTAGTGGAGTTTGTTTGACTGAGCATATTATTTTTTGAACATGAAAGAAATAAAAAAGTAACTGCCATTTGGGATGCTTTTTCGCCATGTAAACAATGAGTTGGCATTGACTAACTTAAAATATCTTATTTATGTAAAAAAATTTAAAAATACTCTTATTTGGAGAAAAAAATTTTAATTTACCGTTCTTGGGGAAAAAAGCTCCCTCGTGTCGTGTGAGAAGCTCCAAAAAATTGTTTCTCGAAACCAATATATTTTTAAAACATATTTTCCCATCTAGTGTACTTTTAAACTTATTTTCTAATCTCTAAATTCTTGCCATGTCATAGCCATTTATTTTGTTTATATGATTATCTCTTTCCCCTACCTCCGTTCTACAGTATTTTTTTTTAGTTTATTTTTCTTCTCCTTTACTCTTCAAACATGGTAATCTGGTAATGAAGAAAACCAAATTAAGATTTACCATGAGTACTAGCTTGTTCTTCAGTCCCTCGATCTCTCTTCCTTTTTTTTTTTTTCTGTTTTCAATTTACTTGGTGAATTTAGAGAGGTTTACTCGATTATTACGAATAAGAGCCAATGAGTTGAGGTAATCTTGAAAGAATTGCTAAAAAAATTCTTATGAAAAAAAAAGTTTGAATGCTTTTGAATGTTAAATACAAGAGATGAAGTGTGAGATCCGGTATTTTGTATACATTGTACACCTTATTGTACATGATTGATAATTAGAATAAATTAAAGTATGGAATTGAATAAAGATTAGAGATGAAACTTTATTTTACATTATGGAAATTGAAATTTAAAATTTTAAGAATGGAAATTTGATTGCTGGAATTATTGGCTTAATAGCAATCAAAGATATGAAGAAAAGATGAATTAAATGTGTACTCATGCAAAGCTATTTTGTTGGATGGAATGTAAAATAGAAGAGGAGAAACTAAGTGCCATTCACGCCAACAACAAAATCTGCACTTGGATTGCATTCGGCTGGAAGAAAATTTAAAAGGAAATGGAATTCAAGCATGGTATATATATATATATATAATAAAGTCAAGTTTATATATATAACAAAGGCCTAGAAGCTTATTGGTGGAAACTTTGATAGAGATATGTAAAGAAGTCAAGAAAGTTGGCTGCACAAGTGAATTCACGCCACTTCCTCCTTTGCAAGACTGATTCGGTTCATGCTTTGAATGACTGATAAAAATTATATATTTTACAATATAAATAAGTAGAAATGATGCCTAAGAAATAAAGAAATCAAGAATACTTGATACTAGAATTTCATTGGTTAACATAAAGTCAAGAAAGGGTGGAAGTAAGACCAAGACAATCGGTCTAGAAAGTCCACCGAATTTGCTGCCTTTTCACACGTCCATCTTCAGATTTTCTTTGTAATATTGGACTAGGTGTTTACGGTAGGAAGTGGTAGAAAGGATAAGGCATTCAATAGCTGATATATTAAAATAAATAAATTGAAATAAGGCAAAGAAAAGTGGAAGCAAAGATGACCAACCCGTGTGGCCAAGAAGTCCACGCCAGATTTCTTGAACACGTTTTTATCTAGTCTTTAAAGGCTAACAGTACAAGGCGTTTATGAGCAGAAAGTTAAAGGAAACATGAGTTAACAAGATAGTATAAAAGAGGTACTAGATAAGAAATGTTATTGGCTGGAAATGTTGAAAAGGAGATAAGGAAAACTTGGCCAAAAACCGTGGATAACAACTAGAATTTCCAGCCATCCCTTTTTGACTGTAAAAGTTATTTTGTTTTAAATGAGTAGAAGATAAAATATAAAGGAAATATTATAAGAAGAACATGGAAGTGATATATAATAAATGAAACGAGAATTTGGCTGTGTGAAACGAAGACAAGATAAAGGAAAGGTGGTATGAGGCGTGTAGAATGGAGAATTCTACGCCATATTTTGCTGCAGTTTTCTTTGGTTCATTTAATGAATTTAATGCATGAAATGATGAAGAAAGTTGAAAAGATGCTAAGTGTATAAGTGGTATTAGTAATCTTGAATAGAAAGAAGGAGTACAGAAGTAAGAAAGCCTCAGCAAAAATCCTCTTCACCACCGAAAATTGTCATCTACACGAGAGCCATCCTCTGTTTCATTTCTGTTCTGTTTCTTCTCGGTTTAACTAAGAAAAGTTCAGAAAATTATTCCCTTATGAGGATCATCCTTCCTTGCTTACTTGGCCTTTAAATAGATTGAACAACCAACCAAGAAAGGAAGCTAGAATATTTACGAGGACAAGAAACAAAAACAGAAAATAAAATTCTGTTTTGGATACTTCATTTGATCAAGGTAATCTCAATAACCTTTATGGCTTCTTGATATTACATGACATATTCTTATGTTTTTAAGTGTGAAAAGCATGATCATAGCCTTGCTTTTGATTTATTTTGTTGAATCATGGAAATAGAATGAATTCATGTCTTGAGATAGGTGAAGAGAAACGAAGCATGAGATGTGAATAATAAGGAAGAAGAAATTTAGAAGTTAAATAGATGAAAGGAGACCTTTGACTAAAGAGGAGATCTCGGTTGGAGAGTAAAAACAGAGAAGCATTTAAGCTTCATGCAAGGAAATAAAAATGATGTTCACGTAGACAAGGAAGCAATAAATTGCAAAATGAGGAAATAGAAACCATGTTGAAAAGTCAACAATAATGGCCATGAGGGGTTCGGCCATGACTTGAAAAATAAAGAAATTATGTTGAAAATTTGGAAAATTAGTAGAAAATAACTGTAGAAATTAAAAGAGAATTTTCGGTGAAATTAAAACCGAAAAAGGAAGTGAAATGAAGAAATTGAGTTTTTATACCGGTATAATTTATACTGGTTGTAATTATTTTATGACTTTAGAGGCTGCATTAGATGAATATTAGTGGTTTAAAAATAAGAAGAAAATTATTAATAATTTTCGATAAAATTATTTTGCAGCTCGAGTAGACGGATTTCGGTTAGCATTACCGGGACGATCGTTGGCATAAGACTGGTAAGGGAGATGTGTGTGAAGTAAAATGCATGTCCTGTGGAGTAAAAATATTATGAAAATATTGATAAATGTTTTGTTTTATGACATGCATAATTTGATAAAGTGATTTTGAGACTTTAGGCCCTGAGTTCATGCCTTGTTATTCAGGTAATTGCGTGACCACCTGGGGCGGTGGCTCGGGTCAATAGACTCACGGGTGCACCTCAGGGCGTCACAAGGCTGATAGACCCGCCAAGTCATCAGCGGTCTCGAGGTCACTTGGCAAGTGGACTCGAGGACCACTTATAGATTATGGCCATAGATCTAGCCGAGATAGCCGTGAGGGGCGATGGCCTACGGGTGCACCCCAAAAGCGGACGACTTGTGTTCCTAGGGGAACAATGAGAGCATGATTTGTTTGTTGCCTAGTCTCAACTTATTGATTTTCATTTATTGAAAGTATTTAATGAATCCTGTTTAAAGGTTATCTATATCCATCGTTTTCCTAATGGGTTTGATTGTTAGGATAAGTAAATTGTGTTTGAGGATATAGATTTTATTTTTATAAGCAGCATACACCTTCCTTACTGAGCACGTTGTCGCTCACTCCTTATTTTTCCACTCCACAGATTATTGATTTTGGACTAAGAGAATTACCTTCTAGAGATTGATATCGAAGGTATGTTGTATTCTTTTATATATTCAGTAAAAAGGGTACAGTACTACTTTATAAATAAGGGAATGTATATACATAAAAAGGAATTAATTTAATAATTCATATTTTCATATTAGTACGAGAAATAAAAGTACTAATTCCTATTAAAGTATTAAGAGTTATTAAGCATCACAGACAGCCCAACCGGTAAGTAAGTGGAGTTTACAAGTGAATATTCTGTTATATAGTGGTTTTGGGATGTTACAGATTTAATGGTATCAGAGCGGGGTTGGTCGGATGTTAGTGATGCTTAAAGTAAATAATATACATTCCCTGTAGTACTGTATAATCTGAATATATAATTGATATACTAACGATAAGTGATAAATGATCTCTATGGTACAGATATGAGTGGAAGGAGGAGGATACGCTCAGTGAGAGGTATAGGCCGAGGTAGGGCGACACAAATTCCGGAACCACAGACACCGGAACCTGCCCCAAGACCTCCACATCCTATACAGCCAGAGAACATTGATACTCGTGTGAGCCGAGTGGAGAGGCTAGTAGCCGATTTTATGGCTATGTATCAGGCTGACAGAGCCGCGGATAGGGCGGAGAGGGAGAGAGCTACTGCTCCCGCAGCCCCAGTAGAGGCGCCAGTACCGCCACAGCCGGCACCAGTTGTGCCCGAGCCTCAGCCTATCCCACCACCAGCACCTCAGCCACAGGTAGCTCCACCACAGCCATTGATTCGACCGCCTCGAGATGCGGAGTCTTATTGTGACGTGGCGCTGGTGAAATCATTTAGAAAGTTGGATCCGCCGAAATTCAAGGGAACTAGGGATCCATTGGCAGCAGAACAGTGGATTATTGAGGTTAAAAGATTACTTAAGATTATGAGATGTTCAGAAACGGAAATGGTAGGCCTAGCAGTGTTCCAGTTGGCAGATGATGCGAGACATTGGTGGAAGGCCACTCAGACAGTATTGTTTGCTCAGCATCAGGATCTGTCCTGGGATATTTTTGTGGAAGCTTTTAGGAGGCAGTATATCCCTGACACTGCTCAGGAAAAATTACAGCAGGAATTCATGGGTTTAGTACAGGGTAGCATGTCAGTGGATGAGTATGAGGCCAAATTTACTACATTGAGCCGTTTTGATCCACAGACTAGTGAGAATACCCGGTATAAGATTTCGAGGTTTAGAGCTGATTTGAGGCCATCCATTAGAGTAAAGTTAGCCCCATTTGTTATACAGACTTATGACGAGATAGTTCAACGGGCTCAGCTATGTGAGAGAGATTATGAGCAGTTCCAGCTCGATTTCAGTGGTAAGGGTAAAGGCAAAGCAAAGGGAAAAACTAAGAGGTTCATGGAGGACAGACCGGGTAGAGAGCAGTTTAAGAAGACTAGATCTACGGGCATACAGATTTCAGAGGGCAGATTTGATAGACCAGCAGTTTCTACTCCTGCTAGTGGCCCCACCACTACTCAGAGAAGTATTACGCCCTTATGTAGACATTGTGGAAGGTCGCATGGATCGCGCCCTTGTCCTTTAATGTCTGGGGTATGTTTTAGATGTGGACAGACGGGGCACTTTATCAAGAATTGCCCGATGCTTAGAGAGTCAACTGCTTCTACTAGACCTCCTACATTACCTCAGACAGCGGCCCCGGCAGCTCAGAGTGAACCAGAGAAAGCGACACCCTCACAGCCTAGGAGGGCGACAGTCGCAGAGAAGGGTAAGAAGGTCGTGACTCAGGGTCGAGTGTACGCATTGGATCATGAGACTGCCGACGCCTCTATCGATGTGATTAAAGGTAAGGTTTATCTTTTTGATATTCCCGTAATTGCCTTAATTGATCCGGGTTCTACCCATTCATTCTTATCACCTGCATATGCCAACAGGACCCCAGTAGAGCCGGAGTTGTTAGAGTATACTTTGCAAGTGAAAACTCCTTTTAATGATTTCCAGAAGACGGATATTGTATATAGGAATTGTAAATTGATTATAGGAGAGAAGGTTATGACAGCTGACCTAATTTTGTTAAACATATACGACTTTGACATCATTTTGGGTATGGATTGGTTAGCTGCGAACCATATCAGCTTAGATTGTAATACTAAGTTTATTACCTTCTCTTATCCCGAAAAGTACATTGTAAAGTTATTGTAAATTAAT
The DNA here is from genome assembly GCA_031772115.1 of Heritiera littoralis. Lineage (NCBI taxonomy): Eukaryota > Viridiplantae > Streptophyta > Magnoliopsida > Malvales > Malvaceae > Heritiera > Heritiera littoralis. The sequence continues at coordinate 1,045,028 of JAPDPK010000187.1, forward strand.
AAAAAGTATGTGAATTTATGTTACGAGATGACATGTGTACTGAAATTGTGGTTGTATATGAATGTTTATGAAGGATATATTGCTAGTGTGGAGGATGTAGAGAGGAAACATCCAGAGATCCAAGAGATTCCTGTAGTCAAGGACTTTTCGGATGTATTTCCAGAGGATTTACCAGGGTTACCACCGGATCGAGAGACGGAGTTTATGATCGAGTTAGTACCCGGTACGGAGCCGATTTCTAGACCCCCATATAGGATGGCACTGAAAGAGTTAGATGAGCTCAAGAAGCAGCTCCAAGAGTTATTAGATAAGGGATTTATACGTCCTAGTGTGTCACCGTGGGGAGCTCCAGTATTATTTGTACGGAAGAAGGATGGTAGCCTCCGGTTGTGTATAGATTATCGGATGTTGAATCGGGCTACCGTTAAGAATAAGTATCCATTACCCAGGATTGACGATCTATTTGATCAGCTTAGGGGTGCACAGGTATTTTCTAAGATAGATCTCCGATCAGGCTATCACCAGTTGAAAATTAAGGAGTCGGATGTGCACAAGACAGCATTTCGGACTCGTTATGGTCATTATGAGTTCTTGGTAATGCCTTTTGGATTGACAAATGCCCCTGCAGCCTTTATGAGTTTGATGAATGAGGTGTTTCATCCTTTTCTGGACAAGTTTGTCATAGTATTTATAGATGACATATTGATTTATTCTAAAACTCTAGAGGAGCACGAGCAGCATTTGCAGATTGTTTTACAGACCCTCAGAGAGAAGAAGTTGTATGCTAAGCTTAGTAAATGCGAGTTCTGGCTTGACCACATCATATTTCTCGGACATGTAGTATCGAAGGACGGGGTGTCAGTTGATCCGTCCAAGATAGAGGTCATTGTTCAGTGGGAAAGGCCTAACACGGTTACTGAGATACGGAGTTTCTTAGGTCTTGCCGGATATTATCGCAGGTTTGTGGAGGGATTTTCTAGACTTGCTGCTCCATTGACACGACTCACACGTAAGGATGTGAAGTTTGAGTGGAATGATGCGTGTGAACGTAGTTTTCTCGAACTTAAGAAGAGATTGACTACTGCTCCTGTATTAGCCCTTCCTAGCGGATCAGGCGGATTTATGGTGTATACTGATGCGTCCGCTCAAGGTTTAGGGTGTGTACTCATGCAGCATGGTCGGGTTATAGCTTATGGTTCTAGACAGTTGAAGGATCATGAGAAGAATTACCCGACACATGATTTAGAGTTAGCCGCAGTAGTGTTTGCACTGAAGATATGGCGGCATTATTTATACGGGGAGAAGTTTCAGGTGTATACAGACCATAAGAGTCTGAAGTACATATTCTCGCAGCGAGAGTTGAACATGAGGCAGCGACGATGGATGGAGCTGCTAAAAGACTACGATTGTGAGATTTTGTATCACCCAGGTAAAGCTAATGTAGTAGCAGATGCACTAAGTCGTAAGCATGTTGGCATGGTATCTTATATGATGATCAGGGAACACGATTTGATAGAGCAGTTCTCTAACCTCAGTCTGACAGTTGTTTCATCTGACCAGTATGGGTTTACAGCTAGTTTTCGTATAGAGCCAGATTTGATGGATCGAATCAAGAAAGCTCAGAGGAGTGATGATTATTGTATTGGGATTGCCAGTCAAATTCAGATGGGAGTTGAGTCGGATTTTGAGATTGGCACCGATGGGATACTGAGGTTTAGAGGTCGGATATGTGTTCCCGATGATCAGCAGATTAGAGATCTGATTTTATCAGAGGCCCATACCTCTAGATATACGTTACATCCGGGTAGTACTAAGATGTACCAGAATCTCCGGAGAGTATATTGGTGGCCTAAGATGAAGAAAAACATCGCTGATTTTGTTGCTAGATGTCTGACATGTCAACAGATTAAGATTGAGCATCAGAAGCCGGCGGGTATGCTTCGACCATTATCGATTCCTATGTGGAAATGGGAGCATGTTACTATGGATTTTATTATGGGATTACCACGGACCCGGAAGGGGTATGATGCTATTTGGGTGATAGTCGACAGATTGACTAAGTCTGCTCATTTCTTAGCCATGAGATCTACAGATTCAGTTAGTGCCTTAGCCGAGTTGTATGTCAGGGAGATAGTGAAGTTACATGGTGTTCCAGTGAGTATTACCTCTGATAGGGACTCTCGCTTCACCTCTCATTTTTGGGAGAGATTTCAGGAGGCTATGGGATCCTAGTTGAGTTTTAGCACCGCTTTTCATCCACAGACTGATGGACAGTCCGAGCGTACTATATAGACGCTCGAGGATATGTTGAGAGCGTGTGCATTGGATTTTAGAGGCTCATGGGACGATCACTTACCCCTGGCAGAGTTTGCATATAATAATAGTTTTCATACGAGTATCGGCATGGCACCGTATGAGGCCTTGTATGGCAGACGATGCAGATCCCCGATAGCATGGGAAGAAGTGGGAGACCGTAAGCTATTAGCTCCCGATTTGGTCGAACAGGCTTCTCGTGATGTACATGTAATTTGTGAGAGGTTGAGAATGGCTCAGAGTCGGCAAAAGAGTTACGCAGATATTAGACGTCGACCACTAGAGTTTTCAGCGGGTGATTATGTATTTTTTAAGGTCTCACCCTCCAAGGGTATTATGAGATTCGGGAAGAGAGGAAAGTTGAGTCCTCGATATATCGGGCCTTTTGAGATCTTAGATCGAGTGAGAGATGTGGCATATCGGTTAGCACTACCACCAGAATTGTCAGGAGTGCATAACGTATTCCATGTCTCGATGTTGAGGAAGTATTATCCGGATCCTTCTCACGTAATTCGACATGAACCACTGGAGATTAGAGAGGATATGAGTTATGTTGAGAGACCCATACGGATCTTGGATAGGAAGGATAAGGTATTACGATCTAAGACCATTCCTTTAATTAAGGTGCTCTGGCAGTATCACACTGAGGAGGAGGCTACATGGGAGTTAGAGAGCCTGATGCGTGAGAAGTACCCAGAGCTCTTTCAGTGATAGGTCCGGGTTAAATTTGGAGGACCAAATTTCTTAAGGAGGGGAGAAATGTGAGATCCGGTATTTTGTATACATTGTACACCTTATTGTACATGATTGATAATTAGAATAAATTAAAGTATGGAATTGAATAAAGATTAGAGATGAAACTTTATTTTACATTATGGAAATTGAAATTTAAAATTTTAAGAATGGAAATTTGATTGCTGGAATTATTGGCTTAATAGCAATCAAAGATATGAAGAAAAGATGAATTAAATGTGTACTCATGCAAAGCTATTTTGTTGGATGGAATGTAAAATAGAAGAGGAGAAACTAAGTGCCATTCACGCCAACAACAAAATCTGCACTTGGATTGCATTCGGCTGGAAGAAAATTTAAAAGGAAATGGAATTCAAGCATGGTATATATATATATATATAATAAAGTCAAGTTTATATATATAACAAAGGCCTAGAAGCTTATTGGTGGAAACTTTGATAGAGATATGTAAAGAAGTCAAGAAAGTTGGCTGCACAAGTGAATTCACGCCACTTCCTCCTTTGCAAGACTGATTCGGTTCATGCTTTGAATGACTGATAAAAATTATATATTTTACAATATAAATAAGTAGAAATGATGCCTAAGAAATAAAGAAATCAAGAATACTTGATACTAGAATTTCATTGGTTAACATAAAGTCAAGAAAGGGTGGAAGTAAGACCAAGACAATCGGTCTAGAAAGTCCACCGAATTTGCTGCCTTTTCACACGTCCATCTTCAGATTTTCTTTGTAATATTGGACTAGGTGTTTACGGTAGGAAGTGGTAGAAAGGATAAGGCATTCAATAGCTGATATATTAAAATAAATAAATTGAAATAAGGCAAAGAAAAGTGGAAGCAAAGATGACCAACCCGTGTGGCCAAGAAGTCCACGCCAGATTTCTTGAACACGTTTTTATCTAGTCTTTAAAGGCTAACAGTACAAGGCGTTTATGAGCAGAAAGTTAAAGGAAACATGAGTTAACAAGATAGTATAAAAGAGGTACTAGATAAGAAATGTTATTGGCTGGAAATGTTGAAAAGGAGATAAGGAAAACTTGGCCAAAAACCGTGGATAACAACTAGAATTTCCAGCCATCCCTTTTTGACTGTAAAAGTTATTTTGTTTTAAATGAGTAGAAGATAAAATATAAAGGAAATATTATAAGAAGAACATGGAAGTGATATATAATAAATGAAACGAGAATTTGGCTGTGTGAAACGAAGACAAGATAAAGGAAAGGTGGTATGAGGCGTGTAGAATGGAGAATTCTACGCCATATTTTGCTGCAGTTTTCTTTGGTTCATTTAATGAATTTAATGCATGAAATGATGAAGAAAGTTGAAAAGATGCTAAGTGTATAAGTGGTATTAGTAATCTTGAATAGAAAGAAGGAGTACAGAAGTAAGAAAGCCTCAGCAAAAATCCTCTTCACCACCGAAAATTGTCATCTACACGAGAGCCATCCTCTGTTTCATTTCTGTTCTGTTTCTTCTCGGTTTAACTAAGAAAAGTTCAGAAAATTATTCCCTTATGAGGATCATCCTTCCTTGCTTACTTGGCCTTTAAATAGATTGAACAACCAACCAAGAAAGGAAGCTAGAATATTTACGAGGACAAGAAACAAAAACAGAAAATAAAATTCTGTTTTGGATACTTCATTTGATCAAGGTAATCTCAATAACCTTTATGGCTTCTTGATATTACATGACATATTCTTATGTTTTTAAGTGTGAAAAGCATGATCATAGCCTTGCTTTTGATTTATTTTGTTGAATCATGGAAATAGAATGAATTCATGTCTTGAGATAGGTGAAGAGAAACGAAGCATGAGATGTGAATAATAAGGAAGAAGAAATTTAGAAGTTAAATAGATGAAAGGAGACCTTTGACTAAAGAGGAGATCTCGGTTGGAGAGTAAAAACAGAGAAGCATTTAAGCTTCATGCAAGGAAATAAAAATGATGTTCACGTAGACAAGGAAGCAATAAATTGCAAAATGAGGAAATAGAAACCATGTTGAAAAGTCAACAATAATGGCCATGAGGGGTTCGGCCATGACTTGAAAAATAAAGAAATTATGTTGAAAATTTGGAAAATTAGTAGAAAATAACTGTAGAAATTAAAAGAGAATTTTCGGTGAAATTAAAACCGAAAAAGGAAGTGAAATGAAGAAATTGAGTTTTTATACCGGTATAATTTATACTGGTTGTAATTATTTTATGACTTTAGAGGCTGCATTAGATGAATATTAGTGGTTTAAAAATAAGAAGAAAATTATTAATAATTTTCGATAAAATTATTTTGCAGCTCGAGTAGACGGATTTCGGTTAGCATTACCGGGACGATCGTTGGCATAAGACTGGTAAGGGAGATGTGTGTGAAGTAAAATGCATGTCCTGTGGAGTAAAAATATTATGAAAATATTGATAAATGTTTTGTTTTATGACATGCATAATTTGATAAAGTGATTTTGAGACTTTAGGCCCTGAGTTCATGCCTTGTTATTCAGGTAATTGCGTGACCACCTGGGGCGGTGGCTCGGGTCAATAGACTCACGGGTGCACCTCAGGGCGTCACAAGGCTGATAGACCCGCCAAGTCATCAGCGGTCTCGAGGTCACTTGGCAAGTGGACTCGAGGACCACTTATAGATTATGGCCATAGATCTAGCCGAGATAGCCGTGAGGGGCGATGGCCTACGGGTGCACCCCAAAAGCGGACGACTTGTGTTCCTAGGGGAACAATGAGAGCATGATTTGTTTGTTGCCTAGTCTCAACTTATTGATTTTCATTTATTGAAAGTATTTAATGAATCCTGTTTAAAGGTTATCTATATCCATCGTTTTCCTAATGGGTTTGATTGTTAGGATAAGTAAATTGTGTTTGAGGATATAGATTTTATTTTTATAAGCAGCATACACCTTCCTTACTGAGCACGTTGTCGCTCACTCCTTATTTTTCCACTCCACAGATTATTGATTTTGGACTAAGAGAATTACCTTCTAGAGATTGATATCGAAGGTATGTTGTATTCTTTTATATATTCAGTAAAAAGGGTACAGTACTACTTTATAAATAAGGGAATGTATATACATAAAAAGGAATTAATTTAATAATTCATATTTTCATATTAGTACGAGAAATAAAAGTACTAATTCCTATTAAAGTATTAAGAGTTATTAAGCATCACAGACAGCCCAACCGGTAAGTAAGTGGAGTTTACAAGTGAATATTCTGTTATATAGTGGTTTTGGGATGTTACATGAAGAGCTGGCAAAAAAAGTTTGCAGAAAACTACTTGTGGATTACAAGACATTAACAAACAAGATAATTGCGATAAAAGGATGAATAAAGCAGGGCTCAACATGTAATCTGACTCATCAAAGGCTATCTTCTGGTCTGAAAAGGTCGGTTCTCGACACTGGAATCTATGGAATGTCTTTCTGCTTTTGACTCAATGCTGGGATTGCTGAGTGATGTCACTGACCAAGGTGTATTGGGTGTTTATGGATTGGCCAACGTTATTGCTAAAGAAGGTGTTGAGGCACCGGGTGTTTATGGATAGGTTCATGGCTTGGTGGTGACTGATTTGTAACAGCAAGTCTTCAAGTTCTTGAGATTTCTGTTATGATTTATATCGTTTGATCTGTTCTTATGGTTGTTTATTTGATGTTGGTCATTCTTTCTTTCTTTTTTGTTTCAAGAGTGAAGGTGATGGATGTGTTCCATTCTAGTGTTTCAATTATCACCAACATCAGAAAAAATAAAAAGGGAAGGATGAGACCAAGATTCAGGACCGGAGATTTGGGAGTTATTAAAGAGTTTAGGTATGATATGACAATGATTTTGTTAAGGTTTACCTTGAATCCCACATCGAAAGTATAAGAGAAGTTATAAGGACTCTTCCCTTATAAATAATGTGTTAGGCTTGGTTTGTAAAGTATTCCAGAGAATTATAGAATTTGGGCTATTATAAAAGGGGTAGTTGAGCTCTTTGGATAGTTGGGCTTTGGGTTTGTAAGGAGTTTACAATTTTTCTCTGCTAAAAATTGCACAGTTGTAATTATTTGATTGATTATTGGTTTGATTGGATGATTATAGGCTAATTTGGTTGCGACAAACCACATTAAAAAAAATTAATGTTTAATTTTGCTTTCTTCCTTTTTTGTGGGTGTTTAGCTTGAGGGATATTTTTTCCAACAAGTGATATCAAGAGCTAAAGGTTCGTGATCCTGCGAGAGGAAGAAAGTTATGGCTGAAGCTATGTCTAAAGGTATGCCTAAGTTTGAGATTCTATTATTTGATGGTAAAAGTAATTTTATGTTATGACAAAGTATAATTCGGGATCTTCTAGTACAACAAGGTCTGTATTTGGCATTAGAAGAAAATAAGTCAGATGGAATGTCTGATAAGGATTGGGTTGGAATTCAGAAGAAGGCTGTGGCACAATTAGATTGGCACTTGCTCCAGAGATTAAGTATAATGTATTGACTGAGATGATACCAACCGGATTGTGGAAGAAGCTGAGAAACATCTATGCATCAAAATCGCTAACAAATAGATTGTGTTTGAAGATGGATTTATATTCTCTAAAGATGGATGAAGGTACGAGTCTCCATGATCACTTAAATGAATTTAATAGACTAGTTTCACATTTATTAGCTATTGATTTCAAAGAGCTGAAAGAAGAAGAGAAGGTATTGCTGTTGTTATCTTTACCTAAGTCCTATAGACCTTTAGTTCAGACTTTATTGGTAGGTAAAACTCCTTTGACGATGGATGATGTGATTGCTATGCTGCGTAAGAATGAAAGATTTATGGGCAAAGAAGATTCTTCATTTGAGGGAGGTGTACTAGCTGTAGAAGGTTCTATTCAAGGGAGGACTAATGAGAGATATAGTGGATCAAGAGGGAAATCAAGATCAAGATCAAGATTCAGAGATTATTGTGAGGTGGAATGTTATTATTGTGGAAAAAAAGGTCATATTCAAACACGCTACAAGACACTAAGGAAGGATATGGCTGCATTTAAGAAGGCTCAACAAAAAAGTGATGATGGAAAAAAGAATGAGACATGTGTTGCTCTGATTGATTCAGATGATGATGTATCGGCAACTTATGAGAAAGATTGGGTTTTGGATTCAGTTGCATCGATGCCTATTTGCAATGATAAAGATCGGTTTGATGAATTGAAAGAGGTTGAAAGTTTATGCAATATTGCTGTTGAGACTGGTAATAGAGTAAAGATTGAAGGTATTGGGAGTGTTCAACTCAAGCTTCATGATGGTGGTGTCATGACTCTTTGTAATGTGAGGTATGTACCTAGTTTTAGCTACAATTTGATTTCTTTGGGTGAGTTAGCTTCACGTGGGTACATATATATTGGTAATAATGATTGTTGCAAAGTATACAAGAATGGTGATTTAGTTTTGCAGGGAAAGAAGAATGAGAAACAATTATATTTACTTGATGATACGAAGGATAGAGTTGTTTCCAAAAGTAAGAAGATTCAGAGACATGTTAGTTTTTCAGATGTTATTGAGCAATTTGAGAAGTTTGGGGATTCAAATCAATGGAGGATTTGTTAGGGTTTACCTAAATCCCACATCAAAAGTATATGAGAAGTTATAAAGGCTCTTTCCTTATAAATAATGTGTCAGACTTGGTTTGTAAAGTATTCCAAAGAGTTATAGAGTTTGAGCTATTATAAAAAGGTGTAATTGGACTTTAGGTTTGTAAGGAATTTACAATTTTCCTCTTCTAAAAATTACACAGTTGTAATTGTTTAATTGATTAGTTGAGCCAAACCACATTAAAAAAAAATGTTTATTTTTGCTTTCTTCTATTTTTGTGGGTGTTTGGTTCGAGGAATATTTTTTCCAACATATTTAACTAAAAGTACAACATATTGAGAAATAAGTTTAAAAGTACAATGATTTGGGAAATAAATTTTTAAATTACAATAAATTGATAAAAAAACTCAAGCTCCAACGATAGTCAGGTTTCTACTATTCATTCCCATTTTATCTAGCTATAGATAAATAAATAAATAAATAAAATCTAATCTAATCTAACCATACAGAGATACATATGCTTATAGATGATTTGTGGAACTTCTATTCTTTGTAATTCATCAATGCTTATCTGCATCAGAACTGGGTTTTTTTTCTTTTCGTTTACAAATCACCTTCAAATTTCTGTAAAGATAAATATTGGAAGAAAGTTTCAAGGAACCAAAGCTAAGAGCTTGCATGATGATAGTTGAAAATTAGCTGTAAAATATGCATTTACTTTTCCATGAGAAGAAAATTATGAAAACAATAGTTCAGAGGAAGGCTTGAAAAGCTAATACTAATTTGTCAAAACCAGAAAGGCAAAGCTACATTCAGCTCCTCAGAAACTTCCAAGGTCCAGTTCCTGTCCCTATCCTGCAAATATACACATTATTTTATTTGTTTTTGAGATACTAGTGTCCCTCAGACTCTTAACCTATCTTCAGGCACAAGAAAAGAAACAATGAAAAACAAAAAGAAAATCATACTAAAAATGAAAGTTACCTCCAAAATCCGGCAAATGCTCGAAGACTCATGTATATGGTCAGAGCTATCCAGAGTCCAATGAATCCATGACTTGAGGAGAGAACAGACAAACATATTATGCTGACAATAGCTACAAGAACCTATGAAAATGAAGATGGTTGTGTTAATTTCTTTGCTTGTGTTAATTTCTTTGCTTAAGGGGACAATTGGAATGATTCTGCACTGCACCCTAGTGATTCACCTAGTAAACAAAACAATAATGGGATGGAATCGGGATGTAAGAACAACTCTTAAATGATGGGATATTTTGGAGTACTAAAACAAGTTTTCATAATATCAAAAATAGATGATAGACTTGCCAAGGAGAAGGCAGAATATGCAAAGTCAGATGCTCCGAAGTTGACACCATCAAAAACAAATGCTAACGAATTGATGGGCTGAGTAGCTGCGACAAACTGAAAAAGAGTAAGTGAAAATTAGAACCAGAATTCGGGTGATCTTTGGGGTTAGAACAGGTTGATTTTTTTTTGTAGGCATGAGTACTCACTGGAATGCCTGTGCCAATGAGATGAAGGACCTTAACATCCTTTGTAAATAATTTTGCTCCAAAACTCAGTCCTCCTCCAAGTATGACTGCAAGCATCAATCCTAGAACCAATCCTAACTGCAGCACATATACATTGACTTTAAAAGGAAATCATGTTATTGAAAGGTTACTCAATGTTTATGGCATATGATATGGCACCTGCAATACTCGAGCTGCAGTGACTGTTGCCTTCTCATAGTCCTTTTTTGCAAATGCACTTGCAAGTATTGCCTGAAAGATTATGAAAAGCAGTTAAATTACAAATAGAAAAAGTCTATCCTGAAGAAGGAATGATCCGTAACAGAAGAAGACCAGCTAGAAAACAATGGAGGTTACAAGGATAATGTACAGAATTCAATAGGGCTGTAAAGAAAAGCTTATTTCTCCTCACTAGTTGCAAGAGAGACACTATATACGGTCACTAATCATATGAGCAGGACAAGTGTTTTCCTGTTTCCAAATAAAAGAACTTTTCATGAGTTGTTACCAATGTCTAATATGTATTATTAGGAACCTTTCATGAGATTTTACTAGTTTCTTAATGGAAGGGTATACCTAATTCCTAATGACATGTTGAGATTTGAGAAATGATGATGGGAGCAGAAAATCTAAGAATGATGATAAAAATAAGATTTTGCGATCCTAAAAGATACAACTATTTGACAAACCTTGAACTCTAATTAAGTGGCTTCAGAAGGCCAATGACAAGAATTATCTTATAGAGGCAACCTACCACCAGAATTATTCTTCTTATTTTTAGCTTTTGTTATAAGAAGAATAATTCTGATGGTAGGTTGCCACCATAGGAAAATTCTGTGGTAGATTGCCACCATGACTTAGCGTGAGGTCATATATTGGTTCATATAGCCTATTCCAGCATTACGATAAAGGATTTGATGATGATGATGATGATTTTTGGTTTTTGTTCTTTACTGGAAATCTGCTAAATATTGAAGGTACATCTTTGCTTTCCACTTTTATAGCTCTTACTATTGGAGCAAAGAGAATTTTATTACATGTCAGTAGTAATTTCAGTAAATTAAGATACTACTTTGGTCAATGTTTTCAAAGATAGGAACATAAAGTCATCACCGCAGGGGAGCAGTAACTAGACACAAGTGGTTCTAACCTGTCCAGCGACTGCCAATCCATCAGCAAGAAGAGAAGTCGCCAACCAAACCTGCAAGCATACTTGAAATGCCGCCATGGATGTTGATCCCTGTCTGGCAGCCATTGATGCAGACAGGGTGATACAGAATGTAACAGCCATAACTCTTATTAACAATAGAAAACCTGGATTCAAACACATGAATCATGAGTGATATTAAGTGATTAACTAAAATAGGCCGATACAGATTAAATGCTCTTAGACAAGCATGAAAACTTGTTACACCAACTACTATGAATATCTGATATAGCTAATGAACATAAATTACTGTTTTTAACCAACTCCATGATTGTCCTAATGGCAAAATGGCACTGTCCAAGATAAGCTAAAATAAATATTGGTTCTGTCTGACACTATAACAATTAAAACACACAGACACAGACACAGACAGGACAGAGAGAGAGACTGTAATAAGTCCAAAAAATTCGAACATGCAAATACTGCTGATATTTGGGAAATTTTAGAAGTCAAATTGAAATTACCATTCTTAAGAAATCTACCAAACTGTAGATGTTTTAAATTAGGAGGTAAGAGGTCAACTTGACTCATTAACTTCCACAAAAGTATAACTGAAATGAGGTACCTGCAATCACCATAGAAATTAAAAGAAAAAATTAGGAAATCAATGCCATTGAATGCTTATGGCATGATAAACCTATTGGTGGACACTGATTGGATATAACTTACTGAGATATCACATGAGCAATGGCTGCACCACTGACACCCAGACGGAAAACATATATAAATATTGGGTCCAAAATGATGTTTGTTACATCTCCTGCCACTGAGTTTAGATCAGATAGATGAGAACAATTTAAAAGAGTCAGTGGATGAGAAATGAGCAGAAGAAAGTTTTCGTGTTTCTTGAAGTGTTAATAAAAGAACAAACCATATCAAAAACTCTGTTAATAGGATGTACCAGTGGCATATAAAGGAGTTTTTGTGTCTTTAAATCCTCGAAAAACACCTTGCATGGCTAATGAAAGAAGAACTGCAGGAGCACCTAGTGACCTTAATGTTAAGTACTGTTGTGCTGGGTTTAGCATGGGTGAATCCTACACAAATGAGCAAATCTGCCGTCGTTACTATTGCAGAGTAGATTAAGGCATTGAACACTAAACTAAACAAATGAAACAAACAAAGAGAGAAGAAAGAAGTAGACTAGACATTCAAGAGCCCGTTCTTGTTCTCTCAAACAGAGTACTTACTGAACTGACTCCCATGAAGTTCAATAGAGGTTTTGCTGCAGAAATCAGGAATATGGCTTGGAGGAGGCCAAGGATGCCACCAATAATCAATGCTGATGAAGCTGATGGGATCTGCCTCCTTTCAGGCTCAAAGTTAGCAACATCAAAGCTGCTTCCTACAGTTTTTGGACAGTGTGGACCCTCATTAGGTTCTGAACATCAGAATAGGAGAGAACTAAGATTCTCATGCTCACACCGTAGATACTTTTGTGCATGAACTTTAAAGTAAAAGGATTTTAGTTGAAACCGATCAGACCAAAAGTTGCAATCAACTTGATCATTCACTGCGAAAAAGAAAGAGAGAGATAGAGGTGGGAAATGGATGCCATACCTGTTTGTGGTATTAACGCTTTATTTTCAGTATTTACACATGAACCTGTTTCCACGTATTCACCTTCTTGTGCTTCTGAGCTCAGTCTTCCAATTGTATCTTCCTCAGCCACAAAAGAGGTTGTGACGCTGACCAGAGGAAATATTGCAATTCTTGAGACTTGATTGAACAAGGCAATAGATACTCCTACAGCAGCAAGTTCCACAGGACCTATATGGATCGAGGAAAACTAGATAAGTCTACCCATGCAAAAACTTTCTCCAGAAGACAAGAAATTAGATGTAAAGAAGTGCAGGCGTTTAAGGAACTTAATATCTGTCAATTCCTACATAATTTCTTAATAAATTAACAAGAAAAAATTATCCTTAAACCGGTGTTCCAAATAGATAGTTCAAGTCATATTTTTCTTCCTTCCCCCAATTCGCACACACTCAGACATAAAGAACATAGAAAATACCTATTTGGCCAATGAATGCTGTGTCAACAAGAGAAGCAATAGGGTCAGCTGTCAAAGCCAGTGCTGCAGGCAATGCAATTTGGGCTATCTCTGATCCAAGTTCGTCCAGTTTAAAAACATATCTGCTCATATATTGCAAAGTCAGACTATATCCCAAATATATCTCATAAGGGAAAATTTATATAAAAATAATATATTTTCAAGTCTTCGAAAAACATGTTGTTCACTGAAGGAGAGCAAATCAAGGACCAACTTTGATACAATTTAAGATATGATATTCAAAATGACATTTCTTTCATTTTTAAATGGTTTGTTTCAACTATTTGTTAAGAGAAAATTGCTCTTGTGCTTGCTTATGTATGTTTCATCAATAAAATAGAAAGTGGAATAAAGAAACCACAAGGAAATATGGACCAACTCATGAATGAAGCCCTGTCCCTTAAATCATTTCTGCATATACCATTGGAAATTAAGAAAAATGCAACATGATTTGATCTTCAACCACTGTTTGTTCATCTAATAGTGTGAATGCAGTAATAAAAATGGAAATTCAATCCTGAAAAGGCTAATCAAACTATTGAACTGCCTGCCTTACCAGCAAACTAAACGCATGCAAAGCAAAATCTGGGAAACATACCTGGCATCCTTGAGGAAAATGAAAATAGGAAGTCTCATCTTAATCCTAGATGGATATATATCATCTTCTTCAGTTATCATTTTGGTAGGGATGGTTCACTGAGTTGTCCACAGTATGCAGATTAATCAATCCAATGGCATCAAACTAAATATAAACAGAATATCATACACTGAGTACTGTATCCTCCTAATTCTATCACCTAATAGATGATAAATTCTTGAACACCTGGGAAATAACCATTGTCAGTTGAATTAATTGATACTAAAAAGAATTACCTGCTACCATGAAATTAAGTATGTTTAACAAAAATGAAAACAAAAGCAAAAAAAAAAATAGTATATTAACTCTAGCATTCTTTTGATCAGGACTATATACCAACTAGGCACCTCCAGTCAAAACAGAACTTTCTATAAATTCAACGATACTCACAAAAATCGTACCTGTCTTTTTTCACTGCAAACTCCAAGAAGTTACCCCTGCTTCCAACTCACAGGCTTCCTTGAAAACCTCTACACCAAATTATCAAAACAAGGCTTCAGTTTTCTCAGTCCCTACGCAAAAGAAAATGTTCTCTGAATTTCCAAGGATGTTAGAGAGATATATGATTAGGAGACACTTGGCTCTTCAGCATCGAATCTCGAATACCCACAAATACCACACTGCCCACGTAATTGAAGAATAACGAACTCCCTCTCACTTTCTCATAAATCTAAACAAGAATTTTTTTGAACATGCAAAACAGTATTCATCTCAAGTGTCAAAATGAATTTGGAATAGAAAAGTTAATGCTACAGTTTCACCTTTGAAACCTCAAACACCCCATGCAAGCAAAACAAAGTTGTTTGTCAACAGACGACCACCTAAATTCAAGTCTTGAAGAAATATCAGACTGTCCACACTGTCACCTAAATAGAGCTTAAACAAGAATACGGACATACCACTTTACCAACCAAGTTTGCTGCTTTGCCTGAGAGAAGAAAGAGAGAAATGCTGGCGTGCTTGTGTGGTGTAGTCTAGAATACAATTAGCGTTGCTAGAACGTCTGGTAAAGAAAAAAACAACACGAAGTAGGCCCGGTATACGAGAAAAGCGTTGGTTCTCAATAATGCTGCCGAAAAAGTTGATTACAAGTGTCAGTATCAGATTCAAAGAAAAAAAAACCCACTTGCATGCAAACAAAAATTTGCAATTTATAAGCCGTGGTTCAATGAATCAATAATTAGTAACCCAAACTAAATTTATAAAAAAATTTTCCAACTCAACCTTCATTAAATATACTTCTGAAGAAGAATAAAAATTTTTAATTGTGATTAAATTTTAATTAAAATTATTTTTAAATTGTTAAAATAAATTAAAATACTTATAATTTACACTAAAAAAATTTACCGGGTGTCTCACTGCTGCCGCAGGATAATTGGTTCAATGTCTAGTGAATTAAAACCATTATTAATGAACTGTAGCAAAAAAAAACATTATTAATGAACACGGTAGAAGAAAAGAGTAAAGTGGCCATTTATGAGCTAATATCCCATTAAACTAATGACACCAGATTAAGCCTGTACTGAAGAAATGCCAGCAGCAACCCGACCAGAACCCTGTTTCTTGTTTCTGGTTTTCTTTAATGAAGATATATATTGTGCAATATAATTAAACAAGTTATTCCATGAAAAGAGAGGATAAGGAATGATGCCATAGTAATTTGAAATTAAAATGCTCATGTCCTCTCACGTCATTTGACTGAACTCATTTATTCATTTTACCATCGCCTACTTATTCCTAGCATTCCTCTGATTAAAGGAATAGCTTTTGCTAAAAATGAAAAGAAAAGAGGTGGTTTGAGGAAAGGCAAGTTATTCAAATGATTTGGCAATCAGTTTCAGAGTATGGTGTGCTTGGTTAGTACCATGAAACAACACAGTACAAAAGTTCAGCTCGAACTTCAAATTATCCTCTTCCAGAGGACTTCTAATTATCCCAAAAAAAAATTCAGCTTAATTTAACACTTTATTTTGAAGAGTTCAAGTTCAAATTACAAAAACGGATATAAAGAGTTTTACAAGATAAAAAAGAGAGTAAAAAGACAGCATTATATATATTGTATATACGAATAATAATTAAGTTTGTATATGATGCACTGACAGTGTATAGTTTTTATACACTGTCAATACATCAGAGGTTGACATCTCATCAATAGGCCCTTATTGGTAAATTAAAAAAATTTATTTATATTTGCATATAAAGGTCTATTGATGAGGTGTCAACCTCTGATGTATTGACGGTGTATAAAAACTATACACTGTCAGTTCATCATATATAAATCCATAATAATTATATGCAAAAAAAAATTATTTTTCTTTCACCGACATCATTTCTACCAAGATTTTGTTTAAAAAGCGTTTAGATGCAACCAAGGAAGAGATAAGGATTATTCAATCCCACCTATTTAAGGCTTACAAATTAATATAAGAAAATTTTCTATAATTAGGGAATTCCTTTTCAACTATCAGTGGACCATTTTTTTAATGGTGTCAGGCATAACTCACCTATGGATAACTCAAGGACAAGCCTACTTTTCTTAGTATTTTTTTTTTAATTTAATTTCCAAGCCGATGGAGCTTTTTCGATAATGAAGTTTCACCACTTGTTCTTTTTATTTTTTAATTTTTTTTAGAAATAGAGCATCCATTCTTAAAAAGAATGGAAAAAGAATTTTAAAAGATTACATGTGAAAGCTTCCAAAATCCTTTTTAAATGAATATAATATTTCCACGTACGTTTTGGTGTGAATGAATATATAAAATGCCTCACCACTTCTTTTTAAAAGAAAAGAAGACTATGGTCAAAGATGTTGAGCATTTAGGAATTCGGAGATTTCCACTTGGCCAAGTTGGGCACAATCTCTTGCTTGCTTCTATTTGATTTCGAAGTTAAAGTGATGTAAATCATGGACCATGTAGGATTCCATAACACTTGCTTTTTTAGCCGTTCGTCCCAAGTTGAGGTAGGTTTATTTATAAAACCTAAAGGTCACTTTGGATGAGTTCTTTTTTTATTTTAATAAAAATATTTTAAAATATATCAATTCAAAATATAATGATATTTAAATTTGTATACTTTGAATAATTTTTTTAAGAAAATTTTGAGTGTTAAAATTTGGTGAGATACAAAAATAATAATTATACAAAAGAAGAATAATGATACTAAGTTTAGAAAATGAATAAAAAATTAAAAAATGTATGCAAGATGTAATTAAATTTGTAAAAATATATAGATATTATTAATATTAATAATATAAAAAAGTTTAAAAATACATTTAAAGAGTTTTTTTTTTTTTGAAAAGCAGATAATATTATTTGATACAATCTAGAAAAGCATTCATGAACAAAGAAACAGGGCTGGAGCTACATCAACAAAAAACCAGAGAAAGAAAATTAACAACAAGGCAGAAAGTTAGAGCCGAGCATAAAGAACTGAAAGTCTGTTAACATCAGCCTTTGCAAGATTATTTGCTATAAAATTTGCTTCTCTCAGAACGTAAGGGATCTTTGCCGGTTGAAACGAATGCTTTGACCATGAGCAGTTGGTTCTAATTTGTTTCACGTTAGGAGAAGTAGTAACAAGACATGATAATATGAAAGATCCAGTCAACAAGTTTTATAGAATCTTTCAATTTTATTTTCAATATTATCTACCTATAAGTAAACAAGTGAAAAATAAATTGTTAAATTAACAATAAAAAAACTCAAATAGGCATTTAATTGTGACAATATGATATGTGAAAAATAAAGTCTTGAATCCTGCTCCACAAGTTGCCAACCTAGTTTGGCAAGTAATTAGTGTTCATGTCCTTGGACTTCAATAAACCTAAGCCACCACACTGTTTCGATTTACAAACATGTGGAATTTTCCTTTTGGTAATTGTGGAACTTCATAGGAAGTTCCTATTTATCATATCAGTTTCCTTGGTAACTACAACAGGGAGCCTTATAGTCTGCATGGTGTTAGAAGCTACAAAATTATTTACAAAATGAACCAATGTAGCTCTACCTGCAAAAGAAATTTGTTGGACCTTTCAAGCAGATAATCCCCCTCTAATTTTATCAAAAATGGGTTGCAAGTTAGACTTATGGATTCTTTTTGCAAGGAAAGGCACACCTAAACAATTACCAAAATCCTCACAATAGCTTATCCTAGTAACCATTTGAATATTAGCTGTCAAATTAGGGTGAACATCGCAAGAAGAATTAGGGTGAACATCGCAAGAAGTAACTTCAACTTACTGAAGTTGACATGCTGTCCCAACATCTCACAAAAGTTGTTCAAGCAATGGCATTGTTGAACTGAAGCTTTCCCGAACAAATCAAGTCACCGGCAAAGAAAAGATGAGATAATAAAGGTCGACCATAAGATAGGGAGCTTGGTTGCCACTCACTTCTGCTAATAGCACAAATGATGATATCTAGAAGTTTTACAAGACAAAGAGCAAACAAATGAAGTGATAGACGGTCACCTTGTCTAAGACTTTTAGAGGGTGTGAATTTGGAGGTCAGTTCCAATTCCGTAGAATGCTTATCTCAGTAAATGTGACGCAAAACATGATTAAACTAATAAGAGACATTGTAACTGCAAATCATGCAAAACCCACTTCAAGAAATCCCAATTAATCTGACCTGGACTTCTAAAACTAGACAAGTTCCTCCTGTTGAAGAACTTTATTATACTTTGCCATTAACTTCTCTTCTAACTGAAAAACAAATAGATTAGGTCTTTGTTCTAGTTCCTTTTATATCCCTTCAAGTCTAGCCAGTAGATTTTTCTTTCGTTTGAACACATTACCAAACACTCGAAAATTCCAACTTCTACATTTCCTTTGGTACCGGACCGAATTATGGTGTAAAGATTCATTGCTCTTCCAGGAACTTTGTAGTAAATCCCCGAAAAAATCATGCAATTGACAGGCTGCGTCAAATCTAAAATGTCTGAGCACCTGATTCTGGGAGAAACATGCATGCAACTTCAAAAGTACAGGACAAGAATCACCATGTAAACAACGTAAATTTAAAACAATAGCTTCCATGAATTTTAACCTGCAATCAATATTGTTTCAAGGAGCTGTATCTAGACATTTTTTAATCAAACACCCCATAAGACTTTAATGTTGGATTTATCTCATATTGTGGACTAGTAAAATCAATTTTGATCCGGACTAATTTCAGTTAATGTCAAATTAATGAATACTTCAATAATTCATTAATTTGAATTAATCAAACACCCCATAAGACTTTAATGCCGTGGACTTTATCAATTTGAATTAATCAAACACCCCATAAGACTTTATCTAGACATTTTTTTAATCAAACACCCCATAAGACTTTAATGTTGGATTTATCTCATATTGTGGACTAGTAAAATCATATTTTGATCCGGATCTAATTCTAGTTAATTTCAAATTGATGAATACATATGTAATTCCGATAATAATATACCCGAATTAAGTAGTATGTTTCTGATTAAGTGTGATAATATATTATATATTACACATGTATTAAATCTATAATGGGATATATTTATACACATATCATATAAAAGAAGGTCTCTACTCTTAACCTATATATATATATATATAGAGAGAGAGAGAGAGAGAGAGAGAGAGAGAGAGAGAGAGAGAGATGGTACATTGAGTTCATAACTTTAGAAAGAAATGAGAGAAGTATCCTCTCCTTCTCTCTTGCTCTCCTTCTCACCCTCTCTTGTTTTCTCTCTAATGTAGGCTCAAAAATAGTTAACGGAGAGCATTCGGAGTG
The DNA here is from genome assembly GCA_031772115.1 of Heritiera littoralis. Classification (NCBI taxonomy): domain Eukaryota; kingdom Viridiplantae; phylum Streptophyta; class Magnoliopsida; order Malvales; family Malvaceae; genus Heritiera; species Heritiera littoralis. The sequence goes on from JAPDPK010000187.1 coordinate 1,064,844, forward strand.
TGTTTCAACAACACAATAGTTTAGTATAGTGAGATTGAGCTCTCGCTCGCATCCAAGTCAATTTTATTGCATTTAAATATCGTGTTTGTGACTTGATAAGTTTACGGCTAATTAACTTCAACATTTAATAATCAATACGTAAGAAATAATCTTTACTAAATATTAGTTTAAATTAACTAACAAACTATTGTACTTTATTATATTGTTTTAGATAAGTTCTTATATTTTTATTGTACACAAATAAGCCTTTAATCTTTTATGTTTTTTAAATAAGTCTCTAACTTTAATTCTGAAGATTCTCAAATGTATAGTGTTTTGCTTGTAATTAAATTTCAAAAAGTAATCAACTTTCCATGAACCTAATTTACCTTATTTTTTATGATAAATTTAACTTTCAATTTTTATTTTTTTTCTAATCACGTTAGGAGAAGTAGTAACAAGACATGATAATATGAAAGATCCAGTCAACAAGTTTTATAGAATCTTTCAATTTTATTTTCAATATTATCTACCTATAAGTAAATAAGTGAAAAATAACTTTAGAAAGAGAGAGATGGTACATTGAGTTCATAACTTCAGAAAGAAATGAGAGTAGTATCCTCTCCTTCTCTCTTGCTCTCCTTCTCACTCTCTCTTGTTTTCTCTCCAATGTAGGCTCAAAAATAATTATCGGAGAGCATTCGGAGTATGTTTCAACAATGCAATATTTATAGTGTTTTGCCTGTAATTAAATTTCAAAAAATAATCAACTTTCCATGAACCAAACCACTTTATTTTTTATGATAAATTAAACTTTATATTTATTTTTTTTCTAAACTGTTTTTTTTTTTCAAAAAAGCAATTCTTCCAACCATGTCAATAAACCAAGTCAGCTTCTACGAAAAAAAAAATCCAATTGATGTTGATTGTAGCTAGAGGAGACAAAAACTTATTCGATTCGAATCCAAATTTGTTTAATCTAATTTGATTGAAAAAATCAATAGTCCGAATCCAACTTGATCCAAATAGATTTAAAACCCAATTGAATTGAACCTAATCTAATTCGAACTTGAATTGATCTAAACTCAAAATGCTTTCAACCTAAATTAATTCAAATCTAAATTGACTTGACCTAAAGTTTAATTAGGACTATTTAAATATCATAATTAATTGTAAAATTACTATATGTAAGATTATATTTTTTTTTCCTATAATATGAGGATTATATTTTTAGGGCTTAGTTAAATTTGAATATTCATTTTTATAATACATTCATCTGCATCCAGCCATAAAAAAAATTTTGAAAGAGCTAATCTAGAATTATTAATTAGCCACCCTATCACATTATTCACATAGCACATAAGCCACATCAAATACACTAGACGCTTCTAATTATTTTATGAAAATAACCTTGAGGAATTAAAGAAATGTATAATAGTTTATTATAGTACTTAATGGGGATCATTACATAACTTTAGCTGCCTAAAATTGACAATTATTATGACAGTAAAAATAAGATGTAAAATACATAATCAATTTTTGAACAATGGTGAAAAAATTATAAAGAAGACTATTGTACTAATTACCAAATATTTTGAACATTTCAATCCCAAATTTATTATAAATCATGTAAGAAGAAGAATCTAATTAATAAATCATGTGATTCTTAAAAAATATAGTTCTAATTCGTCTTCATACCTGATGCATTACACTAGAAGTGATACAAACTGACATAACTTGAAAAGTGTACCCAACAATACAAGCTCAATCAACATGATTTGACTCAAAATAAATTAATAATCAGAATTTAACTTGAATCTCAATTATCTGAAGCCAAATTGATTCAAATTCAATTTAACCTAAATTTGACATAAATCAAATTCAAGATAATCTGATTTATTTTTATCCAAAATGATTAGATCTGAACTTACCCAATTTAATCAGAATTTGACCTGAAACTCAATTAATATGAAACCAAATTGATTCAAATTTAATTTGACCTAAATTTGACATACATCGAATTCAAAATAATTTGATTTTCTTTTTAATCAAAAGTGATTAGATCCGAACTACTGCAATTTGATCCATAGCTGAAAAGCCTCGTTGGGCAAAAATTGGGTAGCCCATTCAGGCATAAACTTTCAATAGCAGGTATCCAAGTCCACCCCATATATATTAGTATTTTAAGAAAGGAAATGTCAAAAGGTATCTATACAGATTATAAGATTAATTGTATTTATAAAAAGTTCTTCATAATTAATATATTGTCTCTCCTTAAATTTAAGGAAAAATAATGTATTCAAGAAAACATATTAAAATAAAATTTTAATAAACTTTAAGAAGACTTCTCGGATCCTTTTAGAAATATACAATCAATTAATCATTTTTTTTCAAGTCGAGGATATAAATTCATCGGAGGACACAATCCTTTCTTTCCTCAAAAAGAGTTAAAAAAATCCATTGAAGTGGTTTTCATTCAAAATGGACCGCACTTTCTTCTAACACAAGATTCCAAAAGGCATTAAAAAAAATGAGCCGTCGATTGAAACTTCAACCAAACAGAAACCCGGCTCCTATTGGGCACCAACTTGTAGCACTAATAAACCAAAATTTCACTGTAAATTTGAAGGACAATCATGCATTCAAATAATGTTCATGTCAATACTAATCTCGTATAATTGCTGGCAGCTGCAATGCCAATTCTCAAAATTTGTGGTACAAATTCTAATTTCTGCTCTAAGTCGTAGACCTCAAACACAAATGTATATTTTGTTCCCACCATTGGCTCAACTAGACCCCACCATAAGATTATTTGCAAGCTAAAGAATCAAAGACAAAAAGTTTAACCTCCTTTGGAAGTGAATAAGAGGCTGTAAACTGCATGTTAGGGTGCGCAAAAATCAGAGAAATTCTAGATTGGTTTCCGATTTACCACAAGCCAATAGCCTTCCACCATATGCCTCCGACACCGAGCCAGATTATAATGTTGATGATGGATATGAGGAAACCATAACCCACCACTTGGCTAGGGGTACATAGCCGGCACCATAGAAAACAGGTGCAGATCCAATTAATGGTAATGCCACCCATGAGGTTGGAGAGGAATGAGAGAAACAAGGGCAAATATGGTGGAGTGAAAGATAGCTACAGACAAGAAGGTGTAAACATGGCAAATATGAGCAGCTCCACTGGCAAAGAAGTAATGGGAGTAGAAATAGAGAAGAACCAGAATTCCGAATGACAATTGCCACGAAAGACCTAATCCGCCAACAACCTGTAGAATGAGTAGATCGTAGACGTTAAAGACAATTCTGAAATGCTAATTGACTAGTTTAGCGTAAGCCCAATTATGCATCCATGTAAAAGTATATGCAAATTTTAATTTAGGTCAAACCTCTTGGTTACAGCCCTTATTCAAAATGTACATGGTATGGTGGCCAAAGGAGAAACATTGGACATGGCAATATCATAGACAATGCTTCCCCTAAAAGTATTATTCTAGGGCATTATAAAATGAGACTCAATAGACATGTCAAACAATTATAACAAAAAAATGATAGAGCATGACTATACATAGAACTAGAGAGACAGGGAACCATACTAGATTATATATATCTCAACGTAAAACATAATTATTTTGACATTTGGCATTATTTAAGGGAAAGATATAAATTGCCAACTATTTTCATTTCCTTTTTCATTTTAAGGGGCACAAAAAGGATTTTGAGGGAAAAGTAAGGTCATTCATACAAGTATTTTCTGGAAAAAGCAAAGCACGCATGTAGAATATGGCGATGGCTCTTTGGTGATTCCATTAAAAGTTATAGTAGTCGAGACATGGCAGAGAAAAATAAAATAAGAGTAAAAAAAAAACAGGACAAACCTTAACAACAGTTTCACTAAACCATGAGATGAGACCATATTTGTTCAAATAACCAGCCATAGCAATGAGTGCGGCAAACCATGTAAGTGTATCCCATGCAACTGATTCAGCTAGACACTCCTTCCATGTGACTACCCCAGTTACAAGTAGGACAGATAACCCAAGAATGGCAGCAGTAACAGCATCCACATTTAACGACCCTCCAAAAATCCAGAGCCCCACCTAATGAAACAGAAGAAGGTATGAGAAGACTCATGATTTTGGAATATATGCTCTCGCATGTAGTTTTACACGCATGAGTAGTACTTCCTGTTATTCATGCACTATATGCACAGTAAAATGTAAAACATTTGAATCAAATGATGGCACAGAAAGTAAAACAACCAAAAAAGGGAATTAAACTTCTTATTAATCAGTTTAGAGCAACTGATATTGTGAAAGAATATAAAAATGAATGAAAAACAGAAACCTAATCATACTTGATAGGATATTTCCTCATGCAATATACCAAGATCAGGGGCTCAAATAGATAAAGGCAAGGTACCTAAAGATTCTATCACATTCATGATTCATTTCCAACTAATGTAATTGCAACAATGATTTCTGCAATGCAATCACAGCCTTGATATCATTGAGGTTTGAATCTGGCTAAGAGCACTTGAAATAAAATATGAAAACCTTACAGGCCTATAGACCAAACAATTAAAATGGGAAAAGGAAAACCAAACAGATATTAGTTTTTCCTCAAAATCCCACATATAGCTAACAGTCTTCAGAAGTATTCCATATTAATCAACCAAAGTCTGCGGGGGTAAGATCATAAGAAAGCGCAAAAACGCTCCAGACTTTTGCAAGTTCGTGAAGGCACCCTTGAGCAATTGCTATCAGGCTTATTTTATTTGATAATCATTAATGAAGAGAAAATGACATGACATTCTATGTTTGATCAAGTTATTTCTTGAGAAGTATATTAGAGGCAAGATTATGAGGTTGTCTCTCCTCTCCACGGCCATCCATAACCTAATCTGATTTTTAAACTCTTAGGGTGTGCTTGTTAGCAAGGAGAAGTGGGAGGATGGAATGAGATGAGTGAAAAAGTTTTTAAAAAAAAATCATTTTTTACTAGTGCTTGGTAAGAGAGAATCGAATGAAGAAAGAAAAAAGAAAAATTGTTATTTTCTATCCACAAAAACAAATCACTCAAAATTAGAAGATTAGTAGAGAGAAAATGAGAGAGATGCAAGTCAAGTGTGTAGATTTAAAAATTATCCTTCATTTTCATTAAATATACTTCGTAATTTTAACTTCCTAATGGTATACTAGTAAAACAGTACAATTTTCATTTTTTACTTTATATTTTCAACTCTACCAAGTAATGGATGGAAAGAAAATTATATTTTCTTTCAACTTTTTCAGCTTTCCTACCCAACACTTCAATGCATCGAAAAAATATTTTTTTTTCTATCTTTTCACTTTTCTCCCTCTCAAAATTTCTATCTTTCCATTTCCTAGCCACCCTACCAATTAAAGTCTTAAGGTATCTATCTAAGCTCTAACTCCAAACATTGGTTAATTCAAAAGTTCACATCCAAAGTCCATTGATGGAAACAACCATGTTGGTCTTCCACCAAAGTCAATAATCAAAAAGTGATTTTAAAGGAATCTTGAGCCCCAGAAGAACAGCTTCAATAAGAAATGAACATTGCCAGCAGATTAAAGGAAACCAAAATTCAAAAAGAAGCTTTCAAGTGAAACACCTAACTTTCTCCATATTTTTATAAGCTTTTACATCAATCTAGTTAAACTTTTTTCAAAAGAACAAAAAAGAGGTCAATCAAGAAAAACTCACCAGACCAATGTAGCATGAATACTCCTAAATGGCAAATAATAACCAGATCATATATAACACTTAGCCAAACTTCCCTAAATGCATCTATAAAATTTAAAGAATAACTTTTCAAACTCTATTCGATGGTAGAAGGTACCAACAACCATGTCTTGAAATCTGGGTGATTTACAGTTATGGAATACTAATCAAATCAATCTGTAACAAGCTTTCAACATCAGAATGTATCAAATTTTAATAAAATATTGGGAATAATACAAGTATTTACTTCATTTTAAAAGTGTAAAGCTGCCATTAGTTTGCTCTACTTTTCAAGAATTGACATATCATTGTATCTATACAGGATCATGGCTGTATCTCACATCCATATTGATGCTTCAAAAGCCTGAGATAAAGTAAATTCTAAGAGAACTACCACACGAAGTGTACTGCCCCATCAAACTCCTACACTAGACCCACAACCTCAACTATTTTAAAAATACAAGAAGGAATCATGAATAAAGCAATAATATGCTTATCCATATATTACCTCAATTAAACTCTCTCTATTGTCTTCCTAGAGCTTGTAAACTCGTTAACAGAAGCAACGCCGGCAAACATTATAATGCAATGGAAAAAGTAGCTAGAGACCTTTAAAAAAAAAAAAGTCCCATGCACTTCCACGTTCAAAGAAAAAAAAAGGAAAAATGCACTTCCACCTTTTAAAGTTTTAACCATATATCAACACTCAACACAATGCAAACGACTAATCATTGCAGGATATCATACTAATACAACAGGAATTGATTTAAAAACTGAAGTAAATACAAATACTGAAGCAGAGCAAAATACATGACCACATGAACAGACTGTGCAAATTTGTTTCAGTTTGGGCTTCAGATACGCTAGAGAGATATACATTCAGAAACCACAACAATATTATTTATGGCATCTTCTCCCTCTGCTAAGGGCAGTTCTTAATGGAAAGACAAAGTATGGCAACAGAGACATGTTCCACTATCATAAGGTCAAAGTCAACAACTATTCTCTAGATAAGCACCACAATCAACAGAGCTAAAAATCAATCATATACCGTGACAATTAAACTAGATTAACGATCTTAAATGGTAGCACAAAATGAGAGGCCTCTTCAACTAAAATGTGGCTACGCTAGTGACCACATGTCACTATGGTCCCCTAGCAATTATTTTCCAGTGCGACATTTCCACTTGATTGATTGTGATAGCGAACTAAACATGCTTTCTTAGTTATATAGGCACAATTAAAACATCCGTAATCCTAACAAATCAAAAATTTAAAACAATTGATTAATAGAGTATTAGTGTTAATATACCGTTAGAAGCAGAGTCCCAGCCATTATAATCTCATTCTTGGACATGGGTCCCATTTTCTCCAGCTTCTCCTTAGCAAGCTTTGGCGCGTCGGGACTAGTTTTCACTGTTGGCGGATAAATTACATACAAAACCAATGGCACAACAAGCAACGAAACTAAACCCGGCATGATTGCTGCTTTAGCCCAATCCGTCCATCCAATCTGCTGTTTAATCGTATTGAAAGCTAAATTAGCACTTAATGGATTCGCCGCCATTGCCGTCAAAAACATCGAAGAAGAAATAACGGAAGTTTGGAAACACGTCAGCATTAACCAGGATCCTAATTTGTTCTCCGTTCCGTCACCCGCGTTGCTTCCGCACGCGACGCAGAGAGATTTGACTAAAGGGAGGAAAATTCCTCCTGCGCGTGCCGACACGGACGGAATTGCCGGCGCTAATAAAGCTTCGCTGAAGACTAAACTGTAGCCTAAACCTAAAGAGGAAGATCCGAATAGGGAAACGAATTGGTAAGCGATTCGGTTACCAAGTCCAGTCTTGATGAAACCTCGAGCAAAAAAGAAGGCAAGTGCGATGAGCCAAGGAATGGGATCTCCAAAGGCGGAGAACGCAGCGGAGAAGGTTAGCGTTTTGGTGAGTACGGAAGCACCAAGTCCGAGTAAAGCTACGGCGCCAAGTGGTAACGGCTGAGTGATGATACCGACAATCGTGGCGAGGAATATGGAAAGAAGTTGCCAAGCATTACGGGAGACTCCGGATGGGACGGGGACGAACCATAAGATGACACCTGTAGCAATCGACGCCATTAATGGCTTCAATGCTGCACCTTGCCATGGTTGCTGCGACGGCGGAGTTACGGCGGCTGGAGTTGATGCCGCCGCTTTAACAGTTAATTTCCCGTGGTCTTTTTGGATTCTTTTATTTGAAATGATTGGAGTGAGACTTAACGGTTTAATGAAGCTGGAATTGTTTGCAGTGGATTTTGAGAAAACAACTGGGTTCGGACCCGATCTGGAAGGGAAGGCACGTGATTTGAAAGGCGAGAAGCCGAGGGAGCAGGAGGAGGCAAGTGCGACGGACGCCATATTAACGACGGCGGAGGAGAGAGAAAAATGTGAAACGGGGGAATTAAGTGGAGAGCCGGGGCTTTTATTTATTTAAGGTGAAATGAAGGGGAGAGGCCAAAGGGGCTACAGCGGCCGTTCGATCAAAATCGAACGTTGAACGCGAGGTTTGGAAGATATGGTTGGCTTTTGAGATGTGAAATTGTAATAAAAGAAAAAGAAAGTGAGGTTTGACTGTTGAGAGCGTGCCTCTGGACACCAGAGGTTGAGATTTCCGTCCAAGATTTTCCTTGGTTCGGCCAGCGGCCCCAGATTTTTCTTTTTTTGGTCAACACCCAGATTTTGCTTTTAGTTCTTCACAAAGGGAGGAAAACAGCGTCCACGTGTCGTCGTCTTACTGGATTACAGCTAAGCATTTCAGTGACGACGTGGGAAGTAGGTGGACCAACGGAAAGACAAAAATAACACGTGGCGGATTGTGGGTAGGTACGGTGTTCTAAGACTGAGAGCCAGATCCGAAAGGGGTTGTTTTTCCGGTGTTTGTTTGAGGGTAGGCCAGAAATGCGTGTTTGGGGAGGGGGAAGTGAAATGACGAGGTTGCCCTCGCTGGCCTGGCAGTCGCTTAACAGGAACCACAGAAATACACGTGCACTGATTCTGATGCGGAACTTAGATCCATATTGGTTACAATGCAAACGAGGCACAAATGGAAAAAAAAAAGGAAAGCGACCGCAGCCAGCCAGCGAAGAAGGGAAGTGAGGAGCGCAGTGGTGGTGGGGCCACGTGGTCCCCGAAGTTTGAGTTTTTTTTTTTTTGGGTTACATCCGAAGATTGAGTTTTATCGGTTAGGATTTTTTATTTTTGATTGGAAAGCTCGAATTAAAAATGATAATTTCACTCGGCTAATCCGATTAATAGATCAATTGAATTTAATTTGATCGGTTAATGATAGTAAATTTTAGAAAATTTTGATTATCGATTAATTCGATTGTAATATAATATATTCTTATAGTCTTTTTTTTTTGGTGCTAAATTCTTATAGTCTTATATTATGCATTTTGTACTGTTAGCCTAAAATATTATTTCAATTTTCACAAATAAAAAAAATTTATATATAATGCACTGATAGTGTATAGCTTTTATACTTTGGTAATTAATAATAAGATGACACCTTATTAATGAGCAAAATCTAAAAGTGTAATAAATTAAAAACTTTGTTAATATTTATCTTTAACGACCTCTAGATGAGATGTTATCTCATAGTTAACTGACAGTTTATAAAAACTATACATTATCAATGCATCATATATAAACTCATAAAAAAACCCTAACGCTATTATTTCAATTTTCACAAATATTATTTTTTAGCAATATTCTATTAGTTCTTAGTTTATGTGAAAATATGAAAATTTTGTATAAAGCTCGGTTAATTCGATTAATTAATTGAATTTTATTTTGGTTCGGTTAATTTGAAAATACAAATTTCGGTTCTGTTAACAAGAGTGAAAATATATATTTCATTTAATTCGATTTCGGTTAATTTAATTCGAAATTAATCAAATTAACCGAATAAACACCCCTAATTGTTGTCTTGATCATTAGATTCTAGAATTTTAATCATTAAACACAAATCGAAGAATCCTCATCAATTAGTTTAAATTAAAATATGATTGATTATTTACTCAAACTATGAATAATATTTGGTCTACTTTTAAAATTTTAGATCTAAAACTTTAGCTATTTGTGAAAAAAAAATTAGCGTCCTTTATGATGCTCCTCTAAGATGGCATAATTTTTTTTAGATAATCTTCAATTGCCTTTTATTAATCTTTAATTTTGATAATTAAACATTAAAAAATATTTATGGTATCTTTCATTATGTTGGTGTGATTAGAGGTGTAATCGAGCCGAGCCAAGCCGATACAGTGAGGTGTTCGAGCTCGACTCAAAAACTTGTGCTCGATACTCGACCCGAACTTGATCGAGTCTTAATTTTTGAGCTCGACTCGATATAAAAATCGAGCTACTCAAGCTCGCTTGATTAAGCTCGATTTTCATGCTCGAAATCGTGCTCGATTCAAATGCTCAAACTCAAGCTTGAGCTCGAACTCGAATTCAACACATTTTCATTTTAAGATATACATCATCAAAACCTAAATACATAGAACCTTTTCTTTATGATTAATCAGAAACAGAGAAAATATATGAAAAATAAAGAGGAAATCCGAGAGACTTGGCTATGAACAAGCTTAGATTACAAGCAAATATAAATTTAATTCATGCTAAAGTCTTACCCATATCGCAATTTATGATAAAGATGAATGTCAATTTGACAATCTAGAAATTTAAAAACGCAACAAAAGCTACAATAACAGAGGGAAGAACAACATAGCCAAAACAACAAACACTTGAGGAGCATAGTATATGCATTCTTCTTTGCTTCCTTTGTTCACCAGCAGCTTTAGTTCAGAGCAAATATCTAACAACAGATCAACACATAAAGACACAATAAGCAAAGAATTAAAACATATATTAAAGGAAATAACTAAGTAATTACGAGTAGTTTAAAAAATTTTCTAAGACTAGGAAAAGAAAGACAAAGTAGAGAGCAGAGATGTTGGAAGGGGTAGATGCTCTCGTCGGAAGGAGTGGTTGCTCTTGCTAGGATGAGATCGAGACTCGATGAGAGGATGAGAGAGGAAAAGAAGACCGTTGTAGGTAAAACTGTAAGGAGACTTGGAACATTGAGGGGTCACTGGAGCTTTGTCAAGGCCAGATCTGGTCTGGGTGGGTCGTCGAAGCTTTGGTAAGGCCAGATCTGGTCTGGGTGGGTCGTCGGAGCTTTGGTAAGGCTAGAGCTGGTCTGGGTGTCACGTCGTGAGCTTTGGCAGAAGACATTCACGCCGTGAGATGTGGTCTGGGTGCATAGCTGCCGGAGAGTTAGGGAGACGGAGAGAGGGTCTGTGTGTCACGCCGGTCGCCAGAGTGTTGGCTGAGCTGCTGAGGTCCAAGTCAGGTGAGTGAGTACTGAGGTGAGGATGCAGCGATTTGGGTTGGGAGGAATTTTGGCCGAAAATGATACAGTCGAAGGAGAGTTAGGGTTTCTTAGGATATAGGGTAAATATGTAATTTTGTAATTTTATAATAATATAAATAAAATTAAAAATATATATTAAAATATTAAAAGTTGGATAAGGCTCGCGAGCTACTCGAGCAAAGTAACCTAATACTCGAACTCGACTCACTCGATGGCTTAAGTAGCTCGAGCTCGGCTTGACAAAAATCTAGCCGAATTCAGGTTTTGTTCGAGTCGAGCCCGAGTAGCTTGCGAGCACCAGTGTATCGTTTACATCCTTAGGTGTGATCACTTAAAAACTTTACCTCACATCAGTAGTATTCTATGTGTGTTATGTGACTTTATCGCATAGACTCTGTCATCATATTTATTTAATTATTTTATGAAAAATCTTAACTTTGACTTCCTCTACTCAATTTATCCTTATTGTCATACCATTTTATTATTATACTTTATTATTTTTATTTTTTATTTTAGATTTTAGAAATGGATATAACTTATTTGATTATTGAAAATTCTAAATCTTCCATCATGCTAACTTTGTATTTGTTAAGTATTATAAAAAAATGTAGCCAATCTCCCAAGCTCAAATAAATAAGGAAGGTTGGTGATAGGTTTAGATAACTAGTCAGTTAAATTCATGCAATTTAAATAAAATAAGTCGATATAAAATCCTTTTTGGGGCGTCCCCTACACAATGACGTGCAACATCAGAGCCTTAATGTATTGAAAAATATGTAACAATTGGTAGGTCGTTGCCTGGTAGACACATTGTTTAAGAAACGAAAACATCACCTTATAGCCTTTAAAATTGGTTCAAACACAAGTTAGATTTCTTTTTTACGAGAAAGAGGGATAGATGAGAGTGTTTTCACGTAGCATAAGCTTTTAGTCATAGACATGAAGATTCATAAATGACATCGAAGGAATCAATAGAAAAGAGCTACAAGGATTCAATGGTGGAAGTTAAAAGAAGAATGTCATGCATTATGTAAAGATAATTGGATTTAGAAACAGGACTGGACAATAGAGAACCTAAATATATTATGGAACAAGATTGCAAAATGCATTCAAGAGATAGGAAAACTAAGCAATATTGCTACAAGACGTTGAAGAAGAAAAACATCGAAGAGAGCTTCACAAAATATATGTAGCTAAGAATGAGGCAAAGAAGGCAGTGGTAGAAGCTAAAGCAAAAGTTGCGAAAGAGAATTATAACAAGTTGAACACAAATGATGGAGAAAAGAGATATACATATTAGCAAAGGAAGATTAAGAGTCATGACCTAGGATTCATGAAATATATCAAGGATTAGTACCAAAGAGTCTCGTTAAGGACAATGATATTAAAGAAAGATGGAAAGATTATTTCGAAAAACTATTCAATGACAGACAAAGTTAAATTTTGGACAATATCTAAATTTTAGACAATATCTTCATGCTTCTCAATTATCTAACTCGACTTGTTATACACAGAATCAGGGAGATAAAGAAAAATGAGGCACAAAGAGGATAAAGACAAATAAAGATATTGGGCTTGATGAAATTTCAATTAAAGTTCTGAAATGCCTTGGAGAGGTAGGACTTAAGTGGTTAAAAAATAGTTTTAACAAGATTTGGCACACGAATAAGATGCTTGAGGAATGGAGGAAGAGTGCTTTGAATCCTCGATATAAGAATAAGGCAGATATTTTAAAGCTGCTCCAAATTCTAAGGCATAAAACTGATGAGTCACACAACGAAACAATGGGATAGAGTGTTAGAACGAAAATTAAGGAAGACTATACAAATATCAGAGAATCAATTTAGTCTTATGCCAAGTCAATGAACTATTAAAGCATTACAATTGTTTAGACAACTAGTGGAGCGTTCTTGAGCATAGGACAAAGATCGTTATATGGTCTTCATAGACCTAGAGAAAGTATATGGTATAGTGCCTAGAGAGGTGCTATAATAGTCCTTACTGAAGAAAAGAATTCTCGTAAAATATATTGAAATAATTAAGGGCATGTGTGAAGATGCAAGGACACATGTGAGGACATGTGAATGGTAGACAAGTGAATTTCCTATCATAGTGGGACTATATCAAGGATCGTCGCTAAGTCCATTTTTATTCACTATCGTAAAGGACGAATTGACAAAATTAATCTAAGTAAGGTGCCTTGGTGTGTGATGTTTGTAGATATTATTTTGTGTGCTGATACTAGAGCGGAAGTAAAAGCAAAATTGAAACTATGGAAACAGATGTTAGAATCAAAAGGGTTCAGACTAAGTAGATTGAAGGTTGAATACATAGAATGTAAATTCAGTTTAAACAAAGAAAAAAAGCAAAACATAGTGGTGTTAGATTCGGTGGCATGTAACATTTGCGGTAGCGGAATTGTGAACTAATTTTTTCCTTAATTGGTTTGTGTACGCATTGTGTAGACTTCGACTAGTCTAGTAAACTAGTTTAACTTAATTTCAAGATAGAATTTTCAACTTTGGGACCTAATCTAAATTACCTCATGATATGTGGATCATGGTTCTCTAGTATTTTAATTTCATATATTCAATTGATTTCAAGGCACAACCTCAAACTTGTAATTCAAAATTATCTCCTTTGAATACTCCAAAACACAATATGGTAGAATACATATAATATTCAAACTTGTTTACATCACAAGGTCTTACAGGACAAATAATTACAATCCAAAAGTCCTTAAATTACATCCCATCTATACAAACTGTATACAACATGTCTGGTATTGGGGACTCGGGAAGAGCATTTCTAGTGGAATGGAGTTGTTGAAAAAGGTTATCATTTGGAGACTTGGGAATAGCCAATTAGTAAAGGTGTGGACTGATCCATGGCTCTCTATTATAGTAAATGGGATGTCTAGTACACCGATTGGGGAATGGGATCAGAACATGATTGTGAGCGATCTCATTGATGAAGAGACTCATGGTTGGACTTAGAGATTGATACAACACATGTTTGGACCATCTGAAGCACCACAAATTCTGTCACTACCACTGAGTGGTCACTTTTGCAATGATGAATTAGTGCGGAAACATACATCCTCTACATGCTATTCAGTAAGGAGTGGCTCTAAGCTGCTGGCAGTGGATCCATCGCCAAACCAGGTTCCTAATGTTGCTGCCGCTGTTTGGTCCAGAATGTAGGGACTTCAACTGCCACAAAAAATTAAAATTTTCTTGTGGCGCTGTCTTTATAACATTTTTCTAGTTTTGATTAACCTGCGAAAGTGACATTTACAGGTTAACGTTCTTTGTGCAAGATGTGGTTTGAATGAGGAGACTTGTTATCATGCATTGTGGGAATGTACCTGTGCTAAGGCCATAAGGAATCAATTTCCTAATGATATTCCCCTATGAGAGCCAACTTATATTAACTGGTTGTCTTCGGTGCTTCTAGGCACAAGTACTGTTAGGTACTCAAGCCCAAAAGGAGAGCCTAGCCCAAAAGACCGGTCTAGTAGATAGGAGAACCCCTCAAGCTTAAATACCCCTCCACAATTGCTTGTAAAGTCGATGTAGGATCGTAACATTGCCCACCCCTTGAGAAGCTGACATCCACGGCAGCCCACTCTAGATGGCTTTTACTCCGGACTCTTCTTGGCACCAGGTAGCCTTTTTCTAGGTTGCCCCTTCCGCTCCACGATGGCCCACTCTAGATGGCTTCACTCCAAACCTTATCAAGCACCAAGTAACCCTTTTCTAGGTCGCCCCCTCCGCTACGTCGTTCTTCTACTACGTCATTAAGTACTCAAACACCAATGTTAGGTACTCAAGCCCAAAGGGAGAGCCTAGCCCAAAAGACCGGTCTAGTATGTAGGAGAACTCCTCAAGCTTAAATACCCCTCCACAATTGCTTGTAGAGTCGATGTGGGATTGTAACAAATACACAAAAGGTGTTGTTGGTGATTATATTGTGGGTTATATGGAATGAAAGAAATTAGAAGCTTCATGACAATGGCCGCAACTGCCCCCAGCAAGCTTCATTTTTCAGAAAACAATATCTAGAAGATCAATATACAGCAGCCACTAAGGTTTGACATTCTAGTATAACGGAACGGATGCAGGTGAGATGGAAGAATCCTCCAGCTGGTGTGTACAAACTAAATTACGATGTCGCCATTGATAAGACAGGGAGATGTGGTGGAATTGGAATTATAGCAAGAGATCATTCCGGTAATGTAATAGGTGCGATGGCTGTCGTTGTGCCCTGGCAAACCAATGTGCTGCTGGTAGAAGCCTTTGCTGCTAGCAGAGCTTTTCAGTTCGCTGCGGAATTGGGTCTTCAACATGTGCAGGTTGAGGGTGATGCTCTGATCATCACACAGAAGCTTCAGAAGAATGAATAAGATTTGTCCTATGTTGGAAGAATTCTGGCGGAAGCAAAATTTCATGCATCACAATTGCGGACATTTATTGTCCTACATGTATCAAGGGCAAAGAATGAAGCGTCCACCAACATTGGTTGCGTGAGTGGTAACGGCTCTCGCCCCTTAACCAAGTGTCTAGGGTTCGATTCCTGATCTTGGGTATAGAGCAAACTATGCTAGGAGGGGACTACCCACTTTGTGTGCGCTCAGGATCCCCGACGGAGATTAGTCACTGTTGTCGACGGTGGATACTTCGTACCAATATCATGGTTAACCAAAAAAGAATGAAGCGTCCAATTTGTCAACTATAGTCTCGCCAGTACAGAGGCCAAGTATTGGATTGGATTGAGAATTACCACATCTTATTAAATAATGTATTGGAAAATGATGTACTATTATTGCCTAAATAAATAAGATGCTGGGGTTTTATTCAAAAAAAATGTTATTTTTAATTAATTGAGAAATACAGGAGAAAAAATGTAAAAAAAAAAAATTTAGAAAACTCAATTCTGAAATAAAATTGAGTCCATTTCAAATCAATCCCATCTAAACGTTACTTAAATATTGTCTTCTGTTAGCCATAAAAAAAAAAATATTGTCTTCTGTTTTTCACATAAATAAAAAAAATTCAAATTTAATTTTTTTGAGTAAAGAGAAACGTGCATTAATTACTGAGATGAGGTAACAATATATACATGTACATATTCTACTTTCTCAAAAGAACAAATATTTCTACATATAAAAATTAACTATCGAATAATTATTATAAAAAAAAAACTATCGAATAATTCGAATTTCGAAGTAATTGTCAACTACTAATAATCTAATACCTTATTTTTATTTGTAAAATTAATTTAACATAAAATTTTGTAATTAGCACATGCTATTAACAGTTGACGCTTTGGCCGAGTGGTTAAGGCGTGTGCCTGCTAAGTACATGGGTTCATCCCGCGAGAGTTCGAATCTCAGGCGTCGCAATCATTTTTTCTCTATGCTTTCTTGTAATTACAAAAATAGCCTCCTGAAATCAATTGATTGCAGAAGTGGTTCTTTCGTCATTTTGTTTATATTTTCTTGACCGACTATTCTTTCAGCTTTGTTAGTAGGTAGAATTTTTCGGCCGACAGAAAGTAGAATTCGTATAATTTTTTGTTTTGTTTTTTTTTCTCCGTGAAAGTTGCAAAGAAAAAGGCCAATTATAATTGGTATAAATATGTAATTATGTACAGGTTTGGAAAGGTATTCTCATTTTTTGAGCATTTTTATGAACAATTATGAAATTGGCCCATTTCATTTTTTCTATATTTTTGAGTTTAATTGAACCGATTTTGCAATTATAGAAAATTTCATAAACCGATAAAAAGAGGAAATAAATTCCTTGTGTCGCTGAAAAAGGATAAATCTATAGCCTATAATAAAAAATATCCTGTTAACCAGTATTGAACATATGTCCTTTTTTTTAGTTGGCTTGGTAATTATTAATATATATTTATTTACAATTTTTATATTATTTAGTTTTATAAAAGCCATGGTATAGTATAGGTTAAAATGCTTATGGTTATAAAAGTTATCCTTTAATGAATGAGTGATTGTCACATGATATTTCATTATTCTTTTAGAGGTAATTTTTTAAATTTATAATTAGTTTTAATTTTTTTCATAAAATTAAAATATTAAAAATAAATTGAACTATGTTGTAGCTTTTAGTTTCATATGTGATATTTTTTAATTGAAATAAAATATCTATTTTTAATTTTTTTAATGTTAAAAATACTAAATATATGAAAAAAAAAATGAAATTAGTATGAAGAGAAGAGAGAGACAATGAAAAGTTCAAATAAAAAAATTTGAAAAAAATTAAATAAAATATTCACATTTTTTTATAAATACTTATTATTTTTCCAAAATTAAAATAAAAAAAGTAAAAGATATGAAAAGCGGAGAAAGAACAAAATTTAAAATTTAAAATTCAAAGATTTTTTTTAAGGATTCAACCAAATATCAAGTAAAAAAACAAATATTCAGAATATGTATTAAAATTTTTTAAAAATTCAAATCACATGCCCAAAAATTTTGGTTTGCAAAAATTCGAATAAAATACTAAAAAAATTACAAATAATATAAAAATGATAAAATAATAGTATAAAGCAAAAATTTTCAAAAAATAATTTTTTTAAATTTAAAACAAATAAATATAAAAATTATAAAAAATAAATCTACGAATAAAAAACTTTCAAAGAAACTTCTTTAAATATGAAAATCGAATGTTATAAAAGAGAAAATAAAATAATAAATAAATAATTTTAACATTAAACACTTAGAGACTACGACAAATAAAAATAAAAAGTGATATTGAGGATTAGTTTAATATGAATTTATCTTGAGACAAACAAATTAGGGTCAAACTATATAAAAATTTAAATATTTTATAAGCTTTTTTTATTTTGGTCCATTTAATTTTCTAACTTTGTATTAGAATTTTTATTTTATTTTATTTTAAAAATATAAAAATAAAAATAAAAAAGATGATTAATTGATAAATTAAAAATTATCATTTTCATTTAATAAATCAATATTTTAAAAATAATTATCTTGATTATTATTATTTATAATACTATTTATAATATATATTTTTTAAGAATAAAAAGCCCATGCGAAGCAAGGTATCGTCCTAGTCTAAATAAAAAGAATGTAATGGTCAAAAGAAAATTAAAATTTCTTATAAAAAATAAGGATTTTCATAATCTTTATGAAAATTACCCTGCTAAGTGCTATTGTATTAAGGTTTTTTTCTTTTTTTATTTTTTTGAAATGCGCATGTTTTGGTATTTGGAGTGGATCAAGTGGTAAAAGAGAGCACGTTGGGATAAAAATTTTAAACTTGAACAACAATATAATGTTCTTACTTATTTTTCTAATAAAATTCAAAGATAATATTAGGAAAAATTATCTCTTTGATTACTAAAATTTATCATCAATATAATTAGAGAGATTTTACATATTCTTTTAAAACATGTTAATAATTAACTTAATACGGCTGTAAAATTTAAAATTTACAAACTCTGAATAAAGTTTTATATATATATATATATATATATATATATATATATATATAAAACCTCTATATTACTCCATCTTATAAAAAAAAAAGGGTGCCAAGTGGCAGGCATTGCTGAGGATTCTAGATTACAGGCTAGGCTTGACATTGGAGAACTGAGTTAACTACTCAAGTCAATTAAGGCGTACGGCCTTAGCTCACAGCCCATTGGATGGCCCTTATACACAATCTAAATAATAAGCTTAACCCAGTCCAAAGTCCTAAGGCCGTTATAATTGCCATACGAGTAAATCCTACAAATTTATTGCATAAAATTAAAGGTTATAAATTTTTATTTTATTATATAATTAGAACTTTGATGTTATAAGATATTTAATTTTTTGTTAACTTTTAGATGACTGTTTAATTTGAAGAAAAATTTAGAGTAAATTCCTCTGAGGTCTTCAAAGTTTTATCATAATTCAATTTTAGTCTATTAGTTTTAAAAATAGACACTTTGATCTAAAATTACAAATAATTTTAACATATATTAGTCAATTACTAAACTTAAATTAATAATAAATGACATTCTCAAGTATCAACAATGAGTTTTATTACCATTTATTATTTTTAAGTAATTTTAAAAAAATTATTCTATGTAACATTTTTATTTTTTAATACTAAAAAAAGATATTATGAATATTTCATGAGTTACAAATATTTAGATTAATGGTTTTTTAATAATAACTTAATAAAACAATTTTTTGTACTATCAAATTTATAATTTTGGACCAAAATGTTCATTTCTTAAACTAATCGATTAGAGTTAAATGATGGTAAAATTTTAAGAACTTCAATAGAAATTACCCAAAAATTTATTTTTAATACATTTTCAGTGCATAAATCCTATACATTATTGTTAAATCATATTATTACACCTCGTTAATTAGTGAACTTAATCATATTTACTTTAATAAATTTTTTTTTAAAATTTATGAATTAATGATATGAAATGTTATAATTCATTGATAGTGTATGAGATTTATATATTAACAATATACCAAATATAAATCATCCAAAGAAATGAAAACTTTGATTGATTTAGATAGGTGAGATGTACATGTGACAAATGGTTGAGTCAAATCAGATTTAGATTTGAGTTGAAAATTAAAATCTAGCTAAAAAGCTAGCTATAGGTTTTAGGAGTTTCCAACTGAAACACGCAAGAAGGGAAGGAAACTCTGCAGCACATGAAGTAGCTAGACACTCCAGATTAATTGTAGATTTCAAGATTGGATAGAAGACACGCCAGATTTTCTTTTTCCTGTTATTCAAAATGATATGTTGAACATTTCACTACTGGATGGACCCGATTGAGTTTAATATTAATGAAAACTATCGTTTGATATAAAAAAAAGTTGTATTCTTAAATGGAATTAGAATTTTAATATTAAAACAAAGACTATTATTTCATATACTGTCAGTGAAATTTTTTTAACTTCACAAGCGAATTAAAATGATAACACATATCTTATTTTTATTTTTTTAATATTTTTAAAGGATTATATCTCATCATCTTAACTTTACTGGTGGAATTAAAAAATTTCACTGACAGTGTAAAGATAATAATCCATAAAACAATTGGATTATAATATAACCTAATTTTAAACCCGTGTGATGCATGGAAATACATTAATCAAATAATAGATTCATTGGTAATATATATTTTTTGAAACTTTATACTATAAATTATTATGTTTATGAAAAAGATGATATTTGTATATTTAATATTTTTATATTACAATATAGTAATATGAAAAATAATTATATGTTAAATATAATTATGAAAATTTTGTAAAAGTTAAATCAAACTCATATTGTAATTTATTAAATAAAATAAAAACTTAACATATCTTTGATTTGAAGAAATTAAAATTTCCCCATTTTAAATTAATCTCGTATACAATTTTTTTAAATGGAGATTCTTCAATGAATTTTTGTTGAATTGAAGAAGTAGCAAATAATTTTCGCACATTCCTTGCTATCTTTGAATGATGTGTCACTTTACTTATGATCCGATAAATTTCACAGATGGAATAGAAGATATGAATAAAACGCTAATCTACATACAATTTGATTATATTAAATTTCAATTATAACGTATGTTATAACAAAGATAGTCATATTGTATAAATATATACATACTTGTTTCAGTAATTTCGACATTTAAGTTTAGGATCAAACTAATATACTTTAGGCATGGTAAGCTTAATATTTTCTATCTCAATATTATAATTTGACGCACTTATTTCAAGTACAAAAAATTTGACCCTTGAGATCTTCAAATATCTCTCGAATTCTATAAACTCCATTTTTCTAAATCATGGTTGTAGATATATCATTAAACTAAATTGAATATTGGACAATATTAAAATAATTGTTAACTAATCAAATACCTAAAGAGAAATTCAATAAAGATTGATAACATCTTATTAACTAATTTTTTAGCTTTAGTATTGAAAAGTATAAATATCGTTTTTTCAAAATCATCAAATGCTTTAACAATCAAGTTACATCTATAAGGTATATAAAATGTTACAATTAAATAAGTAATATATAATAAAATTATAAAATGCTATATTATCATTATGGAATAATTTCTATTTAATGTTTTAAATACAATAGATATAATTATTATTTACCTTGGAATTTGAATAGAGACATCAACATTATAGGAGGAACAATAAAATTTTTCATCAACTTCAGACAGTTTTTGTTGCACCCACAAAATATCTAATACCAACAAAAACTTGTATCAACTTTCATGATTTTCCTTACATATATAAATATAAATAAATATATATATATATATATATATATATAACACAAATTCAAAATTTGCCAATAACAAATACAAGCTAAATTGGTTATATTTAAAAATTATGTTGCTTTAATCTCCAACAGAAGTGTCTTATTTATAAACATTGAAACTTCATCCAATACTGCTATTTTATATGGTGTGCAATGAAATTCTATGTCAGAATCTCATTTAGCTAAACTAAATATAGAAAGTAATAGAATAAATATTAATTTATAGTACGGAATAAATTTAGACAAAATTATTTAAGTTAACATACCTTTGTAAAGTTGTTGAAGCTTCAAGAATATCAAAATGGATGTAAATTTTTGTTCCTCATTGAAGATAAAGTATAAATATCTACAAAATTGTATAATTATATTTATAAAGTTAAAAAATTTAAAATTAGTAATATTAAAGCATTTGAAAATACCTTTGTAATTTTTTATTAAGTAGAAGTAACAACCAACACAGTGAAACTTTAAATTGACCCTTCTTTCATCATTTATAGCTTATATTCTTATAATTAGAGCATCTAGAGGTTTATGTCATACGTGTCGAAATTAACGTAAATGACTTTAACACATTTTGTCTTTGATAGATATCACTCCAGCCATCTTACAGATGTCTTCATTTCTTGTATATACACACATCCACCACAACATCCGTATTTCTACTATACTCATCTTTTGTGTATGCAATCTGTTAGTTGCCTAACATTCACTACCATATAGTAATGTTGGTCTAACAATTGTCCTGTAAAACTTGTCTTTTAATTATATAGGAATTCTTTATCGTACAGCACACCTGTAGCACTTTTCCACTTACTCCATTCAGCTTGGATCCTATAAGTCATATCATCACCAATCTCTCCATCCTTTTGTACTATTGACCCTAGATTCGAAAATGGTCCCGCTTAGGTATTGCCACCTTAACTAACGTCACTACATTCCTCTCTTCCTCTTGTTTGAATCGAATTTACATTCCATGTATTCAGTCTTCACTCTATTTAGTTTGAATCTTCTTGATTCTAACGCCTGTCTCTATAGTTTCAACTTTGTGTTGATCTTTGCTCTAGTCTCAACACACAGGACAATATTATCTACAAACATATACATCAAGGCACCTTATATATCTTGGATGGATTTTGTCAATTTTTCATTACTACAGTAAACAATAATGGACTTAGCACTAACCCTTTATGTAATCCTACTGTGATAGAAAACTCACTTGTTTGCCCTCCACATGTCCTCGAATGTATCCTTACATCTCCATATATGTCATTAATTAGTTCAATATATTTCACATGAATTCTTTTCTTCATTAAAGACCACCATAGTACCTCTCTAGGCGCTTTATCATATGCTTTCTCCAAATCTATAAAGACTACATGAAGATCTTTATCCAGTACTCGAGAACCCTTTATAAGTTGTCTAAGCAATGTATTGCCTCTATAGTTGATCGATCAGGTACAACATGGATTTGATTCTCTGATATCTCTACAATATTTCTTAATCTATTTTCTATTACTCTATCCTATAATTTCATCATGTGACTCATCAATTTTATACCTCGATAATTAGTGCAACTTTGAATGTCTCTCTTATTCTTATAAAGATATATCAAGACATTCTTCCTCCATTCCTTAGGCATTTTGTTAGTGCACCAAATCTTGTTAAAAAGATTTGTTAACCACCTAACTCCTATATCTCCAACACATTTCCAAGCTTCAATTGGAATGCCATTAGGTCCAATATCTTTCGTTATCATTATCCTCTTTAGTGTCTCTTTTACCTCTATCTCTCTGATTCTGCGTATAAAATACCGATTCAAATCCTCGAAAGACACCGAGATATTATCCAAATTCTAATTTTGTCATTCATTAATAATTTGTCAAAAATAATCACGCCATTATTCCTTAATGTCAATGTCCTTAACGAGAGTTCTTTAATACTCATCCTTAATATATTTCATGACTCCTAGGTTGCGACTCCTCCTTTCTCATGCTCACGCTAATCTGTATATATTTTTCTCTCCCTCCTTTGTGTCAAACTTGTCATAAATCTCTTTCACAACCTTCACTTTACCTTCCGCCACTACCTTATTTGCCTCATTTTTAGCTAACTTATATGCTGTAAA
This sequence comes from Heritiera littoralis, assembly GCA_031772115.1. Classification (NCBI taxonomy): domain Eukaryota; kingdom Viridiplantae; phylum Streptophyta; class Magnoliopsida; order Malvales; family Malvaceae; genus Heritiera; species Heritiera littoralis. Next base: position 1,088,443 of record JAPDPK010000187.1, read on the forward strand.
ACTCTCTTCTATTATTCTTCAAAGCCTTGTAACACTCTTGCTTAGTCTTTATAGCATTTTTACTTTTGCAATGCACCATGTTGCATCCTTTGCAGTCGGTGCTCTCCCATTTGACACTCCTAGTGTCTCTTTACCCACCTCCGAATGCATTTTGCCATCTTGTTCTAGAGTACATTTATGTATCTTCTTTTGTCCAGTCTTTTTTCTGGATCCAACTATCTTTACATATTACATGACAATCTTCTTTTAGCTTCCACCATCGAATCTTTTCAATTCCTTTTTATTAGTTTCTTCGATGTCATCTATGCATCCTCATATCTAAGATTTGGAGTTTATGTTACATTGTAACACTCTCACCTGAGATAACTTTACAGTCTAAACGTCTATGTCTATCCATTCTCCTAGTAAAAAAGAAATCTATCTGATTTGCACTTGGTCCACTTCTAAATGTTATAAGGTGAGAATCTATTTTCCTAAACAGCATGTTCACTAGGGTTAGGTCATAGAATAAAGCAAAATCTAAGGTAGCACCCCTAACATCATTTCTTACCCCATAACTAAAACTTCCATGTATGCTTTCAAAAACCTTTCTACTAGTACCTACATGTCTATTAAAGTTGTTGCCAATGACAAGGTTTTCTCCTAAAGGTACTTCTTATACTACATTATCTAAATCCTCCAAAACTTTCGTTTACTACCCTCATCAAGTCCTATTTGCATATACGTTAATGACATTCAACACCTCTCCTCCTAGAACTAGCTTAACCAAAATAATCATATTCTTTTGTCTCCTAACATGTACAACATCCTTATGGTACTTTCTATGTAAGATGATGCTATCTCCTTAGCCTTTTCCTCAACCTAGTTGGTCTCCTGAATACATAAGATGTTAACCCTCCTCCTACTCATAACCTCACAAGTCTCAGCTAGGTTACCACTAAGTGTACTTATATTTTAATATTATAACCTAAGCTTATAGTTATGGACTAACTTCTTTACCCACTCTCATCCATTATGGTTTAGGAACCTTTACCTATTTAACATCACATCTAGGTGTCATTATGGCGCATCGCTTCTAAGCAATGGCCTAACAACCCTTGTCTACTTTGCACTACACCTAAGCTCCAGTGTATCGCGTCGCTTAGTAAGAGATGCCTCAATGATGTTTTGATATTGGTTCATTTTATGAAATTGGACTAATTTTTATGACTGATTATCCAAACCTACCGCCACCCTCCTATTTTATCTAGTCTTGGGACCGATTAAATTAACACTCAACACAGGTGGAATATTTATATCATTTTTTTGCAACTGTAAAATACGATAAATAATAAAGTATTACAAAATAAATGAATAAATATAAAATAATTGACTATTAAATTATGAAGATTACCTAGCAAAACTTTGTTGTCTTCTTTACCAATAACATGATCATCTTGCGTAATCTCACCAACAGTACTCATAAATGAAAAAACAAACATCAAATTTTCTCGCACAACTTTATATGTTCTTGTGTAATGGTGAATTTGCACATTTCTAATAGAGTAGATTAATCCTTTTTTTAAAAGAGGTCTAATTTGGGAACCAAGTTTTTGAATACCATAGCATGCATATGAACACCCTGCCATGAATAAATTAATTAGAAAAATAAGTTACAACGTTATGTATTTTTTATTTGAAAATTATAGGACTTATATTGATCATAATTATAAAATACAAAGTTATATGTTTTAATTGGTATAACTTGTGGACATATATGTTATATTTTGTATTATTAATGTGGAAAAAAAGAATGATTACATGTTACCTATTAATTAAAAATTAAAATTATTTTATCTTTTAAAAAATTAAAAAATTTAATTGGTAACATAACAATACATAACATATTGTTATATTAACATTGTATGTTATATTACATTATCCATACTAATTTTAATATATATAGATATATAGATATGATGTTATCCTTTAGAAAATAAAAAAATAATTGATAAAAGTTATAGATATAGATATTATATTTTGTAATCTTAATGTAGTTAGAGATAAATGATATGTGATTTTTATTTAATTTTAGTCCATATATAGATATAGATGTCTATCTTGTAGAAATTGAAATAGATAATTAATTTAAAAAGATAAATGATTTATTTTATATTTTTAATATATATTTTTATCTTTTTGAAACTTGAAAAATGATAATTATTATTTTATTTTAGGATTATTATCCTATTCACTGCCAGTGGAGTTTTTTAACTTCACAAACGAGGTTTGGATGATGACATGTGTCATTTAAAAATATTAAAAAAATAAATAAAATGAGACATGTGTCATCATCCTAACCCTGCTTGTGAAGTTAAAAAACTCCATTGACAGTAGATAGGATAATAATCCTTTATTTTAATATATTACACGTGTTAAATATTTAAACTATCCATATAAGATGTTTTATTTGTAGTCAAATACTTTGACTTATATATATGTATGTATATAAAAGATTGTACTCGAATCTTAATCACTTTTTTTTTCTTTTATGATTTTTCAAATTAAAAAAATAAAATAATTAAAATGAAATAAAAAATAAAATAGACAAGTTTCGGATAAAATGAGTTATTTATAGCTTTTACTGTATAAAATCATAAAATAATCATTCTATTTATCGGTAATAAAGTTTTTAAACTAAAAAATATATGACATGTCCCTAAAAAAAATCACATATTTATTTAATTATATGTTGGTTTATTATTTATCTAATCAAAACTTAATTATGGGCAAATGACAACTTACATCGATCTATGAAATTAAAAAATAACTATCATTCATGTATAAAATAACAACTTAACAAGTTGGTCTTAAAAAATTAACGAGTCCATTTGCCCTTGCCCGGTAGCAATTGTCGGCAAGAAAGATTTACCAATTATTAAGCATATACTTAGCCAAAAGGCAAAACCATGAAAAACTTACGTGCCTTAGCTCGGCCATCTATTTCCATAATTAAAGTTAATTACATGAAAAATAGACTCATGCAATTATGATCACTACATCATCCTAAAGACAAAACAACCATCCATTTCCCATTATTACTACTTCTCCAACTCACGAGTTAGTTATGGGAATGTTAAAAATCTAAAGTAAAAATGATTTACAAAAAGAAAAAAAAGGCATTACCTTCGATCTTCATTGAGTCGTTCAATTGGGATTTTATTAATTTTAAGTCATTGTCTCTGTCGTCTAACTTTTAACTAATATTATAGCTTGCTTGCTACTCACTTCTTTCCACCAAGTTTGTTTGGTTTCTTTGGTTGCCTGCCCGCATGCTCACATTAATTTCTCCACCTTCCACTAATTTACTTGAAACATATATTTATATCTTTAATTATAATAATATTGTCATCCATCTTTAGGCCAGGGAAATCAATGAAAAGGGTCACCAAGTTTATAATTACTCTTATAGCTAGCTAGAAAGCCCACCATTAAGGCTTAACTAACAAATCATGAAATAATTTATAGAAGTTTTGACATCTTAACCATTATGCTAATTAAGTGACTAAAATCTCAGTTCCAAGGAAGAATGATACCACGTATATAAACATTAATTTCGGTAAGTTACATGTATTATTATTATTATTATTATTATTATTATTATTATTATTATTATTATTATTATTATTATTATTATTATTATTATTATTCTTTCTTTCAAAGGAAAGAAATTAAGTAATGATTAAGTAACTGCTAATAATAAATTAATGTCATAAAAAAAGTATTTATACATACAAAAAATGTCATAATTAAGAAAGAGATTTTGAGATCAAGATTTTTATTATATTTAAATTTTTTAAAATGTAACAGCAATACAATCTATCATCATTGTTTCTCTGATCTCTCCATTTGAGATTGCTTTGTACATCAATCTCAATCCCAATCTCAAGTAACTAACACTTAAATGTGCCAACTATATTCCTTGAGAGGTTCCTTTCTAACACTGTTTACATGGCTATTCACATATAGATTTTTTTCACAGCGTAGTATATGATTTATTGTAATTTCATTTCATGAACTCAGATGCTTCTTCATCAGTTAATCGCCCTTCTGTCGCTTCATATGAAACATACCTACAAATATTTTCATGGTCCCTGGATGCTACCTTTATTCCAGACTCAACTATTCTACAAACTTATACAAATGTTTTGATGAGAGACCAAACTCAAAAGAAACCCCGAAAAAAACTATAGATGAGCCTCAAGGGGAGAATATTGGTTATTTGCATATGGTTTTTATGATCAAAGAGACAAGGGTTAAGGTTTGGAAAGGGACTAGAAGATAAGAATCGGAGGGTTTACCTAACTGTATGGTTATTCAGCTTCGGAAATCAAGAAAAGGAAAGGAATGAACATCTTTCATGAAATCCTCCAAGTCCCATTCTCCAACTTTTAGCTCTTCTCCTAACCAAACATTATTCCCCACGGCTGCGCCGGCTATGGTTTCTGCTGATTTGTTGTTGTTGTTGTTAATGATACTACTGCTACTGTTTATGACATTGAAAGGGTTGTTGATGTTCCTATCAAATGTATTTTCAGTTTTAAGGTTTTCCCCAATGCTTTCTAAAGGAGGGACATACAGTTCCCTTTCCACCCCATTGTCAACACTGCCGAATATCTCATTTTCACCGTAGAAACTCTCACCCTTTACGCCAACCTGTGTCACGCATGAGGCCGGGTTGAAGTATCCGGTAGCCCCGAACACGTTTACGCATTGCTCCGGCAACGGTAAAGAGTTTCCGGTTTGATTCAGGACCATGGACTGCAAGGATGAGTTCGACGAAGTTGATGATAAATCCATGTACATAGGCAAAATGCCTTGTTCTTGCATTGATATCAATCCAGCCATGGCTTCTTTATTAGGCTCCGGCGTTGATGAATCGCTACCGTTTGGTGAGGGAGTGGATGGCAAATTCTTTAGCCTTTTCTTTATTGTTGAATTCCAAAAGTTCTTTATTTCATTGTCTGTACGACCAGGCAGGCGAGCCGCAATTTGAGACCATCTTTCAGGGTTTGGACAAGATTAAGCGTGAACAAGAAGGGTCAGTACTTGTCATCAATAGTGTATATAAAAAAAATGTGTATTTAGGTTTTGTGTGTATCTTGCATAAATAAAATGCATGGAATGCATGGATGCTTAAATTCTAAACAAGACACTGTGACTTCAGCTGAAATTAAGGTCGACAGAAGCTAAGAACTTAAAATTTCAATGTCATTTTCCCCGTCCAAATTAAGACCCTAAAATTAAACAATCACAATTTTTGTGTTAACCTCATTTAAATTAATTACAATACTAATGACAATGGCATGCATTGCAATTTGCACGCAAGCAGAAAAGCACTGAACAAATGTAGGTTTGAGTATCTTCAACTCAAAGGGTTGGTATATAGGTAGCAGATAAGATCTATTTATGTTTTTGTTGGGGGTTTTTTCTTGTTAATATCTTTTTTACCCTCAAAATGAAAAATAAAGTAAGATGAATGCACAATCCTTCCCAATTCTTTAAGCTTCTCAATATGAAGTGAAATTAGAAATTTGTTGTATATTCTTCATACAACAATTAGAAAAACTTGAATGGCTAAATTTACTCTGGATTTTCCATGTCCCTATCAACTTTTTGCCTCAATAAAGAGTATACAAAAACGTACACAGAATCAAAAAAACTTGTCTAGTTCATGTGTATATATTGTTACCTTCTCCACAAACTTTAAGTGATGCTTACTTTTGCGTCTATCTGTCCACCAACTACTCTGAACACCCTTGACTCAAGGCTTTATGGTATGCATGTGCAAAGAAAGCAAACAAACAAGGAGATAAGCTCTTGATTGGTGCTTCTCTTTTGTGATTCTCAAATCTCTCTAAAAGTATTTCCACATCAGTTTTTCACTTAGTCTTTCATTTTTTTAGTTATTTTCTGATCTATTTTGGGAGCTTAGCTAATTATAAGATAGAAAGACTTTGCGTGACAGTGTCATTATTAGCATATATGGTTCAATTTCTATTTACATATAATCTTAGACTACACAAGAGAGTTAGGCCTCCCACAATATCTCATAAATCCCACTCTTCCATTTCATATAATTGGAATTCAAGGCATCCGGTTTGGAATTTCAGGTTCTAACTGTTTTAGGTATCCTCTAAATATTACACACACATGCATATAATTAAAAAAAAAAAAAGAACAGGGGTCGAGGGGACCATAATGATGAAGAAGACTATGACCATGTGCTTATTTTGTCAATGAAATGATATAGAAGGTAGATTAAAGGTTCCACCCGATGAAGCAAAGCAATTAGACTATTTTTATGTAATTATCATCACTCAGCATTACAACGCAAGTGTACTACACATGCATAGCATAGAATATTATAGAAGCTAATAAACTAGAAAAAAAGTGCTTGAAATTAGAAAGCATTGGAAAGAGTGGTGCTGTATACATACAAACATAAACTTCCTACGGTAATATTCTTTATTTAAGAGATTGGCTATGAGCATTTTGCATAAAAAATTTTAGATTCGAGTTATATTCTGTCTCCGGAGTCCCGAGTAATATAAAAAATGAAAGAATACATTTTAACAAAGGAGAGGGAAAAAGTTATTATGCTTGTTAAAGTTATCTTGGGATAGATAAGCATGCATGCAAGATAGAGAAGCACACCTGTTGCCGAGGATGGAATGTAAATGGACGATAAGCTCTTCTTCCTGAGGCGAAAACGCACCTCGTTTGAGATCAGGTCTCAAATAATTGATCCAACGCAGCCGGCAGCTCTTGCCGCACCTTTGCAGGCCAGCATTTCTAGCAACATCACTCCAACAACCCTGGCCGTTGGTTAACATATAGTTGATGAGCTTGTCATCTTCCTCCGGTGACCACAACCCTTTCCTAAGCTTATTATTAGTACTACTATTATTGTTGCCTCCATTGCTACTCTTCACAGATGGATCGGGCTTCCTCATCATGAAATCAATCTCCCAAGAGAGAATATAAGAGCTAATTAAGCCTTGGATCCTATCCAATAACAACAATAGTCTTGGTAGGTTATTTTTGTTGATCCTTACCAGTCTGATCATATAGATCAGTGGACACTTTTATAGAGTGAAAGAGAGGGAGAGAAGAAGAGGCTTCATGGAGTGGAAATGGTGGTGATGATGATGATGATGGTGATGGTTGTGGGGTTTGCTTAGAATACTGGGAAGAAATGAGAGAGAGAGAGATAGAGAGAGAGTTGGTTGATGGGTCTAAGTAGAAAACGGTTTGGAAGGGGACTTAGAGAGAGAGAGAAATAGAAAAGAAAAATAAATAGAAAGAAAGAAAGAGATAACAAGAAAAGAGAGGGTGGTCGTCTTGTCTTTGACTCTATGATCTTGTCCTTTGTTTTTTTCTTTCCTTTACATTTTTCTTCACTCACAAGGTAATCATCTTAAACGAATCATAGACAAACTGGAAAAGAAAAATAAAATAAAATAAAAAAGCTAAGAAAGAAACAAAAATATATAAATCTATAGGCTTTGTTTTGTTACCAAGCCAAGACATTTGCTTCAAATTCACATAATCTTCTTCTCTTTTATTTTCTTTTCCATATCTCATGAACCCACACGTGTTTTTGAAGCTATACATTTGGGCATGGTGACTAATTTTTTAAATAATGAAAAATAATTTGACAATTTATACACACTTGGCACATGTTTAATTATTAATATAAATCACCTAACTTTTCAAGTGGTGCATATATACTGGACATAGATATTACAAATTTAAGTTTTATTAATGGAAAAAGGAAAAGTAGAAAAGACTCCTTTGTTACTTTGTTATATTATATGTAATATGGAACTCTTATATTTTTATCATACGGAGAAAGGTGACAAAAGGAGGGATAAGGACATTTTCAAGGATCTAATATTATAAAAAAAAAAAAAAGAATTGTTCTTTGATGGAAGGGGGCGGGGATTTCAGTTGTTCCCATCAAAGGATGCATCCTTTTTCATAAACAAATTAAACCACAGAAAGGACGATTTAACGATCCTAGCTAGCCCTCAAGCTGTGGAATTAGGCTGCTAAAAGCAGATATTATATTGAGTATTTTTTTCCTGAATCAGATGATTTTTTTGGCCAAAACGATGATTTATTGATATTGAAGAGTTTTGACATAGATTTGATGGAAAGGTCAAAAAATATAAATGAAGTAACCGTAACAAAAAATTTCCAAAACACAAAAACAACAAAGCAGCATAAATCATTAAATTTGCAAGCAGGGATGGATCCAGAATTTATGATCAGTAAGGCAAGTATTTTAAGTTAATTTATAATATTTTTCATTGAAACACACAATTAATATGAAAATTTTCAAACAAAAATTAATACGCATAATTTTTTTTCTAAGAAAACATTTGCATAGCTAAAATTAGCTATATGATTTCAAAAAATGTAGCCTAAACACTGTTATATCATAGATAAATCATCTTTCATACTCACAAACATACATACACGCATATATTAATTTAATAAAATTTCTGATAAAAATTTTAAATTGTAGATCTAATACATGAATATAATTTGTCCAATTTTATCATTTACTTTTAACATACAAATATATTTCATTTCTTATTATTACAATGTGGAGAATAAAAATTATTATTTTCTCATATACAATGAAAACTAAAACAAAAACATAAATATATGTTAGATAAGGTTGTTTTTTTTTTTTTTTTGTTAATTCACACTTATAAGTTATTGATATAAACTTTAAAAGTACTTTATTTATTTTTCTACAAAATTAATATATAAATGTGTGGGAATATATATTATAATAAAATTACTTATCAATCAAAGTGTAAATTTCTAATTACTAGATAAATAATAAAAAAAATTGTATGAGTCTCAATTTAGTGAAGATAAATATGATTGAAAGAATTTTGTGTGGGGGCAAATTTTTAAATTTCTTAAACTTATAAAAAAAATTGTATAACCCACTAGTCACCATGTAGATCCATCTTTGTTTGCAAGAACCTAACAAAATAGAAAACAAGAAATACCTTGAATAGACTAATGCTAACTTTTACTACAAATATTAACAGTGGAGCCTAATTCTTTTTTAAGGGTACTTTTGTAATTTTTCTATTAAAACGTATTGCTTTAATTCTCATATTTAAAAAGGATTGCTAACCACCTCTTGCATAGTTTAACCTTAAATATAATAAAAACTTACTGCAACCGTGGACATAGGAGGGTTTTTCTCCAAACCATGTAAAATTTGTGTTTTTGTCTTTGTTTATTTTTTTTATTTCTTGAGTAAAATTTACGGTGAGTAGAAAAGTTTCGGTTTCCCTAACAACTGGTATCAAAGCTTTGTTTAAAGCGATCAAGCGTAAGAGCAATAGCAGCGAAAGAAGGAAAAAGTAAAAATTGACAAGTTTGATAGTAATGATTTTGGCTTTTGAAAGATACAAATTGAAGATTATTTGTATCAGAAAGTTACATCAACTATTGTTGGGAACAAAGCCAGAGTCTATGACAGTAGCAGATTGGGAGTTGCTAGATAGACAAGCGCTAGGTGTCATTTGATTAACATTGGTTAAAAACATCGCTTTTAATATCAGGAACAAAAAGACGACTGTATATCTTATGAAGGTGTTGTCAAATACATATGAGAATCCATCGGCTTCAAACAAGGTATATCTGATGCGTCGTATATTTAATTTAAAAATGGGTGAATGTTTTTCTATTGCTGATGACATCAATAAATTTAATATGATTATCAGTCAATAAAATTTAGTTAATTAAATTCGGTTGATATTAATTGTAATCATGATGAGGTTCAAGCTTTATTATTGTTGTCCCTTTTATAGGATAGTTGGGATATAACTATTACTATAGCTAGTAGTTCTTTTGGATCAAATAAATTAAAATATGGTGATATTCGAGATTTGATTTCTAGCGAAGACATCTGCAAGAAATCAAACAGTGAATCATTTAGGTCTGCCTTAAGTACTGAAGGTAAGGAAAGAACTTCTCAATGTGGAGAAAGTAGAGGACAATCTAAACATAAGAAGAGAAGTCAATCTAGGCCTAATGGTGTTTCTTACTAGAATTAGATAAGAATGGACATCTCAAAATAGACTGTAAGCAAAAAAAGAAGAACAAACAACAAAATGATAATGATTCTGCAAATGCAGCAACAAAAGATATTGCAAATACTCTAATTTTGAGCGTTGAAAGTCCAATTGAATCTTGGGTTTTAGGTGCATCTTTTCATACGACTTCACAAGTGCTTTAGAATTTATATGTTTGGTAATTTCGGGAAAGTTCATCTTGCAAACGATAAGCCTCTTGGTATTGTAGGAAAGGGTGAAGTTCAATAAGAATAGCCAACAGGACAGTGTGGAAGCTAAATGTCCTATATGTTCTTGGATTAAGAAGAAATTTGATTTTTATAAGACAACTTGATGATGATAGACACTTAACAACTTTTCTTAGAGGTTCATGGAAAATCACCAAAGGTTCTATGGTTATGGCACATGGAAATAAGTCTGGTACTCTTTACAGGACCTCACAAACAAGGGATACTGTAGCAGTGGCTGTTTCTAAAATTGATTTAAATATCTAGCATTGTCTGCTTAGGCATATAAAGAAAGGGATGAAAGTAATGGCATCAAAAGGAAAACTATCATGTTTGAAGTTTGTAGATGTTGGTCTCTATGAGGATTCTATCTTTGGCAAACAGAAAAAGGTCAGTTTCTCTAATGGTGGAAGGACACCTGAGACAAAAAAGCTGAAACTTGTTCATACAGAAGTATGGGGTCCCTTACCGATTTCATCTTTTGGTGGATCACATTATTATGTCTCGTTTATTAATGATTTCACTTGTAAGATATGAGTTTATTTTTTAAAAAATAAATATAATGTTTTTAATGCTTTTAAGAAGTGGAAAGCTTAGGTGGAAAATGAATCTGGTATAAAGATAAAGCATTTATGGTCTGATAATGATGGTGAGTATAATAGAAACAAATTCAAAGATTTCTATGCAGTAAATGGAATTCGAATAGAGAAGACTATTCCTAAAACACTACAATAAAGCGTTGTTGCCGATTATATGAACAAAACTTTGAATAAACGTGTAAGAAACATAAGGATGCATGTTGGGTTGCCAAAAACTTTTTGGGTAGATGCAGTTGATGAGTGTCTAAAATTTCACTTTTTAAGACATTTTATCATACGAATTTTGATTAAATTTTAAAATTTTTATTTAATTTCCCTGCTATTTATTTTATTTTTATTCATGTGTACAAAATCAAGAATACCATGGAAATTGGATTAAAAGTGGTTACGAAGTCAAGTAAGTTGCTAAATCGAAGGATGCAATATTCACTTAATTTGGTGGACATCTATTGAGCTGAACCACTTCGATATTTTTACACATGTGTTGTGTATAATTGGAGAATAGTTGAGATTTAATTGAAGAATGAAAAGAAGGAAAGTTGACTACACAAGATCAAGTGAAGAGTTGACCAATAACTTACTCCTAAAGAAGCCCTAACCTATATAAAGAGAAGGATGTTGCCATTTGAAAGGGGAAGGAGTCGGTGATAGTAGCTCGTTACCTTTTTCTTCTTACATTGTTTCTTTAGTTCGTTTTTAGCTTAGGTTTTCTTAGACTCTTTTAGGATTTCAATTGTTTTAATTCAAGTTATTCAAACATATTGAACGTTCAAGTTCTTTTTAAATAAATTTAAATAAACTTACAGTTTTTACTTTTTAAATTCTATGCTCTGTTTTTATATTGTGTTAACATTCTTTCAGAATTTCTTGCCTTAGTTTCTTTCAGTTAAATTTTATTTTTAGTTTAATTTCTTTGCATTGCCTTCATCTGTTTTATTGCTGCTGCCACTTCGCTGTGTTGAAGGCTGCTGGAACAGAGGCGTGAAGCTACTGCTAGGGGTGTAATCGAGCTGGGCCGATACAGTGAGATGCTTAAGCTCAACCCCAAAACTCATTGCTTGATACTCAGCTCGAGCTCAATCGAGTCTTAACTTTTGGGCTTGAGCTTGGCTCAAGATAAAAATTGAGCTACTCGAGCTCACTTGATTAGGCTCAATTCTCATGCTCGAATTTGAGCTAGATTTTCGTACTTGAACTCGAGCTCAATTCTCATGCTCGAACTCAAACTTGAATTCAACACATTTTATATTCAGCACATATGGATCAAAACCAAAATTCTTAAAGCTCTCTATAAGTAGGCAACAAAGCAAAAATAGACCAAAAATAATGAATTTAAGAAAATTAATAGAGCAATTATACTAGCAAAATAACATTACTTTGTTAATTAACTAATACATATATGTAAAAAAAAATACTAATAACTTAAAAGCATGAGTTCCACTTCAACATGAATGTAGACAAAAGGAAACTGGTTGAGAGATCAAATACCCATATTCTGGTGAACAACTTCAATCGCCAAGCTATAAATCAAAGAAATGTACACTTGTAATTAGAAATTACAGTTTAATGAGTAAAACAGATTATAAATGTAAAAGCACAATTAAATAATATATATCCAAATATCGTGTTCTTAAAAAGTAAAAAGCATCTTAATTTTAAGAACAAAAAAAAAATCTATCACTACAACTGCCTAAAATTGCTATTATACAGATTCTAAAGACATGAACCACGTCACTTTAAAACCTTATCCAAGCCAACATCAGGAAATATGGGAGGGATAAGGGCAAACCATTTTCAAAGAAAAGCATGGGAGAAAATTGACTTGAAAAGGTCAAATATAGAAAAAGTCCACCTATTATAGAAGAATCAAAATAATAAATCTGAGTTAGAATTTTGTCTTGATCAACATGCTCTTTAATTTATTTTAAGTTACATGTTTTTAAATTTTATTTGAAATTTCTTTTATATTTTATTTTCATGATTTTTAATAGTTAATTTAATTTTGAAAATTTTGATAGTTTGAATAAACTTAAGATGACCAATTTCAGTACTTAACTAGAATAAATCTAAATAATCCTTATGGGAACGATACTCTACGCACTCTTTGTTATTTGTCATGACCCATGCACTTGCGATATAGGTTTTAGCGCAACAGCAGTTAACACAATAGCCTATATGACTAATAAAAGACCATCTATTTCTTTGGATATGAAACTACATGAAGAAGTTTGGAGTGGCAAAAAGGTAAATCTTTCACATTTGAGAAGTTTTTGTTGTGTTTCATACGTGCACATTAATTCTATTAATAGAGATAAACTTGATGTGAAGTCAAGAAAATGTTTTTTCATTGGCTATGGTTCTGATGATTTTTGTTATTGTTTTTGGGATGATGAAAATAGAAAAATCATTGGAAGCAAGAATATTGTGTTTAATGAAAGTGTTGTTTATAAAAATAAGCATGTTTTAGAATCTAACAGTGCAGGAAAAATTGTCGAAAAGCATGAACAAGCTGAACTGGAGGAAATCACAGAAAGCAATGTTTCAAACAAGGTGTAAGAAAATCCTGAAAATATTCCATCACGTTAGAATCCTCTACACCTGTGTCTCAATTGAGAAGGTCAAATAGAGTACCTAAGCCTAATCAACTGTACTCTCCTTCTCTACATTATTTGTTGTTGATAGATGGAAGTGAATCAAAATGCTTTGATGAAGTAATGTAAGTTAATGATTCTGTGAAGTGAAAGTTTTCTATGAAAGATGAAATAGACTCATTGCAAAAAAATCATACTTGGGAGTTGACTCAATTGCCTATAGGTAAAAAGGCATTGCAAAATAAGAGGGTTTATCAGGTTAAGGAAGAACATAATGGTAGCAAGAGGTACAAGGCTAGATTACTTGTGAAGGGTTTTCAACAACAGCAAGGTATTGATTATATTGAGATTTTCTCTCTGATTGTCAAGATAATTACAATCAGATTAGTTTTAAGTATAATAGCTTTTGAAGATTTACAAATTGAATAGTTGGATGTAAAGACAACTTTTCTTCATGGCAATCTTGAAGAAGACATATATATGATTTAACTAGAAGGTTTTTCTTCGGGTTACTAAATGTTACTACCCAGCCTGCAATTCAAAACCAATACCCATAATCCAATATTTGTATCCACATTTCATCGTTCACAACACAATCCAAAATTCCACAATCACAATCCAGAGTTTATATTCACATTCTATAATTCTAATCAATCACTAACATTGCAGTTACACTAAAATACTTTCACTAACACTACTAACATACGATTTGCATATATAGTTCAATATCGAAGAAATCAATGTTCCAATGTTCAAACTTACATTGTATGATGCTAACATGCATCTTATGCAATTAACTTTTCAAAGCTCTAAAGGGTAAGTACTTGTTCAGGCTCAGTTTCTAAGATTAGGACACCACCGCTCGATGTGAAATCACTACAAACACATACCACACACTTCATTACATCACAATCACACTAAAGTCAATCATGTACTTCATTACTCACTAATTCACTTAGGAAACCATTAGGTATTAAGTTGTCAAATTGCCACATTTTCTTAGTTTCACTTCACACAAGTTATATCGATCGATTATGCACTTCATTAGCACTAACATCACTTAAGCAAGGCGTAAGCATAAGGAATCTACATGCCCTTCACCTTGGTTGAATGCACACTCATACCAAGTCCTCAATTTCAATGCTCCATATCACTCTATACATGTTCAATTATACAAATTATATAACATACATTGAAAGCCCCTTTAATCGAGCACTTTTTCAATTAAAACCCTAGGTGGCCGAACCTATAAGCCCATGTTCTAATCATTTTCAATGCAATTTGGCATTAGAATCATTCATGGCATATCAAAACACTTCACATATATCAAATTCAAAGCTTGGAATTGAACTTACCCCTAGTATCCCTTAATTGATCAAATATGTACCCCCCTCTCCTAGAGGTGGTTTCACTTCAAAATAAAATCATGAAACACCTTAGTTTAGGTCACTAACAAACATATCAAAAGATGGGAACTTGAATCAATCTCTAGGGGCATGGATCTTACCTTGACCGAATAAGATTCTACATTTGATTTCACTTGGTTTCACTTCACCACTTGCTCTACAATTGAACTATGCTGTATATAAGATGAAGAAGGATTAGTAGGAAGCTTTAAATTTGAAAAATCAGGAAGTTTGGTCAATGAGCAGCCATAGTTTCATGGTGTCCTCACTGTTTCACTCTATTTCACTCTTTTTCTCCCTTATTTCCTTTAGTTTTGGTTCTAGCATATATCTCATGATGATGGCTAGTTAAGAAGATCATTAATAGCTGCATTTTAGCCTAATGGTGCATGTTATGCTAAGTAGCCAATAGGAAATAAGGAAATGTTAGTATTTATCTCTTAATTTCATTAAATTCTTTATTTTTCCTTTATTTTCATTTTAATTGGTTAACAAAAATTTGGTAGGTGAGAAATTGGATTATATCATGCACTCCCCATGCAAGAAGACAAAAACAAAGGGTTATGCACTAGGGTGGTCGGCCATGGAGAGAGAAAGTAAGGGTTTTGCTTGATTTTATCGGTTTCGATCCATTTTAAAATTTTTTGACACGGCGTTTAACATGACAATTCCGAGCTTTGACATAACTTAACATGGCCACTAAAGTCAATTTATAGTGTTGGTTTTGACCACTTGTCTCGGCAACTTATGGACAAAATCGTCACTTTTTGATTTATTGCACTTTTACCGAAAAAGGCTAAAATCGTAATTTAAATGATTAGAATGGCTTACTAGAGGATAAATAGCATCATTGTATGATGATTTGGATATATCTAGTTAGGTGTGCGCTTTTATGGCACCTACGTACCTACGCATATAGAAGTTCGCCTCATTGCATCAAAAACTGAGATATCAATGTCAAGCCATCCTACACTATTCAAATAGTCATATATTGGTCCAATAGTTATAGAAATTTCAGTTATTACATTTATGTTTCACCTCTATATTGACTCTTCTCCAAAATATTGATCTTTTTTTGCTAAGCCAAAAAGGCTATGGAGCTAGCAAAATAAACAAAATTCATTCCTCAGTACAAACATGTCCAAACAGAATATCATCTGAAGAATCCTAAAACAAGGACCCTCTAGTGTCATTCTTAACATGAAAATAGTACTAGGAAATATTATAAAACTCTTAGATTACAGTACCTTACACTATAAGCAATGAAAACACAGACATACAACTGAGACAAAGCGTTAATGTTATGGAACCAAAGCTTAAAATGGCAAACCAAAAAGAAAACTAGGAACAAAAATCTTGAGACATTCATCCATAATATGATCTTCAGACTCCCAAAATTGAATAGAATCAAGATGCAAACAACAAGCCAAGTTATAATAGTCATTGATAATACCTACCACAACATGTTTGCCAAAAACATCCATAAGCTACTCACTGTCATCATTATCAGCCCACTTCTCTTTATTCATATCATCAAACTATTAATAATGATATCTTCATCATCTTTGCATGAGAACCCTAGACACTTTTCAATTTCCCAAGTTTTGATAGCCTTATCTCTAAGTGAAGAGTTTATCTGATGAATATTATCATTAGAAATACAATTATCATCACCAAAAATTACATGGATTATAGGAACAAAAATTGAAGTTTTAACATAAGTCTTCTTCCTACTCCAATTGAAGTTATTCTGTTTCTTTTTTTCCTAGGATATTTCATTTTTTTCCTAGAAACATAATCAAAATGATCTTCATCATCTTCACAATCCACATCACACTTTTTAGCTTCCTTATCATTGTCACATTCATTATTTTGAAAAATTCATTATCTTTTTCTTCCTCAACTTGCATAATTAAACCAAAGGATTTAGGCTCAAATGATCCTCCAATAGCTCTTTGTCCCTAAAGATCCCCTCTACATTCTCATTTTGAACCAATTATAAACAACCACCACCACTGCTCGGCTCATCCAACGCTTCATTTGTATTTGGGATCACCTCACAACTGTTAGACAATTTGTCGCAAAAGTTATGATAGTGACTACGCTTAACATTATAAACAGTCACTTTAAGCCTACAACTATTTTCTTGAACTTAAGTAGCATACGAAAATTTCAAAGACTCGTCTTTGTCAGAGAAGTTGTTAGTGTCAAGAGAGAGAGAGACGGAAAAGCTTATGTGGGCTCCTTAGATTGAACATAAAGAGGAACACTAATTAAAGAACTCTGGTAAGATAGTTTTTTCTCATTATTCTGCATTTTATCCTTTGACCTCTCAAATGCATAATCTTTTAATATATATTCTAAATTTATCTTAATAACTAAATATCCATTATCTAAAGAAACTTGAATATGTTTAAAAGACGCATCATAGGTAACAAAAATTGAGCTTTTAAAGGCTTTTTCCACACTACCCAAAAGAGAATCATCAATTTTTGCACCTCAAAGTTTTGACACATTATTTTTTCGAGGTTTAGATGCATTTTCTTTTTCTTTCTACCCATCTTTGATTGTATCATCGTAAGATTTGCAGTTATTATTAGGTATCTCAAACCTAGTGAATTTTAGGTTTAACATACCAAATTTGATCCCTACTTTCAAATTTTAAATAAGTTCTTGGTTTTAAAGAATCTAAGTTTAAACTACTAATCCATATAAGCCTCAAAGATTCCAATAGGCTTTCAAATAAGCCTGGCAATTTGTGTTTCTAATTCGTTTTCGTGTTATGTAAAATTGTATTCATATCGTATAAAAAACGAAAATTTCATGTCGAAATTTGTGCTGACACAAAAAACATAAAATCTTTTTTTAGCTTATTTTTACAATATTGATATATAATTTTTACTTAATTTTAGCTCGTGTCACCTTCGTATCTTATATTCGTATCATATCTAAGATTGTTAGGTCTACTCTCAAGTCTCAACATCATCAATGTTCTCAAAGGTGATAAAACCATATATTTGACTCCAATTATTTCTTTTTGCAGTGATGAAGACATTATAAATATCTCCATGACATTTGAATAATTCCTACCATAATTCAAGAAAATTAGTCGAATGAATATTAACAATAATGCCTTTATAACGAGAGCCAGCATTTTCAGGGCACTACCAATGGTTTCCAAACCCTAGAAGATTCATTACATTCCTTCTAGATATCTCCTTCTGACTCATATGAAAGGATAACAAAGTTGCACTATGACATTGGTGATGTATTGTGCCAACGTGGGAAAAGGGCAACTATGGAAGGCAAAATGGAGAAGAAGAAAAGGTTTTGTATTGGTTGAGTAACAATAGGGCAGTGGATTTTTCTAGTGGGTATCAAACTTGTTGTTGTTGATTCATTTATGCAATTAAAGATGGGAGAGGCTAAACCAATTTTTGGTCAATGAAAGTGGAGAATTTTGGTGGTGAAATTCAATTTGTGTTTGGATCATGAATTTTTTCAAGCACTTTTTAGGCAATATCGATTTGCTCTTTAGCCCTTTTCTAAAGGTGTTTGTTTTGGGTATTTTTTAAAGATGAGAAGAAGGGTGAAAGATTTCAAATATTTTTCAAATATGAAAAGAAGGGTGAAAGGTTTAGGATATTTTGTCAAGCACTTTATGGTATTTTTCAAATTTACAAGCCATAACTTATCTTTAACACTAATCTCTAATGCAAGATTCAGGTGGAATGCCACTAGAAAGTTGATCTAACGTATAATTTGGCCATATTGACACCACAATGATAATCCATAAGTCAGGTTTTGTTCAAGTTATCTGTTGCATTCTTGGCTTTTACAGAGTGAGCAAAATGCACAAAGTTGTGTTTCTTACCACTCCACAATGTTTCTTTGATTCCAAAATATTTGCCTAGGCCATCTCTAGTAAACATTAAGGGATATGTTGTTGACAAAAACAGAGAAGACACCCATCTCTTCTTCCCAATGTTTAAGGGCTAGTTTGGATTGGTTGTGCAATTTGCTCCGATTGGCTTCGATGAGATTGAAAACTGTGGTGGCAGTGAGAGTGGTGTCAAATGGTGATGCATTTAGATTCAATCGCAGCGGTGGCAGTAAGATGAATGATAAAATGACCATTAAAAATATTATATGTTAATTTAAAAAAAAAGTGAAATTATAAATACAGCACGGTAAGAAAACTCACCATGCCGAACTGGGCTCCATTTGAAACCAAACAAAGCCTAAGTCTTCTTTAGCTTAATTTCCTCATCAACTTCTACAAGCCACAGCTAGCATTCGTATTTTAAGGCACTTAAGCAAAAATTTAGGCTTTGCTTGGTAGGAGTAATAGAAAGAGGAGAGGATGGAAAATTTGCTAATATAATAGTTAAGTTACAAAATAGGAAAGTAGTTATGAAACCTAATAATTAAATTAACAAATTTTTCATCGTCACCTCTTTCCATCCTTCCTACCAACCAAAGCCTAAAATGAACCAATATGCCCTGTGAATTTGCTCTAAAAGAATTAGTCATCTTTATATTGAGTCAATATTCTAAACAAAGTCCAATTGCGCTTGGCTAACTAAACAATAAATTTTTTATTAAGCACTTTGGGTGTATATTTGTAGCAATAACCATTCAACCAGGGGCGTAGCCACGCCTATTTGGTGGGGTCAATTGATCCCACTGAATTTTTTTAAATAACTATTATATAGATATAAATTAAGAAAAATATTAAAATTGACCCCATTGAAAATTAATTTTGGGGGTCAATATACAACTTAAAAAAATAAAATATATAATAAATATACTATAAAAATAAAAAAAACTAAAGAAACCCTAGATTGTCTATCACTTTTCAACATTAA
Organism: Heritiera littoralis; assembly: GCA_031772115.1. Lineage (NCBI taxonomy): Eukaryota > Viridiplantae > Streptophyta > Magnoliopsida > Malvales > Malvaceae > Heritiera > Heritiera littoralis. Next base: position 1,108,282 of record JAPDPK010000187.1, read on the forward strand.
AAGGGGAGGGAAAAAGAAAAAAAAACAAAGCACACAATAGTTAAAAAAGAGATTTGAGAGAGAATAGAGTTTAAGATCAAATCACTCAACAAAATTAGTCTCAAAATTTATGTTCTTGATTATTTGCATCCAAGAGCGAAGTAGAAGAAAGAATTAACAATTGAGGTATGTATAATTTATTTCAAACCCAAATTTTAAATAGAAAAAATTTTATTTTCATGTATTAATTTCTTGAACAACTAGTTAGAATATTAAATTCTTTTATAATAGTTTTTTTATTTTGTTTTCTCTTAAATTTGTATTTGATAAATCATAAATGTTAAATAAAATTTGAATATTGATTAGAATACCATATAAATTGAGATAAAAAAATTGTGCAAAATTAGTTTTATATTATTGATTTGGTATTACACACCCTAATTGTCGCAAGTGGTGTAAGTTCAGAGGAAGGGATTGAATGTAAGCATACCGATCCAAAGCTTGAAAGAAAGAGGGATGATTGAAAGTAGGATGCTAATATCAAAGCATTGAAGTTGTTCCCCTCTTTTATCATACTTTTATACTTTTCGGTAAAGAATTTGTGCAAATATCTTTGCACTACTTTGAACTTCAATGTAAAATTAATTTATTAATACCTTCAAATGTTATTCTAATCCAAATTTAGCATATATGTAAGTAGGATGTCGGAAAGCACTTGACATATATCAAAATATATCTACGCACAAATTTGTGCAAATATACTTTTATCATATATGCTAATATCTTTGCACTACTCTAAATTCCAATGTAAGCATACAGAATTATAAAATTTAATTTCAAAAAAAATTATTGATTCGGTATTAATAATTATGTTTATAAAGAATTTGTTGTTTAAAAAATATATAACAGAATATATAAGTGTGTGTATATGTATTGTCGTAACGGCTTCGCGCTCGACGATTTTCGAAAAAAGCGTTTAAAAACAAAAATGGGAGTCGCCACCAATCTTTTTTGACTAGGTGTGATTGGCCACCTGAAAACGTTTATCTTTTCAACAAAATCTCAAAATTAATTAAGTTTCATTAAAAAGATAATCTTTTGGTCTGCGAAACAAAAATTGGGTTCGGGGGTACGGTTACGCGTGGGGAAGGATTAGCACCCCCACGACGCCCGTTAAAAACGGTACCATAATAATCATGTGTTATCCTTTAATTTTAATAAAATGATCTTGAATTAATATTTAAAAATAATTCTTATTTCATTGCAATCAGTTTTATTCTTTTTATTCAAAGTTATTTTTTTTTGTTTGTAAAAATCATTTTGTTTTATTTTTTTTTAAAAAGGTTAAATTTTATTTTTCAAAAGTAAATGTGAACCTATTTGTATTGAAAATATTAAATCAAATATCACAATACTCTGGTAACATTTGAAATAATTTTCCTCACCTAGAGATTTCTTAAGAATCACTACTTGTGAGTTCTATAGAATCTCATCATCGGAAGATTCACACTCGCTTCAAAAATCATTATGAATGCAAATGATGCAAACAGATAATAAATGATGCAAATGAATTTTTTTGATTTTTTTTGTATAAATATTTCTTTATTTATTTGAAATGAAAATTTTTATTATTGAAAAATTGCACTAAGTATCCAGGCGACTCCACTGGGGATGCTTTTTGAGGGTCAAGCCATGCATTAATCATGTGTTATCCAAAGTTTTAATTTAATAGTCTTGATTGATATTTAAACTTAATTCACTTGGATTTTGAAAATGATTTTGTTTGCATTTGCATTTTTTATGTTATTTATTTTATGTTTTATATTTGTATATACATTGTTATAGAATAAGGGTTATGGTTTGATAAATGGTCCCTCATACACACATTTGCACTTGCATTTGCATAACATGAGCCCTATACCCGGGTTCCGTCCTCCTTAGGAGGGAGTAGAGTACCTTTGCTCTCGTGAGGTAATCACCTCCGCAATGGCAAGCGAAATACTCCCACTCAAATTAAATCTTACTAGTCCAGTGTGGATGACAGTGAGGTATAATTTGAGAACCTTTAGATATTCATATCCCAACCCAGCATGTGAAAGGACCTAAGAGGCCAGCCTTAGATAGAGCCATGCCCAATTTTAGTAGAAATTATCTAAAATTAGGACACGAGGGAACATATTTGACCCTTTTCTCATATCTATAATAAAGGCACTATGGATTTTGGGTTGAATTGTATATAATTTAAGTCTTTTATTTTTCCTAAAAAAAATTTGAAAAAAATAAAAATGAAAAAATATATTTTCTTTGGAAAAGATTTTGTCTGAAAAAGAAATCCATTTATTTTTGAAAAAATAAAGATGTGTGATAAAAATAATAGAACAAATATGTAACCTTTTTTAAAAGATGCAAATAATTCTTTATTCCTTTTTTAAAGGGGAATTTTGTTTTGAAAATAGGTTCATTAAAATAGGAACTAATAAAAGTACATTCTCCAAAACAAGAGAGAGAAAAAGAAGTTTAATGTATATTTAGTTATAAGATGTTTATATACAAAAAAAAAGGGGTTTAATTTCTTTTATTTTTCTTTCTTTTAAAATAAAATATGAAATGATAAAATGTGGATAAATTTTTCTTGTTACAATGAAAAAATGAAAAATTTTAAAAAAAAAAAGCCTCTTTCACTAAAAATAATAAAAAGAAATTCAATTAAGTTTTCATTTATTTAATTAAAAAAAACAAAAACAAAAATAAGTTTGTTATTCTTTATTATTCTTGAAAAATTTTCCTAAGATAAAGCATAAAAAAAAAGAAGAGAAAAGTAAAAAGGTTTGAGTAAGAAATTAATTAATATCTCTTCAAAAATGAGTTAGAATAAAATGAAAGAATGAATGAAATTTTTAACATATTCAGGTTAGTGGTGGTTTGGGTCGGTGAAGATGGAGGCAATGGTGGGTTTCGGTGAGGTGGTAGAGCTGAGGCTAGAAAGAATCCAAGAGAAATGGCCCCCTCCTCCCCCTCAATTTTGCTTCTTGTTATAGAGTTGATATAGACGAGTC